>JANZLQ010000008.1:419907-468053 GCA_026212715.1 Elanus axillaris | reverse complement strand
CCCCGCTATGATTTTTTGTGATGTGGAAGCATAAATAAAGCCCCATCCTTTTAGAAAATTAGAAAAATCTAACTTAATGTTTCCCTAGTGAAGAGATGATCAAACATCTAGTACTCTTATTGGAACACATATATATTGACAGCATGTGAATTTATTTTGTTGCTGTACCTCTGCTTCTGTGTGTGTGTGTGTGTGTGTGTGTGTGTGTGCATTTTAACTATTAAGGATGTATAAAGCTCTTCAGGAGCTTTAATAAAAACTGCAAAACAATACAAACAATAAAATTGCTACTGTGGAGAGTACTAGGGGTAGTTATCTGTAGTTCCTCTTTATGATATATTATCACACTATCTGAGATATAACATTTTATTAAGCTAACCCCAGGGTACTTCAGATCTCTTATAAATGGGGAATATTTTTTCTGAAGTGAAGGCAGACTTTTTCCTAGTGATTAATCATTAAAATAGTCCCTAGAAAATGAAATATCAGATTCATACCCAACTTGCATTTTTAAAAACACAGATTAAGAAATCCTAACTAAAGAGGCTGGGAAAGCCTTTTGTCTTGGAATTAATACATAAAATGTGTATGAATCCAGACTTTTATCTGTAATTTGCTTATATATAAACTGTTTTGAAAGAACTGCTGCTGCATAGACTATAGTTTGTGGAATATTAATTGCAAAAATATTTAAATATTGCCATTGAATTAGAATTATAACCTATTTGGAACTATAATTTGTTTCATCTTGAGAAAAACTTTTTATTTTCTCTTTCCTTTTCCCATAGATGACTCAGTAAGCCCTCCCACTAACCTAGCCCATTCATCAGCCTGAAGCAGCGCTGCTAGTTTTTTAATGGGTTAGATGTTGACCCTGGGGAAAACTGAACAATTCACACACTTTAAATCAAATCAGGATCAACGAAATTTATTGATTTACTAACGACATGCAATTAACCAGCAAACGCTATGCTTGGGAACAGTATTAGAAACGCAACAAAGCACAGCGATAGACACTTGCACGGTCGTAGTCCATACCTTCAGGTTTCTAAATGCAATTTATATCTCATCCCACGGAGTTGTACACCGCCCCACCACGGTGAGGGTCCCCTCAGCTGTGGGGGTCAGAGGCTCAGGCCCCACCCCAGGAGTGGGACCCCCTCCTGTGGGACGAGTGGGTGCCCTGAGCTGGGGCTGACCCCCGTGCTGGGGGATGGCCGACCTGTTATTACCCCTCTAGCAAGGGGACTGCTGCTGCTGCGTCAGAAATCTCGTTGAAACGCTTTGCTTGATGTTCAATTTTGCCGGGGGTTGTCTTCCACTTTAGCCTGATCAGTGTGGGGCAAAGGCCCTTTTGGGTGCCCCCCGCCTCCCCCGAACACACACAGGGCTTACTCCCACTTTCCCGTTCTACCGGCCGTGGTTATAGGGGCCTTTTTTATTCAAGGGCCAGCAATGTCCCCACCCTCATGACGATGGAGTCAAAGTCTGAAACAGCGCATTTCCAGCTACTTTTGGGGAGACAGAAGCAGATTGAAAACAAAAGTCCCAAGAGTCATTCAGTGCAAATATTAGCGGTTTACATGCATACTGTTTGTATTGTTACACCGACACCTCCCAGGGCATTTTAAAAACAGGTTTTAGGACAGAAGAAAAGGCTACCTTTAAGGATCTTGATGTCAAAGCATACAACTTATCTGCAAGTCCTTGCAATGCTACAGTGAGGCCAAGGAAAAATTTAGAGGGCGTAAAGGAAAGAAATGGTAGAAAAAAGTGCTGTAATTATTATCTTCTGGCTACCTACCACCTAAAGTGAATCTCGATCTCTTGGAGAGGTGCCTGGGTCTTGCTCCAAAGGTTCCCAGGGAGGGAACCGGGCTACTCCAACATGAGACTATTACTAATGCAGACCATAGCACAACTCTGACGTTACCGCATTTCAGAGTAAGAGCCAATGTAATGCCTGCACTGAGCCAGAGGACCCAGCTAACAAGAAAACACTTGGCTAAAAGGTGAATGGTAAGGCAGCAGAAGGAATACTCATGGCCAGTGTGCAATAGAAGCTGTAAATCTCTACATGGATTGAAATTACTGAAGGTCACAAAAGTGCAGGAGATTATTCTATGTTGAAGGTGTGACTTGACCAAGGGTAGGTCAAGATGAGGACAGAGGAGCTCTTGCATAATACTTCTGCATTAGGTAAGTAATGCTTTCCAAGATAAATGTAGAACTAAAGCAAGGTATCTTAGATCCTTCAAGGCCTCCTCTCCTTCCTTTCTCATTCCCTCCCTCTCTCTCTTCTTTCCTTCCTGTCTTTTCACCAGTATACTTACGTATTACCTTAAAATCTAAAGAATTTTAGCTTTGGACAATTAGACAGTTTTCAAACTGTCATTAGACAATTATGGTATCGCAATGCACAGAGCCTACCTCAAGGTAAACCTAGGCTAAAACAACCTATAATTGAAAAATGAGACCAAAACTAGTAGGCCAAATGTATTTTTTCATTCCTTGCATGTGAACCAAAGATGCCTGTTCACTGGTTAAGCAAGAAACAGATAAAAGCAAGTCTGTTTGTGAACATCTTCTTTTAAACATGGCGTGACTGATATGAACTGTACTCACCTACAGCTTCACACTGACTTATACAGTATCTACAAGTTCATCTAAATTGAATTAAAGGATCAAGTTGCTTTACTGTTGTAATAGTTTGAGCAAATTATCTTAGAATATCAAATCCTCACAGTTTGTACCAACTTTGCCATATAAATCTTCACTAGAATTTTAGTCTTCCAGTTTGGAAAATATGTTCATTTGAGATACAAAAATACTGGGAGTTCACTAAGAAAACTCTAGAAAATATTGGATAAATAAAGGCTTCTATATGTCAAAAATACTTTTTAAGGAATTACTTCCAACAGATACATAGACCAGTTTGGTAGATAGTTACCTCCTGGGTAAAGTGGGAATGACTGTTGCTTAACCTACTTTAAGACCAGAACTCATCCCAAGTTTCAGCTCCTCAGACACTGACAGGAGCCCAGAAACAGGATAGAAACTTGCCTGATTTTTTCTCTGAAATTCTCCTGTTAATTCATATTACATAGCAACTTTAACTTTGAGTAATAAGAACAGTAATAAAGATAATATCAACAGTAAGATTAAATTTTATAATAATAATTATAATTTTTTTTCCTTAAATAAGTGTTGTTGAAGAAAACTGAGGATTTTAAACTAGTTAAATAGGAAAAATCTGGAAAGACAGATTTGGCATTTTAATGAAACTGCTCACAGCTATAAGTCTAATGCTCTTATGCTTTATACAATAATTATAGGTACCCACTAGCACTGTCATACTTAAGGTTCTGTCATAATTTCCATTGTAAACCCAGTTTTTCAAGGATTAAAACTCAGCTGTGAAAATTTTCTTCTGCCTTGGATTTGGCATTGGAGACCCAGCCTGGGAAAGCATTTCTTTAGGGTCAGATACCTTGTGTACCCTGATATCCCCATACCAGCTTTGAACATCACATTTAAATTTTAATGAATAGAGCGGGGGGGGATTTTGAAAAATTAAATTCCACTCTTTAAATGGTTTTGCAAGTATATTTGTGAGGAACGCAAACAGAACAGTTGAGAACTAATCATACAGTGTTACTGTAGCAGCATCTAGTAGTTTGGGAGATAGATCAGTAGACTAAAAAAACATCATTCAGACTACTTGACTTTTAACCTAGATCTCAGTATTTTTCCTTTGAATTATTGTTTTTATCTTGTATTTCTCTTTTGCTGTCTAATGCAGATCATCTGAATCACAAAGGATGCAGAAGTAGAAACACTAGTGGGTTTCACTCACCCTAAATTAGGCATTCAGGTGTCAGGCATCCAAGTCTGAGCTAAGTCTCCATTTTAGTCAATGGACAGAGACATCGTAAGAAAAATTTCTTTCAAAGATGGGTTTTTAAGCAGGTTACTGAAATTGTCTTATTGACACTTTTCTAAACAGGGTCAAAATAAAGCATGGACTGTATTCTGAGCACTTTAGCACTCCTTTTTGACGCTTTGACATGAATAAATGATTAAGCACCTCAGTTTGTAAGTTATCCCCAAATTTATATGTCAGAATGTTAAACTTTGCTACCTTGAAATATTTGCCATCGCTTAGAAGCATTCAACAATCACATTTTACTGAAAAAAAGAAGAAATTATATAAAATTTTTACAGTAAATTGAGTATGTATCGAACCAGCAGTTTTGTGATGCTGATTTCTGTGCTGTATAAAATGATCTGAGTTATCTGGAAAACTGGTATTTACAGCAAATGTTTAATGTTATGTTTTACCTGCAATTTTCATAGAAATCTACTGTGTCTTGGCAATACTTTGTCAAGAAAGGTTTGGCTGAGAGGCAGCTGGTCTTGAACAGCCAGTGTCCATTGGTACTCACCTAGTAGACACTGGAGAATTGTAGTTTTCACACAGTCTGTTTCAGGTTGAAATTTGAGCCTCAGCCTCCTGAATCTAAGGGACACCCTGGACCAATGACTACTGAACATACTTTTTTTTCATTGTTTGTTTGTTTTGGTTTGGGGTTTTTTTGTCTTTTTTTTTTCATTAAAACAAACAGAAATAAATCTTTGACAGCTCTCATTTCATTGTGGGGATGAAGCAGGAAGACTCTTAGATCTTGAAACTTTCCATTTAACCTGCACTGGATTTTGTTGTTTATGTTTTGTTTTCATCACCCAATTCACTTTGTGGAAGTATATCTGAGATAACTTGTTGTAAAACAGTAAAAAAAAAAAAAAAAAAAATAAATAAAATAGCTGCAGGAGTGTTTGGGAGTGATTGTTTTATGTCAACCTCAGAAAAAAAGCAAATTAAAAATATGGAGCTAAAAGATGTCCATGAAATGACAAGCAGAAAATGTTAAATGAAATAGGATAGTAAAATTTTCATACCACTCTATGTCATAATGCAGTCACATATGATATGTAGATATGTGTGTGCATATGTATGCACATACATTTAGATATATACCCCTATATATATGCGTTTATACACACATATTTCACAAATTGTTTCACTTCTGTAGAGTCTAGTACAGTAAGACAAATTCAGTTAGGAAGCTTATTTTTCTGGTCTTTTACATGAACTTTCAGAGCTTTACTGCTATATCTATGTGTGAGTGGGGGAGAGTGAGAAGAAGAGGTTGGGGGGATGAGAAGGACTCTCTGGAAGCATTCCCACTGGACTACACTGTAAACCAGAAAGTAAATGGATCAAACATCTTCATTCTTAATTGAGCTAAATAGTCCATCCTTATGTGGGCCATCTATGGGACTTTCATGGAGCCTTATTCATTAATTTAATTGGGAGTACTCTTGAAGTAAAACACTAAATGTGAGGAAGCTGGAGAAAACATAAGGAATAAGATTGTATAATCCAGGTCTGGGGACTTGTCTTCACTGATGCTTTATCAGACGGCTTAGCCTTAATAAAATGAATGCAAGTGTCAATGACAGAGAAGCAGCAGCTCTGAGAACTGGAGTCACAAGACCATATCTGACCATCGTCTGAATGGCCAGTACTGACATTTGTATTGAATGTAACTGAGGTATGTCTGCTTGCCTCACATTGGTAACTGTGGCTATATTTTCCCTCCTAATTCTCTAAAAAAAGGACTGGGAATAATGATATTTAGAAAGCTATAAATGCATATGGTAGGTTTTGTTGCAAAGCCAAGGCTTTTTCTAGGCATTGAAACTTTCACTCCTAATATACAGTGATAAGAGTAATGTTCAGATAAGCTACCAGCTATAGATAACAAAAATGGACATGCTGCAGCCATTCTTGGCTGTGGTTTTCTTGTATGTCAATGCTAACCTATGCATATCTCATCTGTGATGTTCACAGGAACATTCTTCCCTCCTGTATCTTCATTGTAATTCATGTAGGGCTTTTTCCACATTTAGGGACATGGTTGCATCATGCAGTCTTTAAAGTCACATAAAGTTTCACCACAAGGACATTTCATGTTATTTTCCACAGCTAGAGATGATAAGAAAAGTTGTTTTTTTCTAGTATCAAACCACCTTGATTATGAGGTTCCTCAAATATAACTAAAATAAATATGTTTATGTTCTTCTTAGCAGAAACTATAATAAGTGAATTTGTAGGTGTCTGAGAGACATCTGTGCGACTGGGGGGGGGAAATGCAGGAAGGCATAGTATTTTGATGTGGGGATGTAATAAAGGGAAGACTGAACAATCTGTCCCTGTAATTCTATGCAAGTAATTGCACAAATACATACACAAAATAGGCATATTCATTGTTCCTCACATAAGAAATAAATTAAGGCAGTTTAGTATTAAAGTGGAATAAAATTTAGTTGTATATGTTCTGACAGTTCCGAAAAAAACCCTGATCACTAAAAAAATTCTGGAAAGATGACAGTCATCAATAGGTATTGACGCCAGTAGCTAGTTGGAACACTTCTGTATCTGAATCTACTTTTTGACCATTTTGAATGGAAGATGAAATCCCAGCTTCAGAGAGATAAGTGTAGTTATTTTGCCTTTAGCACGGCAGGTGTTGAGGAAGCTAGACAAAGCTTTTTTTCTCAATATCATGTGAAAACACAAAATGGAAGTGGAAAAAATCAGTAACAGGGAAGACTAACAATTGCAATGAAAGTCAAGCTGTTGCTGGAAAAGACACTAGATAGCAGTCTCTGCAGAAGATGACTAATGTAAGCCAACATAAGACATGCCAGAGAAATAGCAAGATTCACATATTTTCTTCTTTTTCTGGAGTAAAGAGCTACACCAGAAGGCCTGACTTCTAGCTATCCTTCTTCATCACAAGAAGTAAGTACAGAAATTGTGGTGTCACCTGTCTTCATATTCTTAGCATAGTCACATGCCCTCAAGTTTCAGTTATTCATGAACTGAAATACTAGAATATTATAAAGGTACTTTCAGGGGTAACTGTTAACTTCTCACACCATTTAAAACCAGAAAGATAAAATTTAAAAAAAAGACATGTTTCAAGGAGAGAACAGGTCCTTAAAATATTCCTGTTGCCATGTACAGAAAGTCTTTAAAATCATGCTTGAACAAACTTGGCCCAATCCTTTTCAGATTATATAAATAGGAAGAAAACATACTTCTACTACAAAACCAGGTTGTGACCTATTTTGGGATACTCGGAATTGGTTCAACCTATAAACTTGGTATAAACACAGTCGTCCATGAAGAAATCAGCTAGTCACATGAGTTTTCTTGCTTCATATATGAAATAAAAAGTGATTTAGTATGTGTACAAGCTGTGCAAAAAACTCCAGTAGAAACTGCCCACTGTGCCGAACTGCAGTGTATAATGTAGCTTTAGTGACACAGGTAGAAAGAACTGATTGTGTGGGGATATGTAGGCAAGAATCCTGTTGTTGCTCTCTTATCCCTTTCTCTCAACTCCCAAATAGAGGTGGAGAAATTAATCTTATTCTTTTCTGAATCAGGTTGGAATTACTGTGTCTGAGAACTGGTGGGAAAAAGGTGAGGTGGTGGAAAGCCCACCCCATTTACACAGAGTCAAAGGTATGACCACCTTGCAAAGGAAAGAGGGCATCTCCAGCGAGGGAGGGATGGGATGTGCACCCTCTGTATTAAGACAGATTTTTGCATCTCCATGGTGCAAAATGCCTTGTTGGGCTCCTGCTGGAGTGGTGTCCATGCCATGGTCCTTATGCCAGATTTAGATACCAAACCACCATCTGTCCTGGAGCTTATGTGTAATACCAGTTAGCCAGGATATTAGATTACCATTCAGTTATTTGTTTCCAACTATGGGTTTAGACATCCTGTCTAAATATATTCATTTTTAGAGTTTTCAGGAGAGGATAAAGGAACTCAAAATATCAAGCTGGTAATGCTAATTAATTGTGCATGTGCCTACAACAAAGCCTTCATCCCAAAATGCTATAATAGCTGTTTCTTTAATAATTGTTTTATTTCAGAAGTATCACACTGAATTTCTTGTTCCAAGAATTTTTTGGGTAAACACCTAATACAAGTTCTCTATGTTCAGAATTATTGTCCTGACTGAATAAATGGAAGATCTTATAATGTTCTAAAAGTGTCTATCACAAACCATCTCCTTGCTTTTAATAACAGGAGGATTAACAAAATGTATTGCTTTCCAGATTTAGCAGAATATAGATCAGCCAATGAACTCGTACTTGAGACATAGAGCTACTGTGAAAACATTATCTATTTTATGTTTATGTTAAATTATATAAATGTTTATGTTATTTATGTTAAATGTCTGATAAGGAAAACCATAAAAATCTGTAGTATTCCTTTTCAAAAAACAATTCCAAGATTTACCCAGTTAAATTAGCATTATAGACTTCTAACGGATTTCTTAATTGGACATTGTTAGTAACGAGAAAATGAAATTGATTGCACACAGACCGGGCATTCCCTTTCAATAAGCAAAATGAAAAGTAGGATTTACTCCCCCTCCTGCAAAAGCTTTCTGAAATACACTGCAATTAATAATTCACTTGTGAAAGATAAAATAGAGAAAGATCTGCATGCCCGTGTAGGGAGTCTCCCATCTGGGACTTCAAAGAGGAAATTCTGTCTTCTTGCGTTGCTTCTATTATTCTCCCTGTTCTGCAGAGGCTACTGCAGTTCTGGTGCTGCATAATCGTATTTCTACCCTCTCCTAACAGTGCTCTGTCACTTCTTCTCAGCATCCTGGCAAGACTGTCTCCTCACTCTTTCCTCCCTCCCTGTGCTGTCTCTTTTCTTGAGGATTTCCTTCATAGCTCCCAAAATATTCTTTTCATTAAGGATGCTTTCGGGAAGGAAAGGCACAGCTCTGATCAAATCAAAGGCTCTGGAGCAATCAGGCAGCCTGGGAATCCCTGGTGATTGTGGAAATGAAGTCAAGCACTTCCCCTGTGCTTGCAGAGGTAAAGCCACAAACCCCTTCTTATGGACTATATGGATGGGTAATATGGCAACTGTTCGTAAATTATATGGTCCTTAGCTTCTTGAAAAAAAAACATTTAAATATGCAGGAGAAGCAAACTATGCAGTACAATATGCAGACAAACAACTACACACGTGACAACCTTTGGCAAACATGGCACTCTTTGTCATGCCAAAACCACAGGAGTTATTCCTGAAGTGGCCAGGCACTGGCAGAGGGCTCTAGGCACCTCAAGAAAATGGACAAACACACAGAGAAATAAAGAAAAAACCCCGAGGAATATAGAGCATAATATCTTCAAACAACTATTTCACTGAGCATGTAGGAAAAAAAGGAGGAAAAAGACTCTGTCCCACAGAAGTGACAATGTAGAACCTTGATCGCAAAAATAAAAGGGCTGAACTTGATACAAACAAGGTGAGTTTGGGATTACTCCCATGTCAGTCTGTACTCAGAAACACAGAACTTCACAACAGGGTCAGAAATGTTTCCACCATTCTTAAGATACCCTTCTTCAAACTACCCATCAGGATGGTCGTGTCACAACCTTCTTAGTCTCTGGCAGGGCTTTGCTGATGTTTCAGAAGAGATGCAGTCTTAAGCCACCACTCCTTGTTCCTATCCCTACTGGATACAAAGAACAGTTCCCTCCCTCTGAAAATAATCTTCTTTTAACTTGGCATGCTTTTGTTGAAGTAGATAGGCTAGACAAATTAAAGCAATATATCTAAGAAGAATGGGGGAAGGACTATAATTGTATCTGTTCCATATGCCAGCTATGCTAAAGAAAGAATTTTGCACATTATAGATCATAAAGTCATTGTACACACAACTGTTATCAACAATCAGCACTCCTCTGTACCTCTCCTAGCCATCACTGTTCTTTGCAAAAGTAAAGGTAAAGCTGAGATTTCAGTTGCTGCAGTGGGAAAATGCTATATATTCTGACAGCAACTGATGTTATTCCACTGATTCTTTGTAAACAGGTAGTCATGATCATTATGGCACCAAGAATTACACTAGAGAACATGTTTTGAAAAATGATACATAATCAGAAAAGAGGCTATCCAAATAATTTTAAAGCATTATGGAATACATAATTAAGGAGTTTTTCCATATGAAAAAAGCTCATCATTCTGGCATTCAACTGTTGGAATCGTTGCTAGAATGTTACTTAAACAGTATTTTAGAACAGAATTTCACAGTAATAAGTACTTCCTTCTTCCTCTCTTTTTTTTTTTTTTTATCTGAAAGAGGAATATTCAAAGCACGAATAACAGAATATAATAAAAGTGATTCCCTACTTTTTAGAGGTCAATTTGCTTTGCAATCTATTGGAAATGATTAAGAGAAAGAATAACACAATAGCAATGTGGCATTAAATTAGGTCATTTGTCCAAACAAGGACATTCCACTCATTATTAGATGCCTAACTACTTTGTACAAATTTCTCTAGCAGATGTTAAAAGCCAGTATGAAAAAATGGAAGAGAAAGAATGAAATGGAAACAATAGTACAGAATTTTCTTCTGGCTTTAGATTCTGCCATTAGCTGGGTTTTCATACAACAGAATGAAGACACGTACATCCACTATTTGATTAATGATATTTTGGTCACTCAGGACCTAAGTCTTTGCAGGCTTTTACAGGAATGCTCGTATGCTCCCTCCTGCTTCCATGTTCCTGCTCTGGGAAGCAATTACATTTTGCAAAGAGCCCAGCTTTGCAACCTGGTCCTGTACAGCATTTAGATACATACTTGGACCTAATCCCCAAGACATGGGGTATTGATTAAGGCTGCTTCTAGATCAAGAACAGTCTTGAAGACAGGCTCCAGGGAAAAGGTATAGGCCATTCATAGCAATTATTCCCAGGGCTGCACACAAGGTTTACTTCTTGTTGAACGAGATGCACACCTGTGAGGAAAAAGGCTCAGTAGAACAGCAGTGTACGCTTACTGCTTGGACCTGTCATGGTGTTACGTCACCTGGCTCTAGGTGACACCCATGGATCTGTCCTGACATGTCTCAGAAATACATTAGGCTCTCTACCACATTTATGTCACTGAACTGAACACAGCACAGTGCTGACATAGTTGAGGTGACTCCGTAAGTTCCTTTCCAATACCTCTTTTCTCTGATTGTCCACATGAGCTGACACAAAACTGTGAGAAACTAAATATTTGTCCTCTCAGAAATTCACTCTTCAACCATCCTGCCTTTAAAAATCCAGCCCAGCCTCAATCCCAAACCAAACCTAAAACTGGAGAGATCACTGGATTACTCTCTATAGCTGAAGGTATTCAAGAAAGGGATTTGATTTCCTGGCCAGCTACCCACTCACAATTAGGGTGACTGACAGTAGCTTTTAAAGTCTGAAGCACAGTTCTAATTTATGTCTCTGAATCTGCAAAAGCATGCTTAAAACATGCTATTCATTTTTATGTTTTCATATTTATGTTTAACCAAAATGAAATCATTAAACCCTCACGAAACTTTACACTAAGCAATACTTCATGTGCTGAACCACAACTCTAAAGCTTTGTATCCTTTAAAAAAATGGATCTTGAGTACATCACCTCATTTTCAACCTCCTGATGTGTATGAAACCCGTTTCCAAAAGCCTTAAGTTTTTCTCATACATTTTTCTTTGAACCTAATCTTTGGATGACAGGTGAAATGACTCAAAGCAGTATTCTGTATCAACTTTACATTACCTTTGCCCTATCTGTGGTACAAATACTTTGAAACAAGCAATCTGAATCTTATTGTCTAATAATAATACAATTTTCTGTGAGAAACTATTCATCATTCTGCACATCATGCTTAGAGAAAAATGGGATATGATGTCTGAATTTGGGGGGGGGGGGAATCTTGCAAGAAAAATAATTGGTTTAATTCCAGCTACAACAGCAGAACAACTGTATTCCTGTGCTCAGAAAGCTGGTTCTAAAATCCTATCTCAGTGTTTTTACAATCATAGTTATTATCTCTCAATCTAGAGCGCCAAGCAGTCAGAAGATGGATAATGAATAAGCTAAAGCATGGAGATCGTGGCCAGTGAGAATATTCACACTGGCACGATGGTCTTCCCCTGATCTTGGTGCAGAAGTCAAAATATATATGACCCACATTAATAACTTTACATTAATTTGACTGAACATGATCACAGGGAGTAGTGACAAAGTCATTCACACACTATGCAAGTCACTGTCTTTAAAAGGAAATACATTTCATTGTGCTACTCAGTTGTCTGCCCTGTGTCCTTGTAGTGACCATGGCACAGTGTTGCCAAATGTTTTGTCCGGTAGCAGTCCAATACTGGTGCCTTTAAAATAGTTTTTAGAAATTACAATAGAACTGGTACAATAATAGCATCACAACACAGTGTCTACTTGGAAAATGTGGGTGCAATTCCTTACAGTCAGATTTGTATGTGGATTTATAACTGTAGTAATTTACCTGGTTTACCAAGTTTTATCTCTAATCTAGGCGAGTACATACACACAATATCTCTGTGAAATATCCTTTCTTTGCCTATGTTCCCCACAGTTATCAAGGTTTCTAATTTTAAGAAGGCCATGAAACCTTTATGAGTATTCACATTAACTGGTAAGACAGTCTTCACTAATGACTTAGGATACACATTTATAACTTCAGTATGTTCTGAGGACCAAAGTTCACTATATCTCAGTATTCAAGAGGAAGATATAGGTACTACAAGAATATTTTCTGTTGCTTTCAAGGAGTATGCATTTAACAGAGAATTAAAGCACATGCTTAAATAGTTTGCCGAAAAATGATCATCTGGAGAATCAGAGCAGAAGACAGGAGGAAACAAGGTATCTTTAATAGCTATCTGAAATTGCTTTTAATCATTATCAAAATCTGTAAATATCCATATATTAGAATTCAAAGTCTCATACTTTCTTTTATAGACCTTTTACGGAGAAGTCCATAAGGTCAGGAGTATTTTGGATTCAAGATCAAGCTGTGTTAGTTTCATATGTAACTAATGCTGCATCTTGCTATTTGTAAAGTCTAAAATTACTGTTATTTTGTCCATTTTGGGGTGATTATTTCTTAGTCTAGCTGCCAGCTGGCTTTGCTGTGGCTCTCTCTGAACAATGGAACTTCTCCCAAAGAGAGAAGAGTTGAAAGGCAATTCATCATCTTACAGTTGCAGCACAACTGATGTATTGAAATAAACCCACACAAACTACACTCGATTTAAATCATTGAAGTGCCCGAGTATTCCTGTACTAGCTAATTCACTGTATTGAACTGTACTTTTTACTCATCAAACCGTTAAGTAAGATACTAGTCACTTTGTCTTTACAATTGCCATTATCTAGGTCTAATGATGAATTCCTTGATCCTTTCTGATGAGACTTCATTGATATTGGATCTTTAGGCAATGGTAAATACTTGGAGAATTTGAAATTAATTCACATTATGTGGGTCAGGATTTTGAAAAATGAAAGTATATACTTTGAAAAGTCTCCTCCTTCCTGTTTTGAAGCATCATCTTTCAAAATTTTCTCACTCGAGTCTAGGAATTCCATATTTATTTTATTTGCTCATTTATTTCTGACAAAAAATTCTTTCCAGATTAAATTTTCTATTCCTTATTCTCATCTCAAAATGAATTTTGTTTGTTAAATTTGAGAAAACTCTTCAAATGTAACACATTGGGAACTAAGTTGAAAGAGGATTTTTTTCCCTGTGAAAATAAACTGTGAAACTAGTTTAATTTTTAAGGTTACTTCTTCAGTTACTTAAATAAAAATAACTGCTCTGACAATCTGATAGGCAATATGAAATTTTGGAATCTAAGTGAAATAGTAATAGGCAGTGAAATAAATCATTCTGCAGCAATTAGAAGTACATCATGCTCACTAAGTTTTAGAGTAATGGCAATCTTTAATTAAGCCTCTCTTCCCTTCCCCAGATTTCATAAGCAATAAAGAACTCTGTCAAAAGAGGATGGACAAATATGGGGCAGAAGCCCAGAGAAGATAAGTCATTCCTGTGCTAATGGAAGCTTTCTTTCCCTAGACATGGCTCAGATCCATACAGTTAATAGGCTGAGCTTTCCTTTCGCTTTCTAAGAGCTACTTTCTTCATTGGCGAATTTGTTCTTTTCCTTTTTTAGTGCTAGAGTTAATTAGCTTCAGCTATTTTATTACAGGAGCTTCATGTTCAGGACATTACTCAACTGTTTGCATTTTCATCAGTGTCTCCCTTCTTTTATACTCTAAATGAGAGATGTCCAAGTGCAGGGGAAAATATATAACCTCAGCTTCTCAACTGGTACATAATTCCAAAGTTTCTTTCACTTCAATGAATATGAGCTGATCTGCCACTGAATGCATCAGCACAAGAAGCTCCTTAGCTTTGGAGTGCTAACCCTGTCATTTGGCATTTGACATATGTTTTAACTTCAATAAAGCGAACATCAAATTCCATGGATATATATTTTATTTTAACATGCAAATCCATATTGTTGTAAATATATATATATATACACACACACACACACATATATATATATATATCTATATATATATATATCTATCAGAGATAAGCAGAATTTTGTTTCCCAAACAGAAACTTGGTGACATAAAAGACCTTTTAGGGTGAACAATGCATTTTCTTTATAGTGATTAAAATATGTTTTGAAAGTGATCCTATAAAAAACAGCTATTCAATATTTGTCACTAGAGATCCTCTGTGTAAGTCCTGTTTGCTCTCTTCTCCTTCCAGCTGCTGCTGTTGAGGGCACTCCCAGATTCCCAGGGAGGCAAAATATACTTGACCTTAGGACCCCTTGCTTCCCAAGGCTATTGTCAAATTAATGACACTTGGCAAAGGAATTTACAGGGGTATTAACGGAAACATTGGCTGGCCTTTCACAAGATAAAATACAGTGGAGGACACATTTTAATTAAACTTCTTCTGCAGGAAGATGTCCTCAGGCAGCAAAAGCTGGGCTCCCCCTTGCCTCTCTGGTTCTGATGATAAACTGCTGAATCCTATGTGTACGAAAGGCTACCAACTCCCGTGTGTGCAACCTGTGAAGAAATAACACGCTATTTTTCCAGTCACTGTCACTCCGCCACAGCTTATATTTTCTCCAAGTTTGTTCTCAGTTTTAAATCTATGCTCCTAACATTTGCCCAGCAGACACAAAACCAATAAAGATTAGAGCTTCTACTTGAATTTGCTGCTGGAGTGGGATGGGCAGGGGTGAAGGAAAAACATATGCTTTTGCCATAGTCTAAAGAGCAAATTTTTCTCTTCAGTGACGGTATTGGCCTGAGAGAAAAGATGTATTACCCCTTAACCATCCCCTCACCAAACCCTTCTGATACATTGCTTGGTTATGCAAATTGACTTGTACCCTTTAATACAGCCAAGGTATGATATCAGACCTCATTTCATAAATACTCACAGGTTTTGTCTTTGAGCAAGCAAATGATATTGATGGTATGGCAACCCATAATATAATATAAAGGAAGAGTAAAAATATAATTAAATATTAATAGTGCAGCAATAGCTGTCATATGGCAATCATGGGAAAATCTGCTAACACAGAATATTATACATTTTTATTTTCATGTATCCTATTTCTTATAAACTTTAATGGCTAAACCCAGGAAATTCTAGTCCAGTATACTGTCAGCTATATGATGGCAGCTGAAAACATGAGGTGCCTTTTAAATCATCTACTGGATATGAACTGTTGGCCAGATAGTGTATCAGGCTTTCTTTCTGAGACATATAGTAAGCTAAATCCTGTAAATGCTCATATACTTATTGGTCATATGGATAAAACATCGAAAGCTATTTCAGTGAGAATTCCCCTGCTTAAAACCAAATGGGGTTAGATGTTTCAGGATCAAAAACCTAGTCTTTAAGTAGTCTGTTTTCATTGAGATGATCTGAAAAGCAAGATACTACTCAGGCTAGGAATGCGGAATCTATCCCACCATTCATGCTATGCAAACAGCTTAAAACTCAGGAGGCACTTGGAACACATAAGCTGAAGTTTAACATCCGCAGAATGAATAAACATACTTTATTTGACATTAAACTTGAAAAATGTTTTAAATAATATATCAGAATTCTAGGCACAGTAACCCCCTTACCACATCAAAATTAAATCTGGGTTTGGGACACTACTGAGAATGAGCAAGAAGTAGTTGCAAAAACTGACTGCACTCAAGTGTGAAAAACCAATTAAAACTTCCAGCCACCCCTGGATATAAGTGTTTTCCATAAAATAAAATGCTGCTAAAAAACTCATGTTATGATTACACACTTTAAAAAGAATCCATTTTATTTAAAAGAAATGCTAGGAGATAAATTTAAATTCAATAGACACAAAAGATTTTGATTACAGTCTTAAATGGGATTAATTGGGTCTTTAAATATCAAACCCACAAATATTATTTTAGCACAGATTTTCTGTTTCATATGTATACATAGCCAGGGCAGTTGGACCTGACCAGGCAACCTTCGGCAAATGCATACTCCATTTGATCTGTGAAGCCAAAAGCCTGCAGTCGCTGCTGTGCGACCGAAGCCTCTGTAACGCTGAACATCACCGCATCTGCTGTATCCCCCTGCAGCTTCGTCCGTAAAGCCTCAGCACGCCTTCAGCAGCCTCACCCTTCCACCTTCCCCGTGGTGTGTGCTTTTACGACATCCTCCTTACAGCGGTGTCTCATTGCTTCACCTCATTCTCTTGCATTGGGAGCCTCCTCTAGTGAGGGGCAAGGAGTCGGAGGGAATCCCTCAGTAACTCCCCGGGTTAGCCAAGTGTCTTCTGGCCAAGGGCAGCGGTCTCAGGCATGACGATGACATGACAGGGACAAGGGGCTATCCAAGTGTGCCAGTAATTCAGCTGGGAGGACTTCACCAAGGGTAGCAGTCAAGATGAAGGGACGTTGGTTGCAACTCCAACTTTAAACAGCTAGGTAATTGCCCATTTCTAATGCCCAAAACTCTGGGAGACGTTTATTTTAACAGGGGAAAACTTACAAAAAAGAAACAAGCCAACAAGCCAAATTAACTTTCCTGTACTACAGTAATGTCTACATTTCTCAGATTAGTATTTTTATGGACAGACCTGCAGAGAGACCTAGCACTCATTCCTCAAAGCAGATGAGAACAGAAAAATGAACACCTCACTGGATTAGACCAGCAGCTTCAGAGAGTTTAGTATCTTGTTGCTGACCATATGTATAGACTGCAGTTGGGGGGAACACTCACTGCACTTATGGAAGTACTAAAAGTAAATTAAAACTGTCTAGTTTAAGAAACAAATGCTGTGAGAATGTGTCAAGACAGGTTTATGCAAACCTGTCAGAGACTGGGAATACTAGTCCGCAGTGAAAACCATACTGCTGAGGATTTTTTAAATCTGGTTTGGGGTTTTTTTGCTGTTGGGGTTTTTCTGGTTTTGTGTTGGTTTTTTAAGCTAGATGGATTTAAAAGAGTGCTAGTATGCTTACTGATGCTGTCATTGCACTCCGAGTTATGATAGAAATCATAGGCAATAATGGTCTGATGAAAATATTTGAAAAGGAAGTATGAGAAACTCAGCACAGCAGTACTTGAATCACACTCATGCTAAAAATTTCTTTAAAATCTAAATGGTTAAAAAAAACAAGACAGTTTAATACACTTTCAAATATTGTTTTTCTCATCTTTAGGATAACAATTACAGACAATCCAGTATAGTTAATTGACTGAGTTAAGGCCAGAAAATTGGACATAATATCCATTGGGAAAATTACTTATTTTATATGGATATATTTTTTTTAATCATTAGTAAAGTGAAGAAAATAAACAGCACATTTGGGAACTCGGAGGCATGCGGATTAGTAGGATGTCTGATGTTCAGTTCTGTAAATTATTGATCTACTCTAATCACTTTGTTATTTGGTAACCCAAACTCAGAATGGTTTAACCTGACATCCTTGTACGAGTACTTATTTTCTATAAGCAGAGAAGACTGCATGATTTTCAGGATTATTTCAAGCAAGCAACAGAAAGGCCAAAGTTAGCTGATGCATAATAGCCTGCAGCTGAAGGCTATCCTCTCAGTGCTAGAAAGCTCAGACCAATTTAGCTCCAGCATTGCCATATAGGTGATTCTCACACTTTCAATTGGTCAACCTTTTCTTGAAAACCATGTCCCAACAAGTCAGCTACTGCTATATACAAGGAGTACATGCCAGCCTGTGCTGTAACCAACTGTCCCTGCTCATCTCTTGTCAGCCTGCGCCTGTCAACTTCGCTGCCACAGACAGGAACATTTTCACGGAGGAAGAGAGACATGAAGGAACGAAGAGAAAGTCAAAAGCTGTGCAACTTCTGCTGGGGCTTCATTCTCCATCGCTGCTGAAGATATCTTCCTGCTTCTTCCTTCCCTAACCCCAGCATGGCCCAGCTTGAAAACGGGCCATCTAATTTATACCACAGACCCCAAATACAAAAGCTGAGAGCCAGGATAAAAAAGAGGCCGTGAAGGTAGGTACACAGGGAAGGGCTGTGGGGAGTCGATGTTCTCCTTCACCAGGAGCAGCACAGGCAGGTGCAGTCATGAGGAGCTATTTTCTTGGGTCATTTTCTTTTCCAGCACTCACCTTTCAGGAGCAGCAGCACTCAAAGCAGTTGAGTATGTATGACAGGTTTGTATGAGACAAAGCCTGGCATTAACAGCATCTGACAGGCTCTAATAGAGTCCTACAGGAAAACAGTTTAGGAACTTCTTGCCTTTAAAGCTGAGGGAAACAGGGAAAAATCACACCAGCACTCTTACCATATGTACTTAGACATAGAAATGCTTATTGACTTTATACAACTCATGCTTCCACTTGTTGTAGAATTTCATTTTCTTGTGGTGGCAACAATTGACCCAATGAGTCTATTTGGTGAGGCTGCTACGCAAGTCTAGGAAACGCGATGGTTTCTGGTGCTAACATTATGTCTTCCCTATCTTAAAGAAGCACATGCCGATGCTTCTTATTCTGAATTAGTAACCACATCCTACATATTACAAACCATCAGATCTCAGCTGCTAGCAAGCTGTTCCATGTTGGCTGCTATCCTCGATATTAGATCTGATAGTTGCTCGGTGGTTGCTAAGGCAGTCTTGCTAAGTCTCATTCATGCAGAATAGGAATTATTCACTGCTTCAGTTTCCAAGCCACCTGTCTTTCCAAAGCGAGATTCACAATGGATTTGATGGCATATAAAACAACAATATCCTTGCTCAGTTTTTCAAGAAATCCCCCTTATTTCAGTGTTCACAAATGAGCAGGGCTTGATTGTTAAAAGCTTCAGACAGAAACCTGCCACATAAACCTGAATTTCAACTTTGTATACTGTCTGCTTTTCTGCTCTTCAACCTTATCAAACTACCCTCCTATTTCTAAAACCATTTCTAATTAGATTATATCAAACCATATATTAATTAGCAGACTCCGTATTTCCCCAGTACAGGATGTAGTTTCTAATTCAGGTAGAGATTTGACTAAGGAAAATTAAACTGTTATTTAGCTCACTGCAAAAAGAAACACAGCACTGCAGTCCTTATTCATGCTCTGCTGAGCAGAGGAATCAAAGTGATACCAGGAACACAGGAAAGCCACTTCGTGTGCCAGATCTCATCTGTTTTTAATACACCATTTAATCTCATGATCACTTTCACAATGTCTGTTCTGCTTTATCAAAACAGTACCATGCCTATGCTTTCATACCAACAAATTCTACTATTCGAAACAACTAAACAAGGTTAGATTGAACATTTTTCTTCCTGATTACTCATTTGCTAAGGGAAGACAAATGCACATGTATAACCTTTAACACATTGATACACTTTTAAAATATTCCTTTACAGATAACATATATATGTGCCTGGTACAGTGCACTGGGCAGATTTTTAGCTGTTAGTTTAACTGGCGTGCAGATGCCCTGAAGTTGGAAGAAGGTTATATTTACAAACACTAAATTAACCAAAGTATCCCTTTTCCAAAACATGTCATCAACATCACAAAATTGTGTATACATTTGACTGAAATCATCATAGACTTTCATTTGGGGACAAACGAATGCCTGGACACAGCAAGGTTCAGAGATGAGGCGAAGTGACCCCTCCACTTGGCACATCAGGGATTAGAGCTATTCACAGTCACTGTGAAAGGCAATTTTTATTTTCGCTGTCTTGCCTGACAGCATTTCAATCCAAACCTTCTAAGAAATATTCCTAAAAGCAGATTTTTGAGTCTCTTTTCATGCCAATGAATTCTACTACTAAAATTAGAACTGGTAAAATTAGTTTGGTTTTCTTCCTCTCAAATGAAGTAACTGGTAGAGTAAAAAGCCTGCTTTTTTTTATATTATTCATTCATACAGTAGAGTAGGCAGATATTTACTTTTCTGGTTGCTAATATTTTATTTAACAAAATTAAAATCTTGTGTGGTGGGGACGGGTTACAGGGTAGGAAGTCAAGTCTTTGTCTCCGATATTACTGTTTTATTAAAACATGTTCTATATGAAGTATAACAATTCCAACAAGAAGGATCATTAACCCTATGGAGTGCTGGATTCGTGTCTCCAAAGAACAGAAGAGAGAAATGAAATGTCCTTTCCTCTGTTGCTGATGAACTTTGTAGCTATCAGTTACCCAACTTAATGGGAATGACACTTTTATCCAGAAGTTCAATAAGAATGGTTGAAATTAGTGTGCCTTATTTTAAACTAAAATATGGGATTTTCTGACAGTTTTTCAAGAATCAGAGACTTTTCCACTTAGAACTACAACAAATAAGTTAACCTTAGAGTATGGGTACAGATTAAGATATGTATTTGTGTCTTTAAAATGAAACAGCACATTACTATGGTATCTCAGTAGTCATTTTATGCTCCTTGAATTTTATATTAAGCTGCTTGTTTCCCCCACATGAAATTTTAATAGCAGGTGTGTGAACTTGTGATCTGATCAAAAAATAAAGGGTCAGACTCCTAAGGACAGCATCTGATCTCTATTACAAAATGTGGTCAAGATATAGGGAAATCTCTCAGAGAAGTGTATTTTAAGTAAATCCGGTATAATTTATATGTTTGAGAATCGAAAGCTGGTATGTTATACACACAGAAGTTGCACAAGGGATGCTGCAGGGTATGATTCTGTTACATGCCTTGCAGTACAATTTTCTATAATTTTCTTCATGCTTCCGCATTACAGTGCAAGAAAATTTTATGCACACCAGCCAATACAAAAGTATTGTGAGCTGCAGCTGTTCCCTGCTTGACCTATCAAAGCCTTTTTATTCTTGCTGGAGATTTTTTTAATATATGAAAAAGAACTCTATTGTGCTCAGGTGGGGTTACACAGAAAAAAATCTGCCCAAGTCAGAAGAAAAAAAAAGAAAGAAAAAAAAAAAAGAAAAAGAAAGGTGAGGTGAGGTGATTTAGGAATAAATGTCCATTTACAGTCTTACCATGCTTACAAGCGCTGTGCCATCCCACCCATCCATTAATGCACTGAATTGCTCTTGATCCCCCTTTACTAAAGCCACCGTCTCTCAATACAACAGAACCAGAAGGCAGTAACTGTGATGAGTACAATTAGAATGACATTACCTACTTATTAATACAACAAGTTGAAAGCACTGAATTTAGGTATTGATGCGTGTCTGTCTTTTGTACCAATATGTGTCAGAATATGAAAGTGTCTATCTGTATCAGGCACAGAAGGCACTCTGATAAAATTTGTAGTACAGAGAGCGGACGGGAAAAGCTAGCATTGCAACTGGAAAAGGCATTTTTTTTCCTTTGGGTTTGTTTTTGTGTTTGTTTAAGAGTGAACTGAAGTTAGACTGCAGCATGGTACAGCATAACAGAACAGAAAGGCTACAGACACAGATAAGAAAAGGAAACAGCAGTTGCTAAAGAATAAAACAAATATCCATTTATACCAGAAGAATGAATGTAAGCTGTGGAAGTTGTGGTACATTATAAAACCTTAAAAGAGCAATAGGAGATTTACTTGAGTAAGAAAACAGAAGATCCCAGGGAATTAATTATTCCAAAAACCAGCATGAGAAATATAATTTTTTTAAAACATTAGCACCTTTTTTTTGGGGGGGGGGGGGGCTGTTGCACAAGAACTTCTTCATTTTTCTGAATGGTTTCCTCCTTCTCTCTACTTCTCCATTTTTGATATACCAAAAGAAGGCTTTTTTCAGGTCTGATGGAAATAGTGTCTCAAAACCACCTGGATTTTGATTCAAACAATTAGGGTTTTTACATCGTAGCTGTGATCCAAAAGCCTTGCTTCCAGCAGAAGATGTACAAGCCTATGGCATCACCCCAACCATAAGTGTCTATGTGCCTTGACCTTTCAGTTTCCTTGAGAGAGAGCTAACAAGATAGCTACACCACTGGATATGATTATTAAAACAAAGGGAAGAAAAGCTTTGCTGCACTCTGGCATTTTCAGGAAAAAATCCAGCTAATGGAAAGTGCTTGACAATACTTGCTTTTGTCTTTCCCCTTGCATGTTCAGCTGTACCTAATCTTTGCAGTTAGACAAAAGCCAGGACAAATTACATGTTTGTCTATGCCTATCCAAAGAAAAGGAACAAAGGTTTCAGAATCAGCTATAGAAAACCGAGTTATTTTTCTCACTCTTTACAAATATTTAAATTATAAGTATTTGAGCTGCAGAAACAGCAGAGTTGAAACTGCCATTTCCCATGAAACTTGAAAAGACTTTTTTTTAAAAAATAAGGAATTTCTCTTCCTTTGTCATGCAAATACTTTCAAGAGTAGTTAAGAGGAAGAATTTTTAGGTTTGATTTTATGAGACGAGGGTCATTTTAAGGATTACTTTTGGAGTTAGGTTTTTCTGATGAAAGAATGCAGAAAGTGGACAAATCGACAAAAAATATTTCTTTTATTTGGAAAGCATTTGTTTAACAACAATTCTGTGGTACTTCTCGTCCTAAGAAATGTCATACTCCACAAATTTATATAATTTTAAATTAAATACATGCTGTAATTTTACAAGATAATTTTTTCCATTAGTTAAGCTGCACATTTTTTTTATCTCTGACCTTTTACTGTACAACCATTTTGCTTCTTGCAGCATGTCTTAAGTCATCTGTAAGGTACTAAGTCCAAAAGACACACACTTCACTGTACAACATGGAGCAGTGGGAGTGAAGCAATGTTTTCCAGGAAAGGTTAGTCATTCAAAAAATGGTTAAATGTATTTTCTACTGCATAATTTTCACTGTTTTGAAAAACTCAGGAGATTTTGGCAGTGGGGTGGGTGGTAGCCTAGTGTATCATGATATGAACCCTGCTAGCTGTACACACTTAAGTTTTGAAAGGGAGTTCTGATGTAGCATCGTCTTTGGTAGTTATACCACATTCATAGTTATCCACCGCTGTGGTTCCTTTCTTCTTGGCTGTATGCCATATTAAGGGATAATGAAAAATATTGCCGTTTGTGGAGTCAAGTAAAGGTCCTCATTCCTTTGCAATGCAAAATCAGGCAGCTGCAGGCCAGAATTTCAATTTACCCGTACAGCTTTGTGTGGAATACCTGAGCAGGAATGCAGCTACTGTATTAAGGCAGAACGAATGGCAACTATCTGCCTTTGAGCTCTGGAGACACCAAATTACGGAACATAGATGTGGATATTCAGAAGAAAACCCTGAATTGCTACTATCATAGGATACAAGTAATTAACAAGGCTTTGTTTTAACAATACAAGTACACAGAGCTTGTGAATGGGCTGAAAAAAGTCCTTTATTTTAAAAGATGGTTGCTATGCTATAATTTTTTTTTGGTAGCAACTAGAGAAATCAATCGATCATTTTGTTGATTGCATAATTATTTAAAGATTCACCCTTCTGAGTACCCCCACAGATTGCTACAGCAGCAGAACAATACCAGTTCTGCAGAGTGAGTGTTCAATTTTGTGTAGCCAAAGAGATAATGTCAATCCATTTGACACAACCTAGTACAGGAAAATAAGAGTTGGATTTTCTTCCAGAAAAAATGTTTCAAGATAAGCAAATGAGATCTTGGTCTATAGAACGTCATGAATATCTGAAAGTACATATGTAATTGCTATGCATATGTGTCTGAGATGAGTCAATTCATCCTTGTGTTTCTGTAGATATTTCCACAGCATATGGGTATGTGTGTATATAGGCAAGACTGTTCAGCGTTAGAATTTCTTAGATTTTTCTGCCTCTATTCTACTAGTTGATATAAGAAGTTATGCCACACAGTTTATGATATGTAATATGAAAGTAAACAATACAATTCCTTGATTTAAAAAACTGTATGTCTGATCTGGGTCTAAGGTTTCTCTGCAAGGGTGCAATAGAAATTGTTCTTTGGTGACTGACCAGAATAGTAGAAGAACAAATGGGTCTTCAACCTTTGTTCTAATGTGCTTGCATGTTCAGCATTGAATAAAAATCGTCTTTGCACATAGTCTGAAATTACTGTCACTTTTTCAAACTAACTGGGGACCAAAATGGATTCTTTAAATCTTAGTTTTGTAACACAAGCTCAATTTGTCACAGCAGTAGTGGGCAAATTTTATGCTCTTGGATATGTCTTATTAGCTGCTCATCCACTGCATTTTCAGGTGAAAAATCTAAATTATTAGAAGAGGCCTATTCAGCCTAAAGAATACTTGGGTTTCTGTGATACATAAGCTCCAAAAGTTTATGATTACTTGCTGTGCACTCTTCACAAAGGCTGGCATGAGGTTAAGCAGTCATAAAAATCCCTGCTCTGTACTGTTAGGCAGAGAAGATGTTCAGGCTCAGAGGGACTGAGTTATCTTGTCCTAGAAGCTGCCTGTAGTCCTGACCTGTTCTTCTGCCCTCTGCTAGAATAAAGGACCAATAGTTCTATAATTCTCTTGGTCTGTCCAAAAATTTTGCTGAATGTGTCCAAAATTTTGAAGTCAAAAAAGTTTCATCTGGGAAGATGCCATTTCTTTTACACCCCATTGTTGGTATTTTGGCAAAATCTATTTATGATCTCTGCAAATTTTTTTGGATAATATGATATGTCCCATTCCCAGAATTTTTGTTTACCATGAGCATTTCAGTTAAAGTGGATCCTGGCTCGAATCAAAGCCATCCTCCAAACTTCCCTATATGCAACAAGCTAGTCTTTGTAATTTTTTTTTTTTTAATAACTTCAGCCAAAAAGAAATTACTGGCTAGCTAAATATTTTATCTCTATGTAAAGGAGACAAACAACAAGGGGTTAAAGTAATAGACCACAGGAGCACCAATCTGGGATTATTTGGTCAATCTTGTGGCTACATTCTAAACCGTATTGAATTCTTCCTTAAACTGGAAGGCAAGTGCTTTTACCTGATGGAGGAAAAAATGTTTGGCTGATAACCTGCAGCTTGCTAGAGAAAAGAACAATAATGTGCTGAATGTGATCAATAAGAAATGAGCTGGGCCCTCACTCTGTACCTCCCTTTCCTCATGCGTAGCCATGCTAAACCATGCTGTTCTTGGCAAGAAAAAACATACTAACCCGCTCTGCCTATACAAGGTGGTTTTCTATGTGTTGAAAACCAATCAATTTAGAATGAAGTAGAGGAAAAACATAAGCTTTCTCTAGAAATAAAAGCTAGAATATTATTTTACTAGAGGAGTTTCTGCAATGGTGATCATTTTCAACTACCTTTAGCTTTAACTGGAGTTCTAGGAACACTTTGAAGGTTTGGACCACTATTTTTCATAACATAAACCTGAAAACTTCCTCTAAACACCCTCTAGCTATTGTATACTGGCTTACTTTTCACAGACAGCATAACAAAAGAGATTCCTGAAAGTATGGAGGAGGCAAGAATTAAGTTTGGGAATGCTAATAGCATCACACATAAATTTACCTTCAAGCAATTGTTCTAGCAATTATTTCTCTCATTTATTATAATGAGTGTATTTAAAAAAAACCTGACAAAATCAATAAAATAATTTATAATAAATTTCATTTAGAATAGATGTATTGGACTCTCCTTTTATAAACTCACTGTATTGGGTCTGGCTGAGACAGAGTTAATTCTCCCCATAGCAGCCCTCTTAGTGCTGTGCTCTGCTGGTAGCTGGAAAGGTGTTGATAACACACCAGTGTTTTGGCGACCGCTGAGCAGTGCTCCCACTGCATCAAGGCTGTGTCCCCAACATTTTTTACCCCCCCTCAACAGGAGGCTGGGGCTGGGCAAGATCTTGGGAGGGGACATGGCCAGGAGAGCTGACCCAAACTAACCAAACAGATATTCCATACCATATGATGTCAGGTCAGATATAAAAACTAAGTAAAGGCAGATGGAAGGGGGCATTTTCATCTTCCGGAGCAACCACTACGCCTGCTGGAGCCCTGCTTCCCGGGAAGTGGACAGACATCGCCTGCTGATGGGAAGTAGAGAATAACATCATTTACTTCTCTTCACTTTTGTGTGCGGCCTTTGCATTTGCTTTATTAAACTGTCCTTATCTTGACCCATGAGCCTATTATATTTTCTCTCCGCTGTCCAGCTGAGGAGGGGGAGTGATAGAGCGGCTTTGGTGGGCATCTGGCGCCCAGCCAGGGTCAACCTCCCACAGTCATACACCCTAAGCTCATCAAATGTAACTTCTGATAGCTAAAAAAAAATAATTGCCAGTGGATTTCCTTTGACTGTACAGTGCAGCATATTTCATTTTCCTTGGTATAGATGTCTGTATGCACTGGATTACATTTTCTCAAGTATCTTCCAGAAACTGTAGCACAAACCTATTGTTTTCGTCTGGATTAAAGCTAGGAAAGTCAACAGCTTCAGCAACTGTCAGGATACAGTCTCACTTGATGTTTGCTAGCTATTATTTAATAAACCTCTCGAAGGGCAAGAGTGGACCTGTGTTTCTAAAATTTGTATTCTTCTCTGTTTTTTCAGTGAAGTCCTGATGCACAACTGGCTGGAGCTCCCACATCAGTGTTCCCCACGGATCTCCCTGTGTCTCTGAAAGTTAAGTACACAAATGAGAAGGGCAAAATGCAGCATGAATATTAAAGTCCTGGCCATGCGTCTTTGAGCTGGCAGGGCTCCTTTACCTGGGCGGCTGCCAGGTGTGATCATTTGGAATATGAAACTACTTTAGAAGAAAGGTGTGAAATAAATAGAGAATCCAGAGGAAAGCACAAAGCTATCATCTGGTTTTTACAAAACTATGCATTTATTTTTCGCTACAGTCTAGTAGGATATCTGCTAGAAACTTAAAAGAAAACTAGGCATTGCCCAAAGCTGAATAAAACGCTGCAAGCCAAAATTACAGAACTAATAATAGGTGAAGATGCGCAGAACCAGAGCTACTGCCTTTGTTCCCTCTCTCTGAAACATTGAATAGATATTAGCAATATATTTAATGGACACTTGAGTATTACAATGTTGCTGCTTTTTTTCCTTCTTTTCCTCTCTTTGGAGGATGTTTTTTGTGGGTAACGAGAAAACAAGGCGCTCTGCAGACTGGCAGTGGTTAATCCCAGCTGTTTCCTGTATTTTTCCTAAGCCCAGCACCTCACGTTACCAGTTGCTGTGACACATATAATGTCATTAGACGGGGAATAAACAACTTCAAAATCATCTACAGAGCCCAACATCTAATTAGTCAAACAAGCAGGCTGGGAAATCAGAAACACCAGAGCCAACTCTATCCTGCAATGTGCTGTGAGTAAAACTTATGCCAACTGCATCTATGCTCCAGGGCAGTACTGAAATGACTTCAGGTCATGATAATCATGATCAGATGAGACTCAAAAAATATCAGGTTTGTAATTCTTGAGAAAAGATGGATTTTTATATGCTATGGCCGTGTAGTAGAAGGAGGGGGAAGCAAAAATAGTAACGTTTCCAGTGGTGAGTGAAATGGTATCCCCTGGAAAGGGGAGGAGGATGCCAGGGCATTTTGGGATGGGAGTCTTAAGATCTTCTTCTTGACAAATTAATATAAGATGATTGTAAAATACCCAGCAGAAATCCTATTCTGACTGTGGCGGGGCTGGGAAAGAATTGTAACTTTCACACTGGAAAAGAGACCTTCAGCTAGATTGATGCTGTCCCTCACCCTGAAGGGCGATAGAACTGGCCTGCACAACCTGTGACTTTATAAAGCACTGTCATCCACTACAGAAAGTGGGGTATAGAAAAGACAGAAACAGCCTCTTCTCTGAGGTGCACGAGAAAACAAAAAGAGTCGATGGGTTGTAGCAAGGCAAGTTCTGACTGGAGAAAAGGGAAAGAAAAAAAAATATCCAGGTGCAAGTGTTTAAACACCAGCTGTGGCATCAAGAGAGGCTCCTGGAGATTTTCAGAACTGAACCAGAAGTCTTGAGCAACCTGATGTCCTTTGAAGTTAGTTCTGCTTTGAGCGTGTGACTGGACTCGAGGAACACCAGAGGTCTCCGACAACCTGAATTATCTTGTGATCCTGTGACATCCTACCATGTTTCAGGGATGGGGTCCTTGAACTTTTAGCCAGGACTGTGTGTCAGGACTGGAATTTATAGTTTGGAGGAAGTTTTTCTGACACAAAAAATGAGTTTGTTACTCTTTAAAGGTGAAGAAGTTCTTAATGTGTTTGTAGATTCAATTTAATTTCCAAATCTATTATTTTTTTGTCCTCTCTTGTTGTAACTAGAACTCTCTGCAGCATTTCAGGCTGCTTTCTCCACCTGGACAACCTTTCTTAGATTATTTTTTTAATTGTGTGAGTCAGAAGCAATGTCTTCTATTGCCTCTGTTCCTCAGGGGATGGTAGGACTCTTTAGGCTTACTATTTAAGTAGCCTCTTTGCTATATGCTTTCTCCTGACAGCTGTGAATGCCATTGCTAACTCTTCCTTACATTTCAACCACCACTCAAAAAAAAAAAAAAAAAAAAAGGAAGGGGAGGGGAGAGAGGAGGAGGAGGAGAGAGAAGTCCCTAAATAATAAAATATATCTGATAGCAATGACTGACATATGGCTGAATTACAAAGAATTAAAAGTTCTTTTTTGTGATGAACATGGAATTTTTTGACTTACCAGATGTGCTGCAATGTTAATAGAGTGGAGTATTTTTTATGCAAGACTGCAGGGCAAAAAGGATCTGACAGAGGAGAATTTATCCTTTGCCTTCATCTCTAACTTAAGTCACCCCTTGAACTCTTGAGCAAAGCTACTCCTAGCAGTCTGGGTCTTGCTACTGTAGATAAAATAAGTTATAAATTCCTTCCTTTCTCTTCTATTCTATTTATTCTAGACTGAAAATATACATAAACAAGTTACTCAGAATATATACAGACTCTCTCTCTGTTTCCTCCTTCAGAGAGAAATCAGACTGTAAGTGTGCACAAATATTACTGCTCAGAAGGAAAGTAACACGC
Source organism: Elanus axillaris (assembly GCA_026212715.1). Taxonomy (NCBI): domain Eukaryota; kingdom Metazoa; phylum Chordata; class Aves; order Accipitriformes; family Accipitridae; genus Elanus; species Elanus axillaris. Next base: position 438,586 of record JANZLQ010000008.1, on the reverse strand, counting down.
TACTCGGGAATTTTGTGAGAAATGCTAAGTTAGTATCAGACAAAACATGTAAAATGACAATAGATTTCTGACTTTTAACAAGAAGTTGACACGTAGACTTGATTGACTTTTAATTTATTTTTAAAGGAAAAAAACATGTGAACAGAATTGTTTTTGCAAAAATGCTATTGCACGTTTCTCCCAGATCCAATGGGAGGGTGTCTAGAAATAGACAATTCCTCTGGTAGTTACGGCTAGAATGAATTCAAGGTAACAGCTAGGCTTTTAAAAGGTTGCCTGAGGTATGTCTTGCCTAAAACCCAAGAAGATCCATGTACATATTATTAACAGCAATGTATTTAAAGCATGAATACAGGTATTATAACGTAAAGACTTTCTCCCCAAAAAAGTCAGACCTATCCCTGGACTGAGAAACCACTACTTAGGCAAAGAGTAATAAGTACCATGTTACACCTTGTAAGTATCAAGTCTTAGGATCAAATTATCTCTTTTTTTTAAAATTAATTCCACTGATCCTGAGCTTTCAAATGTTTTGTATAGTACTTCCTTTAACAATTTCTTTTACAGAATTTATTTTACAGAATTTATTTTATAAAGAAGTTTGTGGGCAAAATCTTTTTTCCCCCTCTGCGTTCATCAGTGTTTGCTAGCACGTAGGTCTCAAAATACTTTCATTAATACCCTCCTCACTGTATCACATTGTAGTTGCAGTGTTACTCAGTACTCATGATGTTCTTTATTTCTTTGGAAAATATCATACTTTTTTTTTCTTCACTAATACTTGTTTCCAGTTTTGTTCATAACTTAACTGACCCAAAGAAACCAAATTGCCTTCACTTTTCAGCAGCTGTAACTACATTACTACGCTGCTTTTAACTACATAGCTACATTGCAATCCATAAATAAAATGTAACTCTGAGAAAATCATCTTATTTCTGGTTTGCAGACAGAATTTACAAGCATTGATGCTATGTAAACCAAGTGTTTATTTCATTAGGGTCTGAAGGATCATTTGTCATTCTAGTGATCAAAAATAAAACAAAAAACTTGGCAACAACACTGACTTACTGTACAAAGAAGACATGTCCAGGTCAAAATGAAAGAACCTAGACTGTCTTACCACTTCCATATTTACATGTGTCCCCCTGCATCTGCTCTTTTTTTTCTCAATACACAACCCATTGAAGACAATATTGTTAAAGAACTCTTGTTGCTACATGAGAAAGAGAGAAAACTTTATCATGCTGATCTCTAGTGATAACAGCTGTTACACAGTTTTGTTATGAAGCTATTTCCTGCTGCTAGAGGGCTTCAAATAACATTTACTCGTATAATTGTAATTCCATTTATTTTATTCATCCTGACCTAAATAAAAAGCATAACTTAATCCATATTGAATATTTCATGGAGATAACCTCTTTAATAGAAAATGACTTAAAAGTTTTCACTAATATTTGACATGTTATTACAAAATAACTAGTGGTAAAAGTCATATCTCAAAAAGCCAAAGCTATAGTAACTTCAAATATCAGTTTGTCCTCCTCATAGGACTAGACTTCCATCCAATTACCTTTCATCAATCAGTAAATTATTTAATTATTATTTATTTACTGGTTTTATACTTATATATATTAATACATATATGGGCCATAGAACCTTCTTTAGCCATCTGAAAGTTTGACATCTGCATAAAGCCAGTTATCCAAGTTATCTCTATGGTGAATGAAGAGATAGAGTCTCTAGAAGCCAAAAAGCAAATCCTTTGAGATATCTCAAGACAGGTATAGCTTTATAATTACTTTTCCCCTCAGATATGATGAGCTTGAACTATCTGTGCAGCTTATCTATGTGTATTATTATGTATGATGAATCCTGCCTGAAATGTGGGAGTCATTTTTCTTAAATTACCCAATCGAAGGCTAATCTTAACAAAAACAAAGAGCTAGGGAGAATCAGAGGAACAATGAGAGCCAGAGTGGCCCTCATAACCTAATAATCACTGCAAAGAGAGCACACAGGAATGGTTAATCCCTAAGACCACCCAAGGAGACGGGTTAGACCATTGTCCCTGGTCAAAAGGAGTCACAGAAATGAACTTTCTCCCTGTAACGGCATGGCATGCAACTGAAGGGGCTTGCCGTCTCAATAAGCGTGGGACTTACTGGCAGCAGAGGTTTGGGGGAAGCCATAAATCTCATTGAAAGATGTTTTCAGGGGATTATGGGGTGTAAGAAACTCATTAGGTAATGTTAAGGAGAGAAGTCAAAGGTGGGGAAAGGAAGGGACCAAGGTGGATCCGGGAGAACAAGTGTGAGGGAAGAGGCGACAGCATGGGCTGGCCAAGTGCAACAACAATGAGAGGCCACAAGCCGGAGGGTCCTGAGCGCCCAGGTGCTGGCAGCTCCCAGGAGGTGCAGTCTAAGGGCCTGCTACCAAGTGGATTGACCACGTAAAGCTAGCTACACAAGGGACTCGCGTATGTGCGTGTGTACTAGCAGACATCAGTCCTGATAATCTGGGGCAGAGGAACAGTCTGTGCTGCTCCTGTTGGGATGAGAGCTGTGCTGATGCTCTCCTGTCCTTGTCCGACCTGGCCATGTTAGTCCTGTGCACCTGTCTCTGCTGGGAGTGGGTGCTCAGCCTTGCAGAAGGCTGGACCTGGGACCAGAGGAGATCTCCAGGTCCTTTACCCCCCCCAGATTCAGGTGCCTCTGGGGAGGTGCAACCTCCCTCTGCCACATGAATGGCAGAACTGCAGAAGGGCACCAGGGCAGGCTTCCTCTCCAGCTGCTTGCAAGGGCAGGACAGCGTTACTTAACAGGTCATTCCTCCCTGTTCGCTGTTCATCTGGGCAACAACTGGAAGGAGGGACCTGCTAGATCTTCACCCGTACTCCTATCTCTCTGCATTATTACCTGTCTGTAATCCCCTTGTAGGAGAACCTTTTAAATTTTGAAGTGGTGGTTCTATATGTCCTTCGAAAGAGTTCCCTAAACCCCATGTGACCTATGGAATGGGGTTCATTATATGTATTCAATTAATTTTTAAAAACGGTTAATAAACCACCGCCACTGACAAACAGAATTTAAAAAATCAGTATTAAGTAATCTGAATCTTAATGTACATGAGCAAATTGATAATGTGCTCATTTTCAGTGAGACTGCTTATCTACTACTTTCTCTACCGGTTTTCAAACATTTGACTCCGCAAAGAAAATTAGTGAATGAGAGCTCTCTTTAATTCTCTGCTGGTTTCCAGATCCTTCTTCTGCTTTCCACACAGCACTAGATTCACATTCTTCATTTGGTTATCTGTACTACTAGTAAATCAGAGGAATAAAAGGAGAAAAAAAAAATAAAAGAAGCTGCTATTCAGACACAATTATACACAAATTAAGACTTAAAAAGCTCTCATCCCTGCTGTTGACTATAGAGCTCCACCTTGATCTCAGTGCATTGCTCACATTAAGTACCATCTTGAGTGACAACAATAGAAACTTGAAACTTGAATCACACTTTAATCTGTGATTGCATCTGAATATATTTCATTCATCTCACTGAATATTTATTTTTAATCACTCTGTAGCATGGTCTACCAGAGCACAGTGAAAGAAGAGATGAGAGGACAGAAAATAAAAGAAAGGGCTCCTGAAGAAAAATCATGTTATTGCCTCTTATTTCTTATTTTTTCGCATTCTGTACTTGTACCATACCTAGTAGTCCAAGTACTTGTCCTAGGCTTCTTATCCAGGAATGAGTGTGCTCCACTACAATACAAATATTAGATAATAAAAGTATTCTGGAGTGTTTGGTTATAGCCTACAACCAATATGAATGTAACATAAACCCAATGGGGTTATAACTTTCAACCAATATTTTGCTATTGATCTAGATTTAGAACAGTCTTCTAAAATCTATGTTCTGGAATATGACTTGTGGGTAGCAGACAAATAATCAATTACTGATTGGAAACAGAAGCAAAGATAATAGATTAAGGATAAGAAGTCGGAAAATATGAGAAAAATAGAAAAAAGAAAAGAAGGGTGATTTGGAGAAAAAGGTAGTGGCAGAGAATATTATTTACATGTGACAGATGATAAAAATGCAAGAAAGAGAAAACTGTGAAATAATAATGAATAAAAAAGGCTTAGAAAAGTTAAGGAGAAGAAAAAAAGTCCACAATGAAACAATCAAGGGGAAAGAAATATTAGTGGAAAAAGGATTTTTGAATACTTTTTTCTGTGCAACTGTAACCAAAGGAAAGGAGGGTAGATGGAATAGGACAAGAAGAAAACTATATAAAAAAAGAAGGGAAATCTGTAGAAAGCCTACTAAAGAAACAAAAGAAAGGCAAAGAGCAAAGGAGTAGAACATGATATACCTTGTGCTGCAAGCATCAACATTCTAAATATATTAATATTTTACATTTTACTTTCTCTTCATTCCCATTCATTACATTCTATACTCTATTTTAGAAATTTAGTCTTGAGCTATATCCTGCAAATTGTTAGATATGAAATTCCATCTGCAATCTTAAATACATTTCTAAAAGTAGAACATTGGTGCTAAGTATTTCCCATAATACAGCAGATGTTTTATTTTAGTTTCAAGTCAATAGATGGCATTAGTTTACTATAATAATGGTATTTTATATATTGCATTTCACACTGGCATTTGTGACAGATTTGAAATATGATGCAGAATACTTCAATATAGCATGAAAATCTGAAGTATGTATTTTCAATGTGCGTCACTAAGATTACATTTCACTGCTCTTTAAAATAGCTGGAATTCATAAACCCTTGAAATACACATAATTTACCATTAAGGTTTGATTTCCATGAAGATTTTCACTGGTACAAACTACAGAGATAATTTGTTAGTGGATGACTTCTTTATACACTTTAAAATTTGAGAGGTCTTTCGCATCAATAAAAGTATCTTCACACCATGTGTAAGGCTATATAAAGAAATAAAGACATCTCAGCAGGTCATGTAAGAAACACCAATCATTCATAGATTAAATCAGACTGAGTTTGCTCATTTCCACAAAAGTAAGAAACAAAAAGAGTAAAGTTCATTGCTTGCCAAGCTTTCCTCCCATTGTATGTATTTGGCTAGCATCACTGGGATGACAAAGGTCTCAGCACAGACGCACAGCTTCAGGCAGACCTCTTGTAGACCCGTTTTGCCCCAGCTGGGCTAAGATCAACGCAGTCCTACATCCTATTTACAGTACTAGCAGATTTTCATCAGTATAGCTGAAAGGGAGGCAGATAATAAGAGCAGAACATTTTAAATCATCTGCCACTTTAGGAAGGTCCAGGGTTTTAGAGGCAGATTCTCTGCAGAAGACTATTAGGTGTTTCATGTATATGTCCAAATCATAATCTAGGAACCTAAAAAAAATTTACTTAGCTTCCCTGAGTAGAATTCTGCTGGAATTATGTCATTTTAGACTTGGTCTACAAAAGTTTTAATTTCAAATGAAAAGAATTATCCCTTTACTGTATTACTTTTAGGGAAGTTTGAAAAATTGTACTCAAGTCTTAAATTACATAGCTCAGGTTTCAGCTACAAAACAGACAGCTGATCACATTTTTTCTGCCCCCTTTTTTTCTCAACAAATCACAAGTACTTTTAGGCCAGCAGGCAGTTTCTGCAAAACTGCCAAAGTCCAAATTATTTTGTTTTAATTGTTGTGAACAAACCTCATTGTTAAAAGGAAGAAGAGAAAGCTCATTCAGATGCAGTATTGACTTTGCTGAAAAGCATTTCAGATGTTTCACTCCAAGTGTTAAATACACATTCATAATTATATATTGTCAGTGTGTTTATACATCCTTAAACACTATCAAACAGTCCCTGTAAGGGTTGCAAGGGTTGCCGCACAATGTCTTTCCTGGGATGTCATGCTGGGAAGTACAGGTACAGAATTCTGACATCTTCTGCTTTCTAATATCTCCTGCTCTCTAAATATTACTATTCAGTGCCCTAAAGCTCTCTTTTTACCTTAACTCTTACTGATTTTGTTGTATATAAAAAATGTCCAGAACAATCATAGACATACCTCATATCTTGCTATCTATGGTTAAAAAGCTTAGATTTCTGAAGGCTAAAAATGTTAATTGTTATTGTGTTCCACCAGCTAAAATATTAGCAGGAAAACCAATGCCTACAAAATTGTTTTGTTTTGAAAAGTATTTTGAAATCTCAACATGAAAAGGTAGCAACACTGCATCAAGGGATGTAGGATCAAAACCTGGCAGCTTTAAGTGGTATTAAAGTTCACTTTCAGTGAGATATAAAGGTCAATTAAAATCATATATTTGTAATCTTGCATGTTGCATAGGCAGAAGCTGTACACAGGTATTCTTATTTTCTAAGGTCAAATTCCTTAATGCCTCCAGACATTAAACTCAGGACTTGAAAGGACTGCATCAGCCATCAGATCCAATCTCCTGGAACTGTGGGGAAAAGTGCAATAGGAATGGAACTCAAAAACATTCTGCAGAACTTCTACCCTATTATCTTCTGTACAATAAAGGCATGAAACACCTCTAAAACATTACACTTTTAAGACTACTATACAAAGGACTGCATGCCTTGAGGTATCAGAAAAAGAGCAGGAGATAAGAAGGTTGCCAGTAATGCATTGAATTACTGAAGTGCAGAGAATTTGTTATCCAGAAGTGAATGCAGCCACTTCCCTAACGATCTCTGCCCATCTGCCCAGAGGAAAATTGTTTCCTATTTCCTGACAAGAAATATCTGGTAATTACATTAAATTGGCTCATAAATATGGGAGCAAATAACAATAACCAACAACTTAGAAATTTGGAAAACAGCTCTTTGTATGGAGAAGCTCAACAGTCATATCCATATCAATTCTGAGCACTAAGAGCTTGGGATTTGATGCAATCACTGCTAGAGTAAGCCAATTTCTTTCCAGGAATGGGATTTATTGCTTATGTATGTTATACATATTGAATAGATATTTAGATTCAAAGAACTGACTGTGATGTAAAGACCAATAAACTCAGGTCAAGGGTTGGGGGAGGAAAGGGAATTATAAATGGTATTGAAATTTACTGTTTACTGTTGAATTATTAACACAACTTTCCACTGACAACTATTAGAGCAGACCCTTCAAAAATTCACACACAGGTATTTGTAGTCAGCTTCTCAGCTAGAGAAAAGACCCTTCACTGATCATTTCTTTGAATTGGTTTCTGGGATATTGTTTAAATGTTGACTTGTAAAATCACCCTTCTAAATTCAAAGACATATATCTAGATTATTATACTTTAGTAACCATAATGTGATCAAAGGAAACACTGAGAAAAAACAGTGACAGAACCCAATGACCAAATCAGAAAGAAGACTTCTTTCCCCAGGTCATGTTGTTCTGTGATCAAAGAAAATTTCCACTCTAAGAATCCCTGTTTTATGCAGTCAGGGAACACGTCATCAACTAAATGAACAGAAGTACCCAATCTATTGCTGAATAGATGTTGATTTGGAAGGAGAGGGGTGAAAGCAAAAGACAGAGAGAGAGAGAACCTTTTGGGATGGATATGCATGTGTGGCAACAAAAGTTGGTAGTGTTAATTAGATTTTGCAATACGTGAGATATTCTAGAAATAAGGAGGGGATTAAACCAAGCCTCCTACAAAATAATGCACCATTAAATTCAGTCAAAAAAGATTCTGACCTTGTACTTAATCTCATAAGTATTTTCCTTCCTTTCTTTCTAATCCCTATTAATTTAGGAAGTGTTCCCTCAGGAAACACAATGGATCGTAGCCTTCCCAGTAAAGCAACTGTTGAGTATAGGGAGGTTTCCAATATGGTTGAGAACTAGTCTGAACTAAGTAACCAGTAAAAATAACATAGGAATGAAGATGCGGAAAATACATTGATTTAAAATTATACTTTGTTTCCCAGGCCCATTCCTTGAAAGAATCAGACTGACAGGGTTATAGCTTTTTACCCCAAATGCTGGACAGACTTCTGGCCATGTTTAATACAAGTCCTTGGAGAAGGGATATAGCAAGAACCGTTCTTTCTCTAGACCACCTGTGTTCTTCAGAAGGTCCATTTCTCTAGTACCCAAGGGATGATACCAGTGACAACAAATAAACAAAAGACATCTGCAAGAAGTATGCTAGAACGTGAGATCAGTGTTAAATCTGAGTATGCAAAAGCTATCTACAGCATACTTCCACCACTTTCCTCTAAAAATCGCATAAACGGATATAACCCACTTTAATGGTTATAAATTGTACTTCACTGAATACATAAGAAACAAACAAGTCATCTTCAAAGTCCTCATGGATGTGGCACAAATCACCTAAGGGATCATTCCACTCTACCGATCATGACCTGCTTTGACATCTACAAAGGAACAACATCCAGAGCCATATACACATGTGCACAACTTCCTTTTTAACCCATTGACAAATCTTTTCTGGCTTTCAGGGTGAGCTATGCCATCAGGATTTTCAAAGCAAAACCACAAGATTATGCTTCCTTTAACCAGCGTTTATGTCTTAAATATATAAATTGACTTAGATAACAACTCTGCTGATTAGAAAAAAGAGACTTTTTTCCCTGTCTCATAATCATAATATCGTTTAACAGTATACATGAATAGATCTTTTCATAGTAATGTTGCGCCTACAATCAGGATTATGGTGCAATTGTCTATCTGTGAGCAGAAATGGCTACAGTCGGGTGTCAAGCTGAAATGTTTTCCAGGAGCAAAAGCCTGCCAAACACTACATATTTGCCACTATGGATTAGGTCTAGTCAGAAATTATGTGAAATGGTGTTGGGAAAATTCAGTTTGACAAAAACCAAACAGTGTTTCAAGCAAAATTCTGCCATGCATTTTGGAGAACTGTCTAAGCCTGGGAAATCGATGCTTTTGGCTTTCCTTATCATCCAGTATATCTGCTTGCAGTACTCAAGTCCTGGAATTCCTAATCTGGGAGTCTCCTTTGCATCTGGCTTGAGCCATCGGACTGGAGTCCTTGGTTGTAGAGTGACCTTGTCCTCAAGCTATGAATGAGAGTCCTGCATCTGCAGCCCTCTGCTCGATAGACCATCAGACCAAAATAAAATTTTAAATTTCCTGACATTTCCAAACTCCATTCTGGACAGTTCTACTCCTGATTTTCTGTCAGAGCAAATTAAAGTTATTTCTTTTGAAATACAAATTTAATAAAATAATTAACAATTGTAGGCAGGACAAACTATAATTATAAGTTTCATCACAATCTGCTTGCAACAGGGGAGATAAAGATGAAGCATTTTGTCTTGAGTGATATGTAAGAAGGAAAAATGTCTGCTTTACTTTTAAAACTTCAAAGACAGGTGAGCACATCTGCAACATACTCCCAGAGACTTCTGGAGAGATTTGGTACTTTGCATACACGGGCAACAGTAAATCTACATCTGCAAGTGAGTGCATCACAATTTCATTTTGTTTGCTAGGGAACATCCAATACTTCCACTTTCCAAACCTGCAGACTGTACCAGGTAAACCAGTGAACTGTGTGGCATGACACTTCTTAATAAATTATCATGGTGGTTCTCATTATTAATGACTGTGAAGTGCTCACCTAATAAAGGTATTTGTAAATGTTGATTTCTAACATAGGCATGTATTACCTAATACAGGAGTAGTCATCATTAGTTAAAAACATAAAAGCAGCATAATTAATGTAGCTAGCAAGAAAAACTAAAGCCTCATTTATTTCAGGATAAACTTGGTGCATAACTGTATATAAACAAGACAGCAGAAATGACTGGAATATCATTATTGAAATTCATGCTTCCTTGATAAAAATAATGCAAACAAAAATCAGTTACTCAGCTCATTCATTTTATTCCTCATTTCTTCATATGTTTTGTGTAAGGATGACAGCCCCAGCCTGCCCTCCACTTGTTCCAGGAACAGATAATTACTGCACTGCCTGCCTCAGTTCTAAGTTATTCTCTGCTTAGTGACTGCTAGCTTGTTTTAAGTGCAACCCAGATGTGAAAAAATATAGAAAAATAGAAACAGAAAAGTGGCAATCATTTTCTCTTTAAAATGCTAGCTTGAAATACTAAGAAGAGCTTTATGGCAGTTGGGGTTTTTTTTAAACGTCAGATAAGGATCAAAATGTCTAAAGTACCAGGGGACCTTAACTAACATGTCTGTCCTTATCTAAATGATAAAAGGCTTATGCTGGCCTTATTGCTTAAATATGATATACACACAGTAGCATTTTTCTTTCCCTGTACTGCTAAAAGAAGAGAAATGGCAAAGCAAACATCTACTCAGAACTGAAAGCTACCCAGCAGCAGGGTCCTTTTGTGAAGCTGTGCAACAACAGTGTTGACTGGCCTACAACAGCTTAAGGTAACTCTTTAAAATGACATGGCAAAACCCATACCCTACAGGGTAAAAAATATTGCCTCGTAAATATGCAAACTTGCTCCGACAAACTGTCACAGACACTACTATCTCCGCTACTAAGAAATCAGCTTTATAAAGTAGGTACCAATTACAACAATTAGAACAGCTGTATTTCTTCAGAGGTGCAACAACAAAAATGATCCCACCAGGTGCCACAGAGTAATGGTGTGGTAGTGACATAAACCCGAATAACCAAGGTTGCCTGAATTCTCATGTTACAACAGCAGCATTCATCTTCTGAGAACCAAGTTTTAAATTTAATCTTTTGTGCCACAATATTTGCTGGCTAAAAAGGACAACCCTTAAATTTAAGCTTTTTAAAGTTTTCAGTTCACCACATATACAGACAGAGGCATATGCTGAACTTTTTAGAGACAACTGATGGAATGAACAGGTGGAAAAGAAAAGGAAGAGCTCTATACTGAAAAAATACTATTTGTTGAAGTGTAACCCCCCCCAATAATAAATCTTAATTACATTTCATTTTAGTAGTGATACTTCTGTATTATTTTTAATGACATAAAGGAGTCTATTTTTATTTTTTACCTTGATACACAATTATGTGAAATTAGCACAATTGAGAACTTTATTTAATTTCCTGTGTAGCAATAGTCATCAGGCACTGGGAAAAAAATTCAAAAGACTTATGTTACTATTTTTTTACTTAAATTGCTCCAGTTTGCTTAGGGTTTTCCTGACTTTGCTCAATAGGCTTATACATGTTAAGGTTTGTTTTTCTAGGTATGCCTGCTCTGGGATTCCCCAGGTATGATCTGTATTTCTGGACCTTGGCATTAAGGAGACTTCATTTAATAAACTAAACTATATAGTTCATAACTATATTCCAGCTCTGCAATTTAAAATGGTAAAGACATCTGATTTAATGAGCTAAACTAAACTAAGTCAACACCGTGCACACAAGTTTTCATTATCAACATTTCAATATCAACACTATGGAGATGTGGAATACACTAAAGAGCAGTAACTGTGAAACACACTTCCCTTAATTCTTATCAGAAAAGTTACAGAAAAAAAAAGAAATAGATAAATATCTAAGTACTTCCTAGTTCTTGAACTAGTAAACATTTATACCTAGATTGCATGAGGTTTTGCTTGATATTTGATTCAAACTGAAGTTTCTCCTTCTTTCTCTTTAAATCAGAAAAAGAAATTATTTGAAACATAAAGTTATTGTATTTTTCTAGCTAAAGCTTTAACTACTTTGTGTAGGAATGTCAACTTAGAGGAACAAATATTATTTGTCTAATCAAGATATATTGTTGGAAGAAAAATATCCTAATAACATTCTGTCGTGGTTTAACCCCAGCCAGCAACTAAACACCACGCAGACGCTCCCTCACTGCCCCCCCACCCAATAGCACCGTACCAGCTACTAGGAAAACGCTTAACTCTATCCCAGCTGAAACCAGGACACATTCCATGCTTTGGAGAAAAATAACACAAAACATAAACAACCTTCCCCAAAAGTCAGAAGACTGTTCAAATGATATTTTATCCCAGTCTCTACTGTCTTTCCCAAAGCCTTCTGGACTGCTCTTCTGCCGTGGGAAAGGAACCGTCATTTATCATAGCCTGCTCCTTGCTTGCAGGGCACTATTAACCTCACTGTCAGGTCCTGCCATCTCTTCTTGGGTAACCGTGAAGGACATCTTTCCTGTCATCAAAAGACAAAAGAACATCACCTTTACTAGTCTCCCTTTTCCTAGTTTTTCCCTACCAAAAATAAGCAAAGCTGCACAACTGTTTTATGTCCATAGTTAATTCAATTGTGTTCTTTGAAAAGTTGTCAGGTATTTGGAAACTGCCAACACAAATTTGTTTCTTATTTCTTCAATATGTTGTATGTGTTATTAAGAAATCTGAGGTGAGTATTTGAAGGGAAATAAAGGAAACTCCAAAGCTTAAATTTACAGTGTATGGGTTTACTCTGTTCAGAAAAACATAAAGATCTCTGGTGGGTGACATTCTGTCTAGTTCAATGTATATCCAAATACGTCCTATTCATTTAAACATTCTCATCCAAGGTACAGCAACAAGCACCTTTGGAGATTAAAAAATAACTGAAGTTTCAGAATTTCCTGTTCTCTATTCACTCCCAGAATTGTTCCGCAGTATTTTCCAACACAGTCCTATTGCTTGTATCCATCTGCTAATCTGGCCTGTGCTTCCTGATAATCTCAATTTGTCAGCGTGGCAGTACACACAGCTGGCTCCTCAGAACTCCTCACACTCTGAATTCTCCTCAGTTCCCACATGCTGCAGACCCCAGGAAGAAGGGCAACCTGCATCCAAAGATGCCACAGGGCCTATTTTCCAAGCATAAGCCCAGCACAACCTTGATGCCCACAATCATCTTAGAAAAAAAAAAAAAAATTAGGAAGGAGAAAACCACTCAGTAAGTATAAACACTCATCACATGAGCCTTTATTATGTGGTTCACTTACATATATGCTTACCTTCCTAGGCAGTTTACGATACGTGCAGGCATACAAGCATAATGCAACCAAACACACCACAAGCTAAATACATGGAGGGATTTTTGATTAAGTGGAACAAAATTTAAGTATCAGCAGAACAGGTAAAAATCCTTCCCACTGAAGAAGATTTTCTGGCCCAGTGTGTACTTTCTACCCCCAGCTGCTCTGCTGTTTCACTTACTAAGAGCATACATCAGGAATAGGTACATAGCACAAAATAGTCTTCACATTTTTAATAACAGACCTATATTTTTGTTCATAGTTTCCAGGGAGAACAAATGAATCAGGAAGTGCCTGTGGAAACTTAGCTCAAATATTACCATTCTAAGTAAAAGGGAGTTAATGAGAATAGAACTAGAATAGAAATACTGCCAAAATGTAACTGTAATAGTAATTTTCATCCAAACACAAGGCATCTAACAGCTTCACACTCGGATGAGCTGCAATGGTGAGGAAATCACAGGGAAAGATAGGAAGACAGTTTTCAATAGAATCCCTTGTTTCTTAAGCAGAAATTGTGTATAATATACGTGGGAAGGTTCTATTAATATCCTTGGACAAGACTGAAAGGACTGGAGCAGAGAGGTGCATGTATTATTGTTGTTTCATACCAAACAAGCTGTTTGGTGCTTTCTCTAATATGTATTCCTTGTCAAGCTGTGGAGGTGTTGATAAAAGTATTCTCCATGTCCTTTTCCCATCCTCTCTCATAAAACATTGATGAAAACAGAAAAGGAACTGCACTGGAGAAAAAGGTATCTAGAACACATCAGCTTAAGTGTTTTTAAAGCAAAAGCCTCACTTCTCTGTTAAAAAGTGTTGAAAGGGATTTTTTTTTGAAGTATCTCTATCCAAAAGGAGTTCTAGCTGACAATATTTGGAGCAACAGCGTTTAAGCTATCATTGGCCACCTGAAATTTTAAAAAATGTATGTATTTTAATGATACAACACAGAAGAAGGGAAATTTTAAAAATCCATCTGGGACCATGAATGTCCCTCTCCTCACTAGATACATAGTCTAGGAACTGAAATTTGGTATCAGCTTTGTACAACAAGTTGGCAATGATTTTAGTTAGAGATCATCTGGGCATATATGTAAAAAAAAAGCAGGCTATGCAGTCAAAGACTCACCTAAAAAAGACTCAAATCCACTTTCCCAATGGTCAAATTGAAAGCACGATACTGTAATGAATTGGGTATGTTTGCCTTTGGTTTATTGTCTCTTCCACAAATAGTCATTGCAAAGACTGCAACAAAAAACACATGGTGTTTGATAAAATCTTCATGTTTCTGCTGGGAGAGACCTAACACACAGCAAAAGTACAATCTACACAGGAGAAGTAGAATCTTCTACACTGCTTTCTTTTTTCATCACTGTTAAATGTCTTTTCTTATAAAGTCCACCAACAGAACCTTATGAGGGTGTCTAGTTTATACTCAAAGCATGCCCATAGTTTAACAAAGTAATTTTCCCCAGTAAATTTTCAGAAAATGCTGAAGTTCCTTCATCCCCCTAGAAAATATACATCAAATCCAGTATCAAGTGTGAAAGCAGCAGCACAAGGACACCTGAACTGGAGAAGTGAGAAGGGGAATCGACACTGGAATCTGCTTCCAATCCTGTTTCCAATCTATCTGTTGAGAAGCCAGCTGCAACAAATCTGAAATAGCAACAAAAGAAAGATCTGGAGGTATAGTCACAGGAATATATAGACAGCACTTTTGACATTTTATGTTTTCTAACTCCGATGATTTTTTCCAATTTCTTCACACTTTGGCTGAGTAAAGGTGATTTAACCCTTCTTTCAAAGCCTGCCTAGTATGAAGCATGATTCCCTCTCTCAGCCTTTTCACTCCTGCCCCGAGATTATTTCTTACATTACACATATTTTGAAATTCTTGAGATTTGAGAAATGTGCTTTCCAATTTTTTTGGCTTTCCTCTCCAAGAGGTGGTTTGAGGTCAGGTGATACTGAATAAGATGCAACAGCCAAAAGAAATCTCCTAGCTAGCTTTGTTAAGAAAGAGCTTACAGCTCTGAGAGTACTTTTTTTAAAAAGAAAACTAGCACATGCTCCTCTATAACTGCACTTCACAAATACAAATACTGAAACAAATAGAAAATGCAACTTATTTAACATTTTGCTGTGGATGCAACATTTGCTAGGATGCAATATTGTCTCCCAAAGAAATGTGTTTTCTTGTATTACCTCTTTTGTGATTGTCTGAGCTGTCTGACACTAATAAAAATAACTCACTGGATTCCTTATTTTATAGAACTGGGATCGCTCTGAACTATTATTTTATTTTGTAACAAATTCAGTGAAAATGTCTCTTTATTTTCACATGAATTTTAAATAGACTGCTCAAAATTTCTTTTTTAATACGTACTACAATTTCTAAAGATGCAGATGAAACTACGGCATGTCACAGAAAGTAGGAAAGATTGCTGTGGAAAAGTCTTTTTTTATTATTTTATGGCCTTTGGCCATTATTCTGTGAATCAGTGTGGCCATCAGGTATTGATAAATATGTCACCAGTGACAACGCTGAGCAAGAGGTTATTAATACAAGCAGACATTTCTTGGACTATCTGGAAGGGAGGATTTGGAATTGAATTAAATGTGACTTCGCAGACCATAGACTCAGAGCTTGACTGTAGTGGCGAAGATCTTTTCCCTGTGAATGTCTGTTTCTCTTGAATGGTGCACATTTGACACTATTAAAATGGCATCCTGTTTGGATAATAATCTGATAAACTACATTTCTCGGGAGGAGAAAAAATGTTTTGCATCTCTACACTAGGCAACTGACAGTACCAAGTGGCTCATAAAGAGATCATGGAATTAATATTCTGTAACTGTGCAAGAAAATCATGCTGGGTAGGGTCCTATTCACCAGTCACACAAATGTGCCAAGGAGTGATAGTGTGATGCAGTTTTGATATAGCTTAAACATTTTAACAAGCTGAAAATTATCAGCTTAACCAAAGGTTAGAACAGGGTACTGATAGAACTGATTTGATTCTAGTCCAGTTTAATTTAAATGCTGGCAAGGAAACCTGAGGCGGTAAATGACAAACTGGTCACTGCCAAGATATTCTTGACCTCCTTTTTACAATATGAAATTGTTTGTTTCTGTGGTTTTTTTCCGGCCCCCACGCAATGTTTATACTATTACCAATGTAAGCAAGTGAGATCTCTGACCAAAATGCAGACATCTGGTGGAAAGTCTATGTTTTCACAGCATTTTATGAAAGAAGTCCTACTGTGAATTATGAATGAATGATAACTGCAGAGGTACTCGCCCAAAAGAATATCCCCAATTTCCATCCCCTCAGTGGTCAGTCAGCCCTCTCTGTCTTTTACCATTCCTCTTGGACTGACTGTTAAGAACAGCTGAGTTCATCCCTCTGTCCTGTATTCCTCAAAGGACTTCTTGACAAGGAACTTAGCTTCTTCTATTTGACTATGCATGTTATGATCTTGTAATAGGCTGACACAGGGATTCATACCCAAGGTCAGTTATTCTGGCAAGCCACAAAGCTGCCACTGTACAGGAAATCCAGCTTTTAGTAGTAGAGAATGCAATGTTGCTATGGTCAAAATCCATTTATAACGTGTAAAGCAGCCTTTCAAATCAATCGGAGGCAGTGAGCTGTAAAGAAATTGCATCCCAAGGAATCTCCTTGCACTTCCATTTTAATGCACAGCATCATTATAGATCTCATGTCACATAAAATCTGACTTCTGTGAGAACAAATGAGGGCATTAAATTCTTTTAACTTCCACTGACATGGCTGCAACTATAAATCATGTTCAGAATTGCCTGGAAGTCACAAACCTAAAGCAGAAAATAAAATAAAACCATCAAAATTACTTCATTTTTGTCCTGGCTCTATATTATGCACAAATGCAAACCTGTATGCAGGACTGATGCTCAAACCCTGCAAGCAGTTACCTGTATGAGAACCTTTATGCTCACGAGTAGCCTGAATTCAACCAGCAAGGAAATCCAGTGGGACAACACCCATTCATGTGTTTGCAGGTTCAAAGCATTAGATTGCCTTCAGGTGCTGGGTGCAAGTACTGGCTTTTCCTTCCAGATTCTGTTCAGACATTATAAAATGTAAGAACCATGTAGAATTTCAAATTTTCATCCATGAGGTAGTGTGGTATTTCATCCTCTAGAACATTTCCATGCATTGATAAAGGTGAAACCTCCAAGACACCAATGAAAAGTTTATCAGCTTTGCAAGGATCTGACAGGCTTCTCAGCAGTCTGTGAAAGCTTCTACCGCTGCTCTAGGAAATGGAGCAGCTAGAAGGAATTTAAAATTTCAGCAACAAATACAAAAACAGCCGCTGGCAAAAGAAGTGCTAGTTACAAACTCAGTACAGCAAAAATACTGATGCTCTAGTTCAAGCATCAACAGCACAATCCCTGGTGGCACAGCTAGATGACTTCTACTAATTCCCATATCTCCTACCGCGTACAGGAAGACTGTTGTTCCATCTGTCGGCAGCGGAGGGGAGGGGGATAGGGGGGGAAGTCACTTATGCCAATTTGCTAAGAAGAAATAATATCCATCTTACAACAGCAACAGCAGCATAGCAACAATATGCCAATATGTGAATAGCAGAGCTAGAGCCCTGCATTTCAGAGGTTTCTTAGCTGTGCTAAAGACATATGATGAACCTTGTCTCTGCAAAAGTCAGTCCTTACACTTATTGCTGGCATTGTTGAAATTACAAATGCTAAATTTGCAAACGCTGGCAAGACCTAAGGCACACTCCCTTGGACTGTAGGGAGTAAAGAGGTACGCGATGTCCAAGGAGGACTTCATGTCTAAAGACAACATTTCATGGGGATAGCAAGAACGAAGTGGTTATTAAAAATGTAGTAAAACAACTGGTCCAGGGTATGGGCAACAAAGCTACCAGTATGGCAGACAGTTACAGCAAGCAGTAGTAGTTGACTAAATATCTGCTTGTTTTATTCACTGTTTGGGGTCTGTGCTAGAAATTGTCCAGCAGTGTGTAGGAGCTCCTGGGGCAGAAACAGCTGTTCCTGCTATACTGTATCCTACGTAGTGCAAGACCCCATCTAGTGTCCTAGTCCTTGTGTGTATTTCAGTGGGAGATGGCAAACAAGATTTACCCCAGTTATTGGTGGGTTCCTTTTATGCACCATGAGGGGAACCATCCCCTGCCATACTTCACAAAAGACAGTACAGAGCCACAAGGATTTTGCGCGAATGAGAAAATCTCCTTGTGGTTTTTGTTTCACATCTTCCCTTTGGCTAGAGCCTACTCAAAAGAGCACAAAGCATGATTCAGGTGTTCTTGTTTTATGGAAAAACCTCCATACTTTTTTTTTTTTTCCCCACAGGACATTTTAACTAATAATACACATTTTAAATGTCTTCAATTACAAATATGCTTTAAAAGTAGTAGAAAGAAAAGGAATTAAACACTCTTAGCAGTCTTTCACTTAAAGAAGAATACAGTGCGTTAAGGCAGCTCCTGGAGAGAATAAAGATGAAACTATTTAAAAGACAGTGTTTTCCTGATTTTAAACAATAGTATTTTTTCAATTCTTTAAACTTTAAAACTTTAAACTTTAAAACTTAAACTTTAAACTTTAAAAAAATTCTTTAAATTCTTTAATTCTTTAAGTTGAAAAATTCAGAGGTAAGGTGCTAGGCATTTAT
>JANZLQ010000008.1:374876-411724 GCA_026212715.1 Elanus axillaris | reverse complement strand
AGGTTGAAGCATTATTCTGGCTGGAAAAGGTAAACCAGGGGTTGGTATTAGGGTGCTTTATGTTTGTGATTCCTCAGTGATACTGCTCCTCAAGAGCCAGGCCTGCAAGCTGGGCCTTGACGCTGGCAGAGGAGAGGGGACAGCCTGCCTGGGGCGGGCTGCACTGTTGCAGGAGGAGACACCCTGCCTTTTCTTACCTCTTCCGTAAAATTTTTCCTTCATAATGTCCTTTCCTTCAGTTCCACTATGTCCTACACATCTTGTGGTTCCAGCGAGGCCTTTTGGCCTGTGGTGGCCTCCCTGCCTTTCTGCTGCGGTCCAAGCGGCTTTGGCCGGTCTCTGGTGTACGTACGGCTGGCTCTAACGCTCAGCCCATGCGGCAGGGAGGAACAAGAAGCAAATCCTCTGTACTTGTCTGTGAGGACTGAGGGAGAGAAAGAAGCAAAACTATTTCTGACATTAACATCAACAGGTTTGCCTTTCTATTCTACACATAAGGAACAGGCCTGTTACATGAGAAGAGGCCATCATCCTGCAATTCATTTTGGGAACAAAACCAGTTTTAAGATACCTCCTTTCAGTGAAAGCAGGTTACTGCAGAACTAAAGTCTGCCTTCTTGCATGGGAGTAAAATAAGCACAAGAATTCATGTAACACACTGTGTATCTCCCAGTTAATTTTTGTGAACACATCATAGAGGCAAAAAGTGCAACGCAAATCGAGCAGCCCAGGTGTTGAGAATACAGGTTGATGATTACAAGAAATACTCCCCAATTAAAATATATCTAGGTCAAGAGCAGGTCACAACTACGTATCGTTTCACTAGACCTTCCCTTTCACTAGCATTATTTTTTAATCCAGCCTGTTGTAGTTTTGGAGAAGTATTGCTCATGTAAAGGTTACGCATTTCCACTACCCATTTTGGAGGACAGACCATTGCACTGGACACTGCCTTCAAGAACTTAGAAGTTCAAAAATGCAGAGCAAGAGGGACAACATTTTTCTACTCTTAGAAAACAATGAGAATAGATAAAATAATCACAAGGGGTAAAAGAGTAAGGCTTTCTGAACTTTGCTTTGTTTATGGATTTTTCTGAAGAAGCAACAACTCATGCAGGCCTTCTCAGACTTCCAGTAATACTTCTTGTTCAGCTTAACTTTCAAATGCTACCTCTTAGAGAGAAACACATTATCTGACAGGTATAATATCTACTTGTAGACCTTTAAGAGGTCAAACAAGTTCAGGAATCAACTCAGATTTTACTCTAGATGAGAATGAAACAATTAGGTAATTCACCTAATTAAGTATTACGTATTTATGGAACAAAATTGATTTTGTAGTGTAGGTATATCAAGAGAGTACTTAATGGTAATTAATCATCTATCATCATTGCCAGGACTTCAGTTGTCAACCACAATTATACAAAAATTCCTCTCATTAACACAGACTTAATCGCACAAATCCAATTTAACTTATAACTATGGCAGGGCCACCAGATGGTATAATCCAATAGAAGTGTGTCACAAGTAAACAAATGAACCAAAATAATCTCCCATAATATAAAACCAACAGGGGAGGAAAAAACCCAACCAAGCCCTCAACTGTTCATTCCCATGATGTTTTCAGTTTCTATGTTTATGAAAGACTTGGTGCTTTATATTCAGCTTCATTAAGTGAGCCTTGAATCACTGATAAGTGATGAAAACCGTGGGCAGGGAATCATCTAATAGCCTGGAAACTAGACTGTGCCATTCCTAAATCCTTTTTGCCATGGGGTGCTGCTTGGGGAAATAATGCTTCTTTGGGTGACAGGAATTTTCCAGGCATCTTTATGTTTCCAGAACCACCTGCAAGATCTGCTCCATAGCCACAGACAGATTCATTGTCTCTTTGTATCAGACTGGGATCTAGTGTCAGAGTGAATGGGCTAACTCCATTTCTGACTCCGTATTTGCAGCTCTCTAAATTCACTGTTTCTACACTGTCTGTAAAGTAAAACCATCTGTGCTCTGAAATGCACTACATTGGACTCCCTTGTTGCTATCTACTTTGACCTGGTTAGTAGAATACATGAAGTTGCATTCCCCACATAAATCAGTAATTTAATAGTTTTCTGCAAAAATTTTCTCTCTCCAGTAAGACTGCATATTAAAGAGAAAAAATTCTATATGTATGTTTACACCCACATAAAAAAGTCTGTTTCAAATCACTGATTAGATGGAGTTTATATTTCATAATGAAATGAGTCTACACAACTGCTGTTAAGGGAAATGTGCTTAAAATTCATACACATTCCTTAAAAAAACGCCAAATTAACAGAAAAGAAAATTGGGAGCTGCCATATCCAGCTTTCACAATGTTTAATCGGTGAAGTTTGCAACTGAGAAGGAGTGTTTATATTTATTTTAATTTTAAATACTTTAAAACTTTATAAAAGTTAGTTACTAGAACTTGGTAACATGCGTTCTCTTTAGTAATCGAAATATTATCGATACATATTTCAAGTTAGCATATGTCTCTAAATAATGAGTCTGACATAGCCTCGTATACACATAATTTTAGTAATTAACTAATTAATACAGAGCTTCAATAGTTATTCCGAGAGCCGGCTTTGCTTTTATCCTGGAGTTGCAGCTGCATTTCTACATTTTAACCAATAGGTGGCACTAGGAATGCCTAGAAAATATCTATAAATTTAACACATTTTTTATTGCAGATTAGTTTCCAGGTGATCAGTAGCCAAACTAACAGCTAGATATAATTAATAATTATATAGCAGTAACTGGAGTATGAGGGAAGCATACAAGAAAAAAAACACCACAACTAACAAGAGCCATGAAACTCAAAAACAGATGGAATAAGAAATGATGAGACACTGTCAGAATAGATTTACAAGAACTGAATCCTGGCAACAACAATGCAATAACATAAAAGTTGATACAAATTAGAAAGGCACAAATTAGCAAAGCACACATTTCTGTGATATAATTGCTCTTCAGTTCAGAAAACAAGATTCCTATAATATGGCTCAAGCTAGACGTCAAATCTTAAAACACCTTAAATAAAGTTTTTGGAAAAATAGGTGAATATATGAACATTTGATATGTATGCAAAATTCTAGATTATGCCAAAACTAAAGGAAAATGAGTGTCTGAAAGGACAGCTCAGAAAATGTGAAATACACCCAAAAGCTGGCAAACTGTACCTGTAGCCCAGGGAAGGACACAAAAACATCAATCATACAACATCCTGACCCACAATGGCTTGCAACAGTTTGTGGAAAACATGTAAAACAAGAGTCAAGGTGCTGCCATGCTGGAGCACTTTAAAAGGAAAGAAGGATAATGGGTATTTCTAACAAAAACTGAAACACTAGCCAAAGGAATTTACTGCCGGATCCAAACTGGGATGCTGCTGCCAAGTCAAGTACTACACCACATGATAATAAACTTATATCCATATACACACACACACACACACGCACGTGCATGCACAAACCCAGGTTTTTAACATATTATTCCTTCCTCTCCTCACCATAGAGACAAATTTTCATATGGAGACTATCACTCACTGGAGACACTTCCTGCAGAAAGGTAGCCAAAATTATTGTTTCCAATATTTTGCTTAAAAGATTAAAACCAAATAAGAAATATTGCAAGAAATTGAATGCAGTATGTTATGTGAAACTAAGGAAAGAATTCATTAAAAATGCTTTACATAACAGCAGATGACATATCAAAGAAAATTTACTAGAAAGCAAAGCCTTTCAAAAAAATGGAGGAATATTTTCTGAAAGACACAAGGTTTTGTTTTGAAATAACATGGTGCTGTAAGCTACAGGTAATTGTTTAGACATTTATTGAAACTCAAATATTTGCACTTAACCCACAAATTTGTATTTATTCAAAGTAAAAATGTCTTACATCTAAATTTTTTTTAAATATTAAGATACATGACTATGCACTTTTTGGAGGGAACATAGTGCCATTAACAGAATGAAAAGCTTTTTTGTAAGTGTTACAGAGCAACTTAAGGAATAGGAAAATGTGAAAAACTTATTTTTTAATTTGCCTCCTAAGACACAAAAAGTCTAGAAGTATAAGCTTGGCATTGTCTCAAAATGTTTTAAAAAATAAAAATTAAAAATCCTTCCAAAGTGAAATAACAAAAACAGATACAAAAAGCCAAGAATTTGCAAGTATCCACGTCTTTGTGGTTTTGATAAATGTAAATATCTAACTGAAAGACTCCACCAGTACTTATGGGAGTCCAGTAGACAAAACTGTGAATGGTGGGGAGAAAAAATAAATTACTTCAGCTTTTTAAAACCATCTTATTAAGAAGAAAGGTAGAGACAGATGTTACTAACATCTATCACAGACATCAAATACATATATATTTATGCCAACAAATGAATATATTTTTTGCATTAAAGAATTCTGAAAGGAATTTCAGGAAAAAGAGCTTTATCAATATTTCTACTGTAAATGGGGGAAATGCAAAAGATATTTTTTACTCAAAAGGTGAAAAATCAATGGCAACAATGTAAATTCTGAAACTGAGGAAATAACCATCACAATTAAATGGAATTAAAGCAGTTGCAGTAGGAAACAATGTTGAGATATATTACATGAAGATATTAAATTTTCTTTTTTAAAACCAATGTAAAAAAAGGAGGGAACATCTAATTGTAACTTAAGAGAATAAAATTATTTAATAAAGTTTCAAACAACCCACCTTTGGCATTCAAAGAAGGTAAACCACTAAAACCACTACAGAGTTTGCAAACTCTTTCACATGTCATGCCTCACTAGGTTTGTTAAGGGAGTACATTAAACGAATTAAATTTTTAAAAAGCTTCTCACTCTTATTTTACAGACTCCAGAGGAAGAAGAACCCAGAGCTCTGCTGTTCACTCACCCCTATGGCTCTGCAGATAATTAATTTTTCAGTTCACTAGTCACTCACTAGAGTAAGGGTAACAGAAAAAAAAAAAAAAGAAAAAATAGCAGGAAGCTAAAATAAATATTTCAAGTCAGATGGAAAAAATTCTTTATGGGGCATTTCTTTACAAAAGAGAAAAAAAATCTTTTGAGACATCTTTAATCTGAATTTTGGCATCTTTATAGACAGAAGTCTTGCTTGAAAGCAAAAAATATTTATTTTGTATCAAAATGCCAGAACAGGGCACTTAAGAGTTTCTCCTTTTCTTCCTGTGGAGGAAAAAGAAGGTCCCAAACTAACTAATGAACAAAGGTCTTTTTAGTCTATCACAGAATAAAGTCATGTTACTGAAGAATTTTATGTAAAATCACACTAGGAACATACATGCTTGGCACAAACATCCATACAACAGCCTATAGGCAGTCTAAAAAATGTGCTTATCTTAATAATTTTTTTTTTTTTTTTTTTTTGCCTAGCAAGCTGTTACAAGCCACTTTGTGCTGGTGAAAAACTGCTACTTTCATCTAACAGGGGCAACCTTTCTACCCCATGCAAGGGAGAAATTGCCTTTTTCTCTAAGTGAAACACGATGTCCACACCACACAGGAAAAAAGTGGGGTTTAAAAGATATTAGAGCCACATATTCATGATACAACACCTGAGCATTTAAGCCCTGCTCCTCCACAGAGATAATGAGCATTCAGTACTGATTATTCACATGCTCTGAGATGCTTTTTAAACCTTACTCTGTATGATAAACTGTTATTTAAGATGACTAGTTGTTTGTCTAAAATTCTTTCCCAATTAATTGCATCCATGCTCACTGGTACCCGACTATTTGTGCTGTATTTGAACTTTTTTGTAATATATCAGAACCTGTAAGAATTGGCAAAGTTTATCAGACTGAGACCATTTGCAATTTCATTAGAAGTATTCAGCAGTAGCAACAGGTCATGACTTGCTTTGACAGATTATTTAGTTGTCATAAAAGAGAGTGGAATCAAGATCTCTAAATGGGACAAAAAAAAAAAAAAACCAACCCAAAAAAAGAGAGATCCAAACAATATATAGGTGATGGTCGGTGCACTGAATTTCTTCTGCATATCCCTTCCAGCTCAAAAGCATTGTTTTGTTCATCTTTACAGAACTGATTTACACAGCTATTCAGCCTAAGATGGACTGGTGGGTTCTAATAGTCCTAACAGATAGACATTGAGGAGGAAATCCACATCAGTACGGGTATCAACCTTTGAGCTCAAGTGTAGTTTCAGCTCTCTTCAGTTATACTTACTACAGTAAAGGTCAGCACAGTTCCACTGCTCTCTTTTTTGGACATCAGAAATACTTTTCCCCCTCTCAAAGAAACTGTCCAAACAGAAATAATCATTTGAGACTGAACTGATCTGAACTAGAAAATCTGCAACCTTTCCTACCTTGCTTTTCTTTTGAGGGGGTTTGGCTTATTTTTTTTGCTGTTGTTTAATTTTGTTTACAGGGTTCAATACCCAGAAATGAATGAAGTTGTCCAAGTTGAACCTGATAGACCCAAAAAGTCTTTGATTACCATCTGTAAGCAACGTGATAGCAGGCCTGATGTGGGTGTGGAAGTAGCCCAAGCATATATATCAAATCAGGTATGATGGCATGCTAGACCACTCATACCCTATCTAAAGAAACCCCTGCACAGCACTTTCTCACTCATAAGCAGAAGACTAATCTGAACAACACAAGCATGAGTTCAATTTGCCCTGTATTTGCCTTGTAGCTAATACTGCAAAGAACAACAAGTCGCCCATTCAGAACTGCAGTGTCGCAACAATATGACCACGTTAATTTAGCGAAAGAAATATAAAAGAGAACTTGATCGCTTGAGAAATACCATGATAATGAAATACTAGATCATTGAAAGTTCCCCCAGAATAGCCTGAGCAGTTCTCAGCAGATTGGTACGGAAAGAAAGACGGAATAGCCATACAAAGGCAAAATGGAAAATTCAACATATTTCAAGTTGGAAAAGATATCCATGATGGCAAAAGACGAGTAACATTCAAATATACAAGATATATATAAAAGACAGGCACTTCAGGGATCAGAGCAACACATGGCACATTACATCAATACACAAAGGAATTGATCAGCTTGGGACCCAAGAGTGCACATACATGCCGCTACACTCTCTGCCCTTCAGCAGGACTGATCTGTTTGGCCTCCTTGCTATGTGACTTGGCTCGACACTTTCCACTGCAAAACAAGGAAACACATTCCCTGTTCCAGAAGACTGCCATAACGGAAGTATAGGCTTTTTCTTTCTAAAAGCTATGCTTTTCTAGCATAAATAACCTATGCTAAAAACATGGCAATGACTTGTTGACATCCACATAAGGTTTTTCTGTCATTTAGGGGCAGAGTGCTTTTTGCTTGTACCAGTGTAATAGCTTGAAGATTAGAAAGTATTCATCAGGTCCCTGCCCTAGGGTTCAGATTCTGCTACAGCCTCAGATACATAAAAGATTCACCCGTATCCTCAAGTGATTCCAACCCCTCTTGCTGAAACCTTTCTTCCAGATGTGGGCTTTGCAGACTGTATCTTCATTAGCAATCAATGTGGTGCAACAGCAATGGATCCGTAGTGCAGAACAGTTGGTACAGAGGACCTGATCACCACACTGCACATGATTCAGGGGAAGTTTACTCTTGAATAGCTCTGGTGTGGCCCTGAAAACGGAGCATCCATTAGCAGTCAGAGTGCACTAGGAGAGCTTCTGGAGTGTATCTTGCTGTTTAGTTTTACTTGACAGGAGTCCAGTGGGCGATCGCAAAACCAGCCAGCAAGTACTGGGTGATTACTTCAAAAGTGCATGTCTGACCTGAACAAAAATGCTAATATCAGCAGACCACAGAGTATCACCCAAAGAACAGGCTGTGACTTATGTAGGATGCCACAGGCTGAGAGGACAAACTCGAATACGAAGGGCCCTCTCAGGAGAACAGTGAATGAACAAGAACATTGCCTTGTTCACTTGAAGGATTACAGTAGAAGGAGCAGAGACAGTATCAGTGACATTGAAACATAAATGAGTAACACATTGGTCTATAGATTGTAAAATAGAGCTCTAATTGCTGCACTCTATTTAAAAAAAAATTAAATCAGGCTACTAATATGCCCAAATACTCTGTAACTAGCCACCAGCAGCTGTAGGAGAAGGGTAGATAGCTTTGTCCTACTACAGTCTGCTGTTCCTTTTCAGTCCAGCCTTCAGTTATTAAAAGATATGGAGATAGCATTGAAGGGCAATAGGGGAAAAAAGAAAACATCCCTCAGTTCATTTTTTCTGTAATTGCTGCTGCTTTTGTGGTTAAGGTCTGACAAAAAAAAAAATGATTGCTTTGCTCTTCTACCTAGGGTTTTTTGCTTGCCTGGTTATCTCAGGCAGAAGTATGTTTTTTTTTTTTCATGCTTCTAGATCAGGACTTGTTATTTATGATCATCAATAAAAGATAGAAATCTTTTGGATCTATGCTTTTTTATGGTTTAATTTTATACTTTCTAGTTATACTTGCTGCATATTGATTATAATTACAGTTTACAGTTCATCAAAATGTCAATGTTCCTATACATAATGGAAGACAGTGTCTTTTCAAACATGGATAGCTGCTAAGTTCACAAACATTTTACATAGTTTTTACTGACGTTTATATTTAAAGTTTACTCTGTGCTTTAAAAGTTTTGCCACCTTAGCTCAAACAGGGAATTAGCAGTTCTGGGTTTATCACTGTAGCATGCAATATTTAGGTCTGCTTACTTATATTTACATTAAAACTACCGATTCCTCCAATTTGCTTGCATTTTCTGGAAAAAATCGTAATGTCTGGTTCTGTTAAAAAATGACATAACTCAAAAATTCAAAGCTCCTGAGCTTTCCACCCTTTTAGAAACAAGGCAGTTCTTAAAAGAATGGGGAAACAAAAACAAGGTGAGACAACAGCACTGCTTTAAATCATAATTATCCAGAAGCTCAGATGCTTAGAGCAGGTCGAGCTCCATTGGGTTCAGCAGAGCTACATGCTCTTGCACTGCTTTAGGATGCAGTCAAGATTATACAATACGCCTCATGTGCCCCTCCTCGATTCTGCGTTTTGCCCTTGCTACTTGAAAACAGACTCTTAGGACTGCTTTGGATTCCAGTGTCAATTTAATCACAGCTGATCTATTTTAACAAACTTTTCAAACACTGTTTCTGGATCTCTCTATTTTTATTTTTAATAATGCTATGTAAAAAGCAAGTATAAATAAAGCCCTAATACAATAGTAGTGCATAAACACATGTGTTTTGCTGAGAACAAGAACTCTGGAGAGATAATTAGCTCAAATTGCAGGGGTTTTGTCCAAACACTCTACAGTTACTGACAATTTCCCTACTTTTAACTACCTTGTAATTATAAATCGTCTATATGCCAGACCACTTTGTCATTTTTTCTATGGCTAGTAAGAAATAAAAGCTTTAGCTGTAGTCTGCCTTCTTCTTTATTCCATATTGTACCATTTCCATGGTTGCTATTAGAAATGAGAGAAAGGGATAACTTTAACCTTAAAGTCCCTTCAGTCAAAATACTGCTAATTTGTAAATCCTATTGACAGTCACTAATAGCAATGAAGGTTTACCTGCACTCGCATCCCTTAATATAACACACAAATTCCTTTTACACAATAGCCATTATATTAACATCTGAAGATCCATTCATAATGATAGTGAGCCTTTCTTATTTTTTTTAATAATTTCATTATAATTACATAACAGTATAACTCATGTTCAGAACATCGTAATATTTTATTTCCCACGTGCCTAACCACCATTGTTATGGCAATGCTATCCCTAGAACATGGTCTGAAGTGTCTCCTCATAGAGGTTGATGGTCTGGTGAAATAAGCAATGTTTTGGGGTTTTTCTTCAGTAAGAAAATTTATTTGGTCAAGTTAAGGTTATGCAGTAGTTAGCAGCCTCAAAGACGAGTATTATTCATCTTGTTGGCAAGCTGCACTTCTTGTTTTCAGGTTTTGGATTTCTTGCAGATGTTTCTGTGGGGTTGAATGTTGCTTCCTGGCAGTAGTCCAATTCCTCTGAGCAGATATTAAGATTCATATTACCTTTATATGTGTATTAGATCAGCAACTCAGTATCAGGTCCATGTGAATGGCCAGAGAAATATTATTTTTGAGGAAGTCATCAGTTTTCCATGATGGCAACATAAGTATTAAATAACTATCACTGAACATCAGAAGAAACAAAAGCCAAAGCCATCTAATAGGAACCTCAGTGTCCCTTCCTCTTTCCTATATTTGTTTTATGACAGTTACTATGCAAAACATCCAGTGATGACAACTTTCTATCTTTCCTGTTTCTAAAGGAGCCAAGACAGTCATTCTAGAGAAAAGACTGGACTATGAATATAGGCTGATTTCAATAATGAGGAACTGCCAGTGTTCTGTGAGACCACATAAGCCACATACTGCAGCATGTAACAGTCCATTGTGGATTGATTTTTCCCTTACCCTTGCTGGGTTTTCTCTTTTTAATGAGCCCAGAGGGCCAAGGGAATCACTTTCTCAACACTGTTCACACTCCAAGTGTCATGACCAGATCTCAACTAGACAGACTAATACCAAAATGGTTTCATAAAAAGTCTTAAAGTGAAACTTTTTTAAAGTAATAGTACATCAATAGCAAATTGTTTTATTTTTGTCAAAGAATTATCCAAACAAAATCTCTTACATTAAAAGAAAGAAACCAGACGCATGAACACACATTTGAAGGAATGGTTATTATTTGTTTTTCTATTGGGCAAATGAAAATGTGTACCATTAATTTTTCCTTATAGCTAATGGAACTGATTTATGTTGCAGCCAACCTTCAAATTTATGCATCAGTACATATTCCTAAACAAGTGTTAGGTATTTGTGCAATATAATTAGAGTGCATCCCAATGCAACATAGTTGTATTGGGAAACAAAAAAACCCACTCAACTTCTATTTTGCATCCATACAGACCTAAAGCCTGAATAATTAGCCTGGCATCTGGAAATGTTCCTTTGATATGAATGACAAAACTCCTGCTGACGTTAGTGGATCTAATGGCCCACTCTATGCAACCTCATTTCCTTTAAATAGATTTTGGCTTTGTTTTCTTGGATTTTAAAAGTATTTTGGCCATTTTTAATTATACTATATGTTTTTAATCACCTCTTAGTTGAGTAGTCACCACTCAGTCAAAGATCCCATCAATATAAGTAAAGGTTATTAAATCAGACTGTAATTAATGGGCAGAGAAATATATCCAAGCCATAAATTTATAAACTATGGGGACATAAACTTTGGGAAATATTTCAAACTCAGTCCAAACCTATTTCAATACAAGAAATAAAAAAAATTTAATCTTATCATAAGGTGTGTGACACCACTGAGGTATTCCTTATTTATCCAAATGATGTACTCATCTCACATTTATACAAGCTAATATTTGTCTTTTATGTTATGTCACTTTCTGGGCTTGCTATTAAGAAAATTGTCTAAAAAAAACCCAGCCCAAAGTAATCTTGGATAAGAAAAATATATACATATTAGGCATATATAAGAAATGCATAAAACTCCATTATTAGCGATGATGAAAATTCAATGAAAAAAGTCTATATTATGCTATTTACTCTCTCATAACAGGCAGAAATTCGAGTTTGCCCAAGACCGACACTGCAATGAGCTGACATTGCTACTTGCAGGTAAATAGTGTAAGACTTAACACTGATTATGGAATCTTCGGGTGCTAGTGGGATGTAAGGAAAGTACTTAACTTTTAGTCTTGCTCCCAGTTTCCTTTCCAGTGAAAGCTATGGCATTATGAACCTCTAGAAGAACAGTGGAACACTAGAGAACCTCCTCACACACTTCTGAACGTGAGAGAAGAAAGACAAAGTTTAATGAAATAAAATACTGACCCCAGTCAGTAAAGATGCTTAATAGAATTAGCATAGGACTCCATTAACTGGAGTGAGATCATTCCCTCCCTAGATTTTAAAGATAGGTGGTATAACAACCTTTTATTAAAAGCAAAAACACTGCCAAAAAGCAAAAAAGTGGCAGAAGAATAAACAGCAGGGAAGGAGAAACAAGGCAACCTTCAAAAAGGTCAGTGGGAGGGATAACAGGTAGAGAATAAGGGAGCTCAGTCTCTGGAATCCTTTTAGTCACTAGTGCCTTATACCTGATTAAGATTAAATGATTGTTATGTTTGACTTTGTGTCAGAAGAGATGGGAGAAGTGTTGTATGATCTTTTCTACTAGGACTGGAGGGAGGAAAACCTAGTAATGAACATAAATTAACTGGAGGAATAGAAGAGAAAGTTCCAGGATGCAAGCTCAAAAGAAGTGCCAGGGGAGGGTAATTTCCCTCCTAAAATATGGGCACGAAGAGGTCTGAATCTTTTAATATACATAAATATACATATAAACATGCGTGCATACATATATATATATATAAAAAATGAGGAAGTGTACCCTGCCCCCTTGGGGAAGTAGCTTAGGATAGTAAACATGGATAAATTAGAGCTTGTTGTAGTAGATCGGATGATGTAATCCTCAAAGATACTGTCAGTGGGTTTGAATTTGTTTTGGAGTACGAGAAGAAGATTTGAAACAGCCATCTATTTCTTCAGAATATGCATATACATCACTACTGTTGTCTTAAAGCTCCACTTCTGTGGAGAGTATTTCCAAAATATGGTATAAACATTGGCCAATATGCCATTTTGCCATTTCCCTTGGTCCCTATCTCCTTGTTTAACCTTAATTGTGATTTTAGGTTTCTTTACTTTCTCCTCTTGGGAAAGGAAACAAAAAAAACCCTGTGGTAGTTGAATCTGACTGTAGTGAAAAGTACTGAGAAAAGAACTGACCTGCTGCTGAACTCAGATAACAAGCAGCTCATGCCTACAGCAGACAGCTCATGCCCTTTAGAGAAAGGAGACAAGCAAACAGAGAAAGTTACACTGGCAATTGTACTGGTTTTTCTTCTACTTTCCCTTCATGAAATGAACACATAACCCTGTTCAAAATCCAGTCAAAGGCATGAGGAATATGCAGTATGGTAGTAAGGTCTCAAAAAGCAGTGAGGAAGTCAAGAAAGTAAGTTTTTCATTCACCCAGTTGTATTTATACAGACTATGCTGTCCTTTTTCCTTCCACATTTTTTCCATTCCATACATTGTCAAAATCATCTCAAGTAAATGCAGTCAACTGAGTTGGATACATCTTAGCCTGCTTTGATTTACTGTGAAAGAATAAAGATGTGTCTGCTAGTGGATGAGAAGGCGGTACAGTCAATGTGTCTTAAGTACAATAAGCAAATAATCCTACCTTCCCTTTTATTTTCATAAACATCTAAGTCTGAAGTAACACTTTCACATACATATCCAGGAGCTGTTGGATTTTTACAGAAAATACATGGCACTATTAATTGTCAGGTTAAACCTGATTTCCTGGTACAGGAAGTATCTAGAAGGTAGTTTACCTAACAGCAGATGTGAACCCAAGTAACTTTCTTGTTTATGTAACATTTTCCTGTAGATTTTAGAAAAACAAGTCAATGAAAACAAGGTGTTTGTTGTACAGCGGAAGCACAATGAATGACTGAGGCATAAGAAGACTTCTCTGGACCCGAAGGGGCTGTGCAGAAAGAATACAGACAGAACAAGTGTCTTCAGTACAAGCTCTGTGCTTTAGATACAAGTTATCTAATCCATGATGATTTAAAACATTTTTAACACTAATTCACAATAACAACAGAAAAAGATTCAGAATAAAAAGGAGGAATTAGAAGTACTTCTGAAAATGTTAAAACCATTTCATATTTGCTTTGTTCCAAGTGAAATGCTTGATTTCATTACCATAAAAAGTTTCCTTTCAAAATTAGCAAAACAAAACTCATTTCATTTTGAAACACCAAAAAATTTGATTTTTTGATCTTGAAAAAATATTTTAAGAGGCCATAAAATGAAATGAAGCATCCTCTCTGCATTTACGCAAAGTAGTTTTGCTGATGATGTAGTAGCTTTTTTATAACAAAATCTTAGAAAAAAAAATGTTCCCATTCTAGAGATTTCCTGTTTTTCTTAATTTTGTTTTAGCTACTGAATTAAAAATTGATTATCTGCTTAGCGTTAACAAGAACTCTTTTTAACAATATTTCTGAGCTTGAACATACAGAGTGTATAAAACAATTAAATTTTAAGGCATCCTTTACTAACTGAAACAGAGAATTTTTCTTATTACAAATTGGGTAATCTTTGCTCAGCTTAAGGAAAATGGGACCTCATCTTTATTTATGATATGTCAAACCTCAGGTGTATTACATATGGGGAGTGGGGAGATTATCTGATGCTGAAGACAATGTAAAAATTAGTGTGTTAATGTCAATAATGTATTACCACAGTTGGGAGTTACAATGGTATTGAATTAATGATTTAAGACTGGTATTGTGATGAATATTGATGTTTCTGTTAATAAATATAACTTCAATAGTTCAGTTTATTTATTTGGGGGGACAGCTGCCTACAGAAGTCTAATTTTAAATCAAAGGGGTTTAGTGAGTCATGTTACATTTAGTCATGCCACCTCCTTGTCTTCCAGAACACTGTAATTTAGAATATGAATAAATTTGTGTTTAACTCGTTAAAACTAAGGGTAAGATCCTTCTCTACCATAATATCATGCTGAAGGCCCAGGCAGAAGGTCCAGTTGTGTCTGGCTTCAGCGTCCGTATTAGAAGATGTCTCTTTAGCAGGAGATATTGGAGCATGTTGGTGGAACCAGCAAATGATCACGATCCAGTATTCAAAAAATAAGAATCAGGAAAACTCAGCTTTAAAAAAATCAAACTAACAAGGAGGCACATTCTCTCTACACGAACCTTCTCTTCCCAACATATTCCAGAACTAAGCCAAGGAAGTCTGGGATCCTCTAAGCACTATACTATGGTGGACAAAAATCCTACAATGGTACCTATGAGCTGATTTATTAAGCTGTAACCTGCTGTTCATCTCTCCCTGCATCACAGTGACCTGCAATGGAGTCAGTGGCACAGATCCCATACTTCAGTCTTTATTCGCTGTGAAACTTCCCCCAAACCCATGGAGACAGAAAGGCTCTGCGTTCACTCCAAATACGGAGTTCCAGACTGAGAGCAAGGCTGAGGCCAAGTAGTATTTTAGCATGCTGAGACACTACTGAGGCAGAGGTTTTTTTCTTCGGTTGTAAAAGGAGTGTGAATGGAGAGAAGCAGGTTAATGGGGGACCATGAACATTTGTTTTTTCTGCTGAACAGTGCTATACTTGCCTAAATTTTGTTACTCTATTAATTCACTCTGACCAAGGAAGGAACATGAATCATGCCATAACGAAATACACACATTTGTTTTTAATGAATTAATCTTCTCATCATTACAATGTGTTAATCACCCAATAACCGGGGACATTATTTATATAATTATTATAGACTTATGAAACAGAGGTTATTGAAAATGAACACTTAAATACTAAATGAATTCCACAGCATTTATGCTTCCTGCATTAACAAAATGTATGTCTTGTGTCTGGGTTTCAGTATACATTTACAGATACAAAGTGAGGCCATTCATGATTTATTTATATTCAGTTAAGCACTTGTTAAGAAAGAAGAGATGTCAGTCTGCCTATAAAAATGTTAGCAAACAAAGAGTTTATAGGGATAAAAAAAATGTTTTAGTCACAATTTTCTGCATATCTGGTATGTAGCATAGCACTGAAACATTTTGCCTACAAAACTAGAGGCATGAACCAAGATGATCTGCCCAGGGTTACCATTCCAGAGGCTTTCTCATGGGATGGAAGCTGATCTGTATTCAGTATATATGTATCAACCCACATATTTATTCCAACCTTGCCACCAAGACATCTAAGGATGCTTTAGTCTGGACGAGGAACTAAGTTCTCAAACACAAGATGGCAATGCATCCACCTTATTCTGAATCAGAGAAGCCCAGACAACTTAAGTATCACCAAAACACGGAAAATGGAAAGCTTGTGATGGACAGCCGCTAAACTGTAAACCAGAAATAACACAGCTAGTAGCAGAAGCAGCAATATAGATGTATTAAGTATGAGACTGTACTTTTCAGACTAAAGGAAAAAGACTTCTGACCATAAGGAATTTACAATTTATAGAAGAGTGGTTGGGCAGAGATTTATTGAGACACAAAACCTTTTAACAAAATTGCTGCTCATATTTTAAACAGAAATCAAAATAGCCTATGGGAAGAATTGAGAGTGGTGGGAAGAATGAAAAAAAAATTAATTAAAAGTTTACAGTTGGGGTATTTTTCCAACTTACTGACCACCCTCTGCCGCAGCACATCTTCAAAATACTTTCCAAAGAAAAACACTTCATCAGTTTCACAAAAAATCTAGGTCTGCCAAGCCACAGCAACAACAGTGAGCTACATTTTATGCTTTAACAGAGTTCAGCTTTGCCTGGGTCACTGGTAAGAATTACTGAATATAAATTCACCTTTTTTCATTACATAAATTAGATATTTTTTCCTTTTTTTTCTTTTAAACCACAGATTGCAAGCTTGAGAGCATGTTATCTACCTGTGTAGGAAAGTTAGCTAGCTTCAACTGAGAGAAAGAAAGGGAATTGTAGAGTTAGGTTTGAGCTAACTTTAAGCTACAATTGTCACTATATATGTCCTACATAAATACCATCCATTTCATTCCCCTCCCATAGCTCTTAACAGGTAGTATATTTGTCATTTATACAAACACTTGCGGTTTTTTTTCTCTCTTGTGGACATTATTCTCAGCCAGAGAAAACTCAGTCTCAATACTTGAATGCTAAACACTCTGTTTTACTATCTGACACTAACAGAATCATTTATCAAGATACAAATGAGCTGGTTAAGACAGATACTGAAAACATTGGATTATGAGTCACACACCAAATATACATTAATAGTTACTTATTCCTGTTTCTTTTCAAGCCAATGATTTCTAGTTTTCTAATGATTCTGCTTGTAGTTTACCAGCAATATAACTCAAAACCAGGTGTCTTCACTCAATTAAAAAATGCTTATTTTTAGCTAAACTGTAAATGCAAATACAGCTGAGAAGTGCAAAAGAAAAACTATTAAGATTCTTCAGCACTATGCACATGTGCTAAAATACATATTATGACTCTGAAGGGTGATGTGTCAGCTCCAGAGGAAAACAAAAATCCCTGATCTTTGCAATGACCAGCATCCCCTGGACATTGTTTAGTGCCACCAACTCTCACTGAGGTCATCTGTCACATTTCAGTGGTGCTGAACTCACCTGTCTGCAACACGACAAAGGCTGGCTACAGAAAGTTCTGTCATTTACAGGTCTTCCTGTCAAAGGGCTTCCAAAGGAATGACCATGAAATCATTTCCAAAGGTTTTTTAGTTTTAGTAGGTCAATAAACATACAGAAGTGAACACTCTACATATTCTCACCTTTAGCCTTTTTTTTTTTATTACATTGCTATCATAAAGATACATGATCTATAAAGAAAATAACCAGAATAGGACAATACAGAATAAGTGCAAAAATATTAATAAGATCTTCTAGGAAGTCTTCAGAGCTTCACAGTGGTTCTTCCCTTCGTACATATGTGTGCACATGTCTTTTTTCCCCTAAGTGGGCATTTTCTGAAATCAAAGGGTCTGTAATTTTTCAAAGCATATTGGATTGTTTCAGTAAAACTCAGGCAGCACATAAAGAAAACAACTAAGACAGCAGAAAAGAAATATCCTTTACTAAGCTAATTACTATGCTTTAAACAACCAAATTAGGTCTGAAATTTTCTAATTACATAGCGAATACATGAATATTTCCTCTGGCATATGGGATTTCAGGAGTGAGTTTGGGAAGATATGAAAGGAAATGAGCACCTTGAGAGATGAAATATGATACCAGTTTGATTCCATTACAATAATTTGTCAGCTGCTGTCTGATTATAATGAAACAGAATACTCAGGCTCCTTTTTTAAATTATGATACTTACTATGACACTTATTAGAAAAACTTATAATGAAGGTCAAGACTTTGTGTGATGGCTTATTAATTTTCAGGTTATTTACTATTATTTCTTTTTTTCTCAGAGTTTAACATAAGTCCAGTCAAAGTTCGTTAGCCAGTAGGAAATGCATTTTTGTTACAAGAAGCCAGAAGCAATTGTGTAAAAAGCAAAGCTATTTCTTGAAGTTTTATGTGAGAGCTTAAAACCACGGAACTCTGGAAAAGAAGAGAAAACTTGTTCAGAAAGAGTAAGGGAAGAAAGGAATACAAGGTATGTATGCTTATTTCTATAGAGTGTATAGAGGTGCATGGTAACTTTTAGTTATTTAATGGTGCTCACCTACCAAGTCTCAAGCATCCCATGGGACAGGAGGAGCTTGGTGCCAGTTTACCCAGGCAAGGAAAAGCAGGGCCAAGCAATAGTCCTGGCTGTGTGGCAGGACCAGTTTCATTCCTTGGCAGTCATGGTCACTGCTAACTATTCTGTTTCTTGAGAACTGCTGTTCCTGACAGTTCCTAATGTTTCCATTGACTCCACCGGGCAAACCAAAATACCTTTTACATTTCCCTTTTTCTCTCGTCCCTCTGTCTCCCACCACTAAATATAATTTCTTGCCAGAAAGTTAGATCAAATATTTTTTACTGTTTATTTATACCGTAGTAAACTGTATACATACGCACACACATGTAAAATAAAAATTGGGCCAGTAATATCTTCTGAGGTCTGATGAAAATAATCAAGATGCTTTTGTTCCTCCCGCATGAAAAGATTAATTATACCTCCAATATGTTCAGATATAACAGGCAGGACCATAGCCAAGATATTATCTTCCTGGTCTCTTGCACATTAGTACCTCATCAGTCTACATTGACTACATTTTCCAAAGGTGCCAGAGGTGTGCAAGAACAGGGAAAGAAAAAGTCAGAATTGGCTGTGTGCATATAGAAACTGAAGCATGGCTCACCTATTCTTACCTTATAGTGATGTTTAAGTTCTCAGCTCTAGTGCATGCCATGA
The DNA here is from genome assembly GCA_026212715.1 of Elanus axillaris. NCBI lineage: Eukaryota > Metazoa > Chordata > Aves > Accipitriformes > Accipitridae > Elanus > Elanus axillaris. The sequence goes on along the minus strand of JANZLQ010000008.1, from coordinate 392,640 downwards.
AGCATTACTGTGCTTGCCATCTTGCAAGGCATCTGAGCACAAGGCGTATTTCTCTATAGGTAAGACTCTGTTAAGTGTTCTGTTACGAACACCTGTATACCTTGAGGTATTCACACCATCAGCATGTTCCTTTGTGGGAAAAGCTGGACTTAAAAGCCATGAGACTACATCTTGCCAGACAGTCCATATAGATTTCTTACACACTTAAAAACTATTCTAAAGGCAAAACCTGTATTTCAAAAACATGCAAAAGAGGGAGGTTTTTTTGCTTTGGTTTGGGGTTTTTTTTTAAGGAAATAGGAGAAATTACCTATACCAACTGCTTTGCTAGCACAGACTGTCTAATTTTCGTATCAGACTGATGGAAGCCTATTAAGAGTCTAACAGAACTCTGGTGCTTTTATCTAACACAAGTTCTTGTTTCAAAAAAGAGTAAAAAAGATAGAAGACCAGGCTTCATGTACAGGTCAATTTCTTAATAAATCGTTTGATGTTTTAAATCACTTAATTTGCACTTCTATCACTTGATTTGCAGGCAGCCTGAACTCTAAACTCCATTTCACAGAGCATCTTCTGCTATTTTCATTAAGGTATGCATGTGTGTGTGCAGGGTCCGGTAGGAAGGTGGGTCTGAATGATTTTCCCCTTTTCCACCAGCATCATGTGGAGTGGACACAGTAACTGATCTGTGGCAGCTCCATTAGAAATTTAGACTACTAATGATTTGTTAAGCATTTTTATTCTAGGCAGAATGGCCCTTTATCTAACTTATTTTGCGTTTCAAAAGACTGTGAAATGTTAAAACCTTGTAACATTCCATAAAATATATTTCACAATATTAAGTATGTACTAATAAAAATGTGTTTGCATGAATATGACAAATTGAAGAGATAATGAGCTAAAATAAATTTGCAGAAGTATTTTACATACCAAAAAAAGTAAAGGGACCATGCAGTTGCTTCAGGTAATTTTGTTTGTTCTTTTCAAATGCGAGGTTTTTATGCAGTGTTTTAAACCTTTCATGCAAGGGCATCCCAAAAATTATTTTTAAACAACTTTTTTTTAATATCCTCATTATCCTGTCAATATAACATATTTAGGGAATGACCATTATCTAAAATTTTGTTGTCAGTTTGCAAGATTTTCTAAAGCATGCAGTCCAAGCAGTGACTAAAGTACCCAATGCTTTTGTGTGCATCTACACAGGTGTGCATATTATTTTTCACATAAAAACGTTAAAATTATTTCCTTAGTATTTTTCATTTTAAAACCCCATAAATTAAAAGCACAGAACCGTGCAGGTCTTCAAAGAGCTTCCCTGATCCACACATTTTAAATGTCAATAAACCTTATATTTCTTTTATGATAGTAATTTGTGTTGACAAGCATTGCTTTTTTCCTGAGTCAACCACCACCACACAATTACTCTTTCCTAAATCTCCCTGTTTAACCCAGGCAGCCAAAGTTGCTTTATAATTTCCTCAGATATAGTATGCAGGAGTCTAGTTTGGGTTTTTTGGGGAGGGGTGTTTGGTTTTTAAACTGAAATCACTCTTTCATGACTACTGTCTTGAAAATACATATTTGACAAGACTTTATCCTTTCACATGTCTTTCCCTTCCTTCCCATTTCTGTAGCCTCAGTAGAGGTTTATCGAACACCTTTCTGCTCCTCAGCTCTTTGGAGAAATTTGCAGATTAAACAGCCAGAAAAAATCTATATATATATCCCACATGAAGCATGCTGTCCCTCAGACCCAAGCAGACATTAAACAGTCTATAACCTCTTCAGTAGGAACCTGTTTGAAACACACATAGAGAAAAATAACTAGTTCAAATAATTGATGCTGTTGTGGGGTCCTTTTAAGTCAATGTTACTTTGTGTGACTGTTGCCTTGTCATAGTTTTCTCTGCCAGATGCCATGATACCAAATCTTCACATAGCATTCATGAGAGTTGAACCAAGGACAGAAATTGTTTTCCTGTGCAACTTCTGAGGTTTTCAGAATTACCTTTGTTTTTTAGTGAAACAGATGCATTTTGAGCATGTTAAAACACTATTTTGCAGGGTACAGTCTTCCATAAAACAGAGCACTGTGGGGAAAAAAAAAAGTCCTCCTCAGTATTTGGGGTGGCTTTGCAAAAGTCACCAGTTCAAGTCCATGGGCTGCCTGATTCACAGCAGAATTTTTCATTTCAGATCAATAGAACAAAGCTTTCAACTACTCCTCACTTCTCTAAGTCAGAATTTAACCACCTTTCTCTGTTCTCATACCTTCTTCAGGTTTGACAGAGCTACTGACCGGACACGTGAAGGAGATGACTTGGAACCGTCGGGATGGTTTTGCCCAGGATAAATCATGCATAACCTACCCGACTGCCCTATGCACTAAAATGACTACTTCTGTGGACAGAGGGAGCAGTGGATGCCATTTACCTGTCCTTCAGCCAGACTTTGGACACCGGGAGCCCTGGGCCCTGGCCAGGAGCCGGCAGCAAGGCCTGGCAGCAGATATGGCCAGAGCATCTGGGGCTGCCCCAGCAGGAGCACAGCCAGGGGCTTGGGGCAGGGGTTGTCCCCTCTGCCCAGCACTCATCGTTAGACCACATCCAGGTGGCACGGCCAGTCTGGTGCCTCCCAGTGCAGGAAAGACGCTGGTAACCGTGAATGAGTTCACCCCTGTGACGCTCAGGGATGGAGGGTGTCCTCATGAGCAGAGACTGGGGCATGTCCAGCCTGGGGCAAGGACAGCTTTGGGGACACCTCAGAGCCTCCCCAGTGCCAGTGGGGAGCCACTTCACAGCCGCGCGTGGCAGGGCAACAAGGTACACCGGGCATGAACTGAAACGAGAGGTTCAGGCTGGGTCCTGAAAACTTTCTCCCGTGGGGCCAGGCAGGCCAGGGCCAGGCATGGGGACAGGCTGCCCAGGGAGACTGGGTGGGCTCCATCCTTGTGCGGGTTTAAGACTCAGCTGGGCAAAGCCCTGAGAAACCTCATCAGTTCCTGCAGCTGGCCCTGCTTGGAGCAGGGTTGCACAAGAGACCTCCTGATGTCCCTTCCAGCCTAAATGACCCCACGAAACCATCATTTTTCAGTGAAATATAATTTTCCAGAGGAATTATTCTGATCAGCTTTAGTACTTAGCCTTCCAGGTTTTCTTAAAGCTCATTTGATATCCGTGCTCCCACAAAGTAACAGGGACCTTTTTAAGGTTCTAGAGGACTGCTAGGAACCTCTTGGCTATTCTGCTAATGAATTATGATAATTTCTTGATTAAAATATCACCAGAACAGACTCAGAGGATACTCTGACATATGAAATATTCAGTACATTATAATTTGATCACTTAATATTATTCATGAGTCAAAATCGTAAGCGTAAGAAACTAAAATTAACAAGGTTGATTCCATGCTGAAGCTGATTTTATGTAATGTAACTGATTTGATATTTATCTGGATAAAAGAGTGGAAAGATTTATGGGAAATACGAGGTTAGAAATGAAAAAATTGTTAGGAACTGCAGTGTGGCTGGGAGACAGCTGTTCACGACCCGATTCAGTTTAACCGCATGACATTGTTTGCATTGTTCAGAAATTGCCCTGTTCCTCCTGAAGACCATTTGCTCTCTTTCTGTCAAGCACTCACTGTGCAAAGCCTGCTTTCCCCTCTGCCATCCATCCACCCAGCACTGTGTCGGCCATTGCTGAAGAAAACCAAGGTATTCACGGCTTTCTCAGATTGTTACTTTCCACCAGGTTGTTCATCTTGCTTCATTCCCCTTCATTTTGACACTACAGAAATTAATGAAGCCTTTCACCAGTTCCAGTTTGTGGGACTTCGAGGACCACTGAGAAAATGCAGCCGCCTTTATTTGCCGAAACATTCCCCGGCAAGTTGCTAAACAGTAGCACAGAGGTATGGAACTCTTTCCCTGAAAATGTTTGATCATACGATTGTATCTCGAGGCTTCCGCATGTCCTGTGCAACACGCCGTGCCATCATCAGGGCAGGTGAGTAAGTACAGGTCCCTTAAACAAGACTGAGGGACAGTCAGCTTTTTCAACAAAAGAGATAAAGCATTCAGAATAAGTCAAAGGAAATTCTCCAGTGTGAATTGAGTCTATTTTCAAATTATTAGAGAATCATTTTGCTGCCACTTTAAGTATGCTTTGTCTGAGATGTCAGAAAGAAATAAGAGCAGAGGCTGTTGTGTGGGAAAGTCATGGAAACAATCCAACAGCTCCCATCAAACCTGCAGTCTTACAGCGGGAGTTGCTACACTTTATCTCATGGGGTGGAGATGCCCTAACTCTCAGTTTATTCATTAACTTTGATAATATTGGAGGACCCAGAAACCTTCCCAATGTCTCAGGGTGAAACTATATGACCATGAACTTCACCTAACCAGAGTCTAGCCTACCTGGATCCAAACAGAAACACCAGACACCCTGTCTTGTTATCACATTAAAACTCAGACTGCGTAGAAGCAAAGATCAAACTTCTTTTTTTAGGTGTCAGGAGACAGAAGTTTGTTTTCTGAAAGGCAGAATTTAGCTCTATGAAAAATCAGTAGGAGCTTGAGAAAGGGACACTGGATGCAGGTTACTTTGTTTCTGTTTTAAAAGGCCAAACCCTGGATGAAGGAGTCAGAAAAGAAGGTAAGCGACAGGCTTCTCAAAAATGAAGTTCTGAGCTGAGCGGAGCCAAGCATGGGTGCTGTGAACAGAGATGCTGCAGCTGCCCTGGGGACATCATTTTACTTGAAACTGCTCATTTCAGACCTTAAAGACAGACATGGGGTAAAGAACTTTCAGAGATTTAAATTCCTGAATGGGGGCAAGAAAAAGTAAATAAATATATATATTGCAGCTGCTTGGAAAAACTTGGCTACTTTCGACTACTTTACATATTGCATAATCTTGCCAAGCTATTAAGGAGCAAGACAGCTTCTAGATCATACTGCTTCATGGACAAATGAAGGAAGGTAAATCACCTTGCTTACCATGTGCCTGAGGCAAAGCTTAATCTAAAGTATTTCACAGCTAACAAAACCCAAGTTAGGAGAGAAAAAGGTAGAATTTAACCTCAGTGGGAAAACAAGGTCTAATTCCTTCACACATACGTGACCATGATTAGCTTTCTACACTCAAGCAGGATTTACAGTGTAACAGAGCTCCCCACATGCAGAGAATTAAATGCAAGCATACACACTTGCAGGCTCAAGGTCTGTAACACTGTCTTCTTCTCAGTGCTTTAATTATGGTTTTGCCTAACTCTGCTCCTCAGAAATCACTAAGAAAATACTGAAGAGCTGTAAGAAAAAAAAAAAATCCCATCTTCAACTTCTATTTATACAGCTGATGTATATATGAAAACATGTTTACAGAAAAATTAATTGGAGTTTTACAATTAGTGAAATGTTTTTCTATTCATTCATAATATGCAAAAAGAGACTTTCTGCAGTGACATTACAACCAAATTAATTCTTTCTAGTAGATTTAATCTGAGAATTTAATTTTATACTTTTAAGTGATGTCACATTTTCTTCTTGACCAGGCTATAATTAAATTGTGTGATTGTAAAAATTGGACCTGTCCAATTTTTCTATTGGAAAAGCTAAAAGATTTTTGGACTAAAAGTCTCACCTTTTATTTCTTTTTTTTTTATTATTATTATTATTGCAAATTTCTAAAAAAAAGACTAAAAATCAAAATGAAGCTGTGTGATAGTTAATTTTTTTTTATTATTTTAAAAAGCAAATACTGAATCTGTGTATAATCACACTCGTGGGAGGTGGCATTACAAAGGTAACAGCCAAATAGTAGAAAGAAGCATAATCAAGTTTGCTTGAGATTAAGCCTTAAAGATTGTGAAAGTATATAAATAAAGATCAAAGTTGGTTTTTTTTTTTTAAGTCACAATAAAATTCTCTGGAATTCAGTCATTAGTCTGGGTGCTTAATGCCTGTTATTTTTCTCACCATTAAAGAAAAATATTTGGATTGATAACAATATACACATATTTTAATTGAGAATTTGGTCATAGCCATTTATTATACAAAACCTATGCATGCACATATTTGGACGACTCAACATTCACCATGCATGTAAAACAGTGAACAGAGAAATAATAATTTGCAAGGCAGTTGAGGAGAGCTCTGTCAAGTACATGTTAAGAATGCATTTCATTATCATATCTGACACTAGAAATATAGTTTAGGTTTAGACTCAATGATTTTGCTGAACTGGGATGTGACTATTTTATTTTTCAATATCCCCCCAAGTTTCTCCATTAACTTTATACTGTTTTTTTTTCTCTTCATGATTTTAATTAGGTCCTCATTCATAAACACAGTGATATCATTGCTGAAAGACAGACACCCAGGCAGTCACAGCAGTAGGACTATTGTGCAAACAAAAATGAACCCACACTGGAATATGAAAAATGCACAAGGAAATTCAGTAAGACTTATTGAACTGACCTGCTACTTTGAAAAAAGCTGAGGAACTCTACCTCTCCATCACCCCATTGTGCGTTCCTCTGTGTAAAGTTCTGGATTTTTTTTTTCCTTTCTGTGGAATACATGAAACAGATCTGCAGCACCAACTCCCAGCTTTTCTGTGGATCCATTGACTTCAAAGTCATTCAGTGTCATTCTTTATGAAATGGTGTAAGAATTTTTAGGCAGCTAGGAGATTGTTCTCATACTTGGGGTCTTTGTATATTAGCATAATAATTTTTAACAGTTTCTGCCTACCAAGATAAATGAATGATATAGGCGGCAAGAGTCCACAGAAAAACAATGAGGCAGTGTAGAAATAAAAAGAAACATTTTTCTTGTTCTTTTTCTTGATGTTTGGCTAAGAGATAAAGCAACAAATTTGTTTATCAGATATTCTGTGGCAATTTTTTTGCAAACAAATATTGTCCATGGGAGGAGAATAGGGCTTTTCTTGTGTTCTCTAAACCAGCTAGTTTTAATCAGACCTCAGGTGCACCAAATAGCTGTCTTCCTCTCCATTCAAGAGAAATTTCTGATATGGGTTGTGAATGACTCCTTGCATACAGAATGCGGTTAATTTATGAAAGAGAATAGGAAGTCTTTAGCCTTTGTCAACAGGACTTATTACTAAATTCACTAATAATTGAAATGTGAGGTCTTTCCAGATGTCTTAAGACTCACAAGCACAATAATCTAAAAAAAAAAAGCAAAATGTGGAAGTAGACACTGAGGACTGAATCCTACACATTATTCTAGGTGAAGAAAGGACAAACTAGAAAAAAATAACCTGCCTTAAAACCTTTCTGTATAATGTGTATATACGGTGGTCATTTTTAAAATATAAGGGACCTTTAAAGATCATCTAAAGCAACCTCTCTGCTGTGGGCACAGACATCTTTCACTAAATCATGTTGCTCAAAGGCCCATCCAGCCTAACCTTGACCACTTCTAGAGAAGGGGCATCCACAACTGGCAACCTGTTCTAGTGTCTCACCACTCTCATAGTAGCAAATTTCTTCCTTCTGTCCATTCTAAATCTTCCCTCTTTCAGTTTAAAACTGTTACCTCTTGTCCTGTCACTACAGGCCTTGGTAAAAAGTCTCTTTCCATCTTGCTTATAAGTCCCCTTTATGTATAGAAAGGCTGCAATAAGGTATCCACAGAGCTCTTCTTCTCCAACCCCAACTCTCTCAGCCTTTCTTCATAGGAGAGGTGTTCCAGCCCTCTGGTCATTTTTGTGGCCTCCTCTGGACCTGCTTTAACAGGCCCATGTCTGTCTTATACTAGGGACCCCAGATCTGGATAGAGTAATCCAGATGGGTTCTCATGAGAGCTGAGTAGAGGGGGATAATCACCTCCCTCAACCTGCTGGTCATGCTTCTTTTTATGCAGTCCAGGATATGACTGACTTTGTGGACTCCAAGCACACATTGCTGGCTCATATCCTATTTTTCATCCACTAATATCCCTGAGTCCTTCTCGGCAGGGCTGCTCTCAATCCATTCATCCCCGAGTCTGTATTGATGTGGGGAATTGCCCCAACCCAGTTGCAGGACCTTACACTTGACCTTGTTGAACTTCATGAGGTTTACATGGGCCCACACCTCAAGCCTGTCAAGGTTCCTCTGGTTGCATCCCTTCCCTCAAGCATATCAACCGCACCACTCAGCTTGGTGTCATCCACAAACTTGCTGAGGGTACACTCAATCCCACTGTCTGTGTCATTAAAAAAGATACTGAACAGTTCCGGTCCCAGTATGGACCCCTGAGGGACACTGCTTCTAACTGTTCTGCATTTGGACATTGAGCCATTGACTGCAATTTGTTGGATGCAGCCATCCAGACAATCCATGGAATAGTCCATCCATCAAACCCTTATCGCTCCAATTTAGTGACAAGGATGTTGTGTGGGAGCATGCCAATGCCCTTACACAAGTCAAGGTACCCCTGACTTGAACTTGCCGTTAAGAATAAGTTTACCACCTCTAAAACAAAGAACCAACCCTTCCCTCAAAACTCAGGAAACAAGATCACTTTCCACCTATGGGACATCAATGCTTTCATTTCATTGGATAATGCAGTAATAACTTATGGATAACAAATAGAACATGAAGCAAAAGTTTCTTCTGAATGAAGGCTCTCTCTTTAGCTGAGAGTGCACTCGGCTGTAATTCCCAAATGCACCAGGAACAGACAAATCATGTTTACTAGACCATACACCTGAAGTAATGGAAGCGCTGGCTCTAAGCTGGGCTGACAAGACCCACATAAAGAAACACTGTTCTAGGACACTGCAGCTGGCTTAGCCTCTTTTAAAATTAAATCACGTCAAATTTTCTACCCTTTGGAGACTGCAATCAGGTCCTACATGTGGAAGGGACAGAAAAAAAGCAACTAGGTTAAAAATTTCACACAAACCTTTAGCTAGCAATGAAACATAAACTCAATCCAAAAGTTTGGTGTTTTTTTTCTTTAATTCTAAACATTGTTTTGTTAAATACAGATACTATTTAATGGTTTAGGAAAAGATAGGAAAGAACATTGACCCTAAGCATTCCTGATATTTCCTTTTTCTGACACATCTGAGAAGATCTGTCGCTATTGATGAATTCTTCTCTAAGTCTTTCAAAAGCTCACGTCTTTCCTCTGGTTGTTTTATTACAAACTCCTCCCCTTTTTCCATATCTGCTTTATTTCTTCCACAGTACCAGTGTGATATGCTTTGCTATCCCATCTATTGTCTTTTTGCATTTCTCATCAGTGGAAAAACAAACTACTGTTGTACACTGCTGGCTCCTTCATGCTTGGAGCCTTAGCAGCGCAGAAGCAATGCTCTGCCTCCTTGCAGAAGCACATCCATCTAGGAGCAACCTGTCAGCCTGGGAATCCCTTTATTGGTTCATGAGTTGTGAAGTACAGTTGCTGTCTTCCCAGTTGCAATAACTTTAAGTGTGACTCTCACTAAATAAGTATTATCTCTAAAGTAAGCTCCATTAAGAGGATATTCCTCCCCTTCTAACCACTTTGAATATTCTCCTAGCATTTTTGCATCTAAAAGGTTAGTAAGGTTTTTATCTTGAACTTTTAAGTTAAAGCGCTTTCTCCTCCTCAAATAAAAGAGTAAACTTAAACCCATGAGGTTTTACATCTTTTTTTTCTTTTTTCTTTTCTTTTTTTTTTGTAGCATAATAGTTTGTGTGCAAAGACAGGTTTATATTTTTAGATATATATATATTTATATTTCCCCAGATTTATATTCCCTCAGAGTAAGTCAGTAGTCCACTGACTGTTAACTTTCAGAAAGCTCATCCAAAATCAACAGATAATGAAGGGTTTTTGTAGAAAAAGCAGAAGACCACAACAAAATTTTATTAAAGGGACAGCATTTCATTAAGCATCTTGCATTTTAGGGATACTAGTGCAATTGACCTTGCCAACGTATGATGTTTTTCTCATCACTGGACTGCAAAATAGGGGTGTTTGTTACTTCTAAACGGATTAAGGTGATGTTGTTTACCTTTTCTTTTTATTGTCATGAAAAGTAGGTTACCTAGGTTCTCTGACAGTGGTAGTACAAACAGAACAAACAAAAATGAAAATCCCACCTCAGCACCCAAAAATGTTATCTGTTTTCTCTAGGTAACTATCCCATCATACAAAGCAAATGAGATTGACTAAATCAAAGAGCACAATTATGGTTGTTCACAATTTAGTAATCAGCTTGGAAGTAAACTTCTGGCATGGAACATTTTTGCGTATGAGTCCTTATCACTAGGCTAGAGGTTTGAACATAAGACTTTAACTCTGATACTGGAAGATCCTCGTGAATCCTTCCTGCTTACCTCCTCCACCCAACAGGTCAACATGCAAAATATCTCTCTCTCTCTGCATATATGTATATTTACACACATATTGCCTATACAATTAATTACCTCCATGATATATATGCCTTCCCAATGAATTTGTTATGGTTTAGCATGTGATTGTTAATTTTTATGTACTATTTGATATTTATTGTGGTTTAAACACAGATATTTTCCTGTCAGGATAGCTTAGGACAGGTGGAAAGAGGAACATGAAAAAAGAGCAGCTAAGTGAAAACTGAGTTACTGAAAGAATGGGAAATGATATTTTATCTAATGATGTTTTTTTCAATAGAAAAAAAAAACTCATAGAAGCCATAATTAAAAGAAAACTTTTATTTTGCTTATTGAAATAATATTACAAAAGGAGTATCAGAATAAAATGTGCAAAATTACATGCATCATGATCATAAGTTCCTTGCTACTTCCTTTTTTTTAGAGTTGGCTATGAACCATACTTGCAGCAGTCCTCATAGGATTGGCCAACAGAGAAGATAACTCCCCTTGGAACATGCAAGATGCTCTGCTATAAAAATTGCCTTATTCCAAACTAGCTAAAGCCACTGACCCCCAAAATTCATAGGTAAAAACATGAAGTTAACTTGAAAGATAATTCATTGGGTTTGACTGTGTCTTCACTGACCTGAGATTTTCATCCAAGAGCTTCATTCTCACTGATATTCTTTCAGCATTTCCTTGCAGAGATAAATTTTGGTAAGAAGATGTGAGTATAGCATGGAGGAAAGTCACATACTTGCTCCAGGGTCCAGAACTGGCTTTTCTTCTGATCTGCAAGTTGAACTTTGATGTCCTTTTCTCATCAGTTCAAGTCCATTTTAGCAGACAGCGCATGGTCTCCTTTGTGTACATCCTCTACGCATCTACGTATAATACCTGCTTGTCTCAAACAATTTGAAGTAACATACACCTTTGCTTGAGATAAACTGGGTGGATGCTGAAGAGGGAAAATAACTTGAGATCAAGCAGAGGTTTCTGCTTCAAGGCTGTCTCTGCTTTACTGAACTTTACAAAGAACAGCTGTCGCCTCACGCTTTTTCTTTCAAACTACTCAAGCAGCCTTAATGTCCAGCGACTCTCTAGTGACAGCACGCGACTGTGGCTTACAGGAGAATGTCTGCTGACAGATACAGAATCGGCAGATGAAGAGTCCTGTAAATTAAAACAAATAACACATTTTTTAGACACTAAAATCCAATAGCTTCACTTTTTTTATTTATTTAGTAATTACAAAGTTATAGAAAAGATGCCGCTTGCTGGATACAGACTGAACTTACTTCTGAAGCCAGGAGAAGTCTTCACCAGTAAGGAGCAGGATCATGCGCTCTGCCTGGCTACTTCAGAGAACACGGAAGGGGAAAGAGCATCTCCAAGGTAGATGCTGAAGATGGCTTTAAAGATAAAGCTGGTGACTAATAACTAGCCTTTTAAGAACTTTCACGGAGCACCAGAGAGTTGTGGTAAATGCTTATAGTGTGTTGGCTAATAATACTCTCTTCTTCCAGAAGACAGAAAAACAAAATAGATTGGCTTACAGCTTACCACTTGGGATAGGCTTTTACTACATACTCTGAATTTATATAGTTTTAAAAATATTTACCGTTTGTAATGCACTTAGCAGATGGTCACTGAAACTATTTCTTCTTGATGCTTTCTTGCATATAATACAATGTTCTTCTCTCCCTTTGTGTCTTGTAGGGAGAGAGAACAAGACACTTTGGCCTAACACCTGAATAACACAACCAGTATTTTTAAGATAGCATTCCTGCAAAGTAACATCACCCATTAAAAACAGGTGATGCCACCACTATCAACAGCAAAATCACACTGCTGGATGGATTGTCACAAAAATAGCACTTGCTTCCTTTGCTCCAGGCCTGCCTAGGCTCAGTTTTCAAGAGATAACAATTAATTTCTTGTTCAAAAGGCCCTCAGGTCTTCTAGGAAAAAAAAAAATTATATACTAGTTGTTTTGAAGAAACAATCCATTACAAGTTCTCCTCAATATTTCTTTAGACAGCAAAGTTTCCCAAACACATTTATATTCCCCAAGTCCACTTGTACTAGTCAAGTTAGTTGATGCCAATCAAATTTACTATCACTGAAGGTCCCCACACAAGTTCTTCAAATCAACAAGGATTAGATAGAGCAAATTCAGACTGTCTACTGTAGCCTTTAAGGCAAACGCAGGACCTACAAGAGCAGTTAAGTTCAAGGCAGCAATGTTTCACTGCTTAAGACTCAGCACACAGATTCTGTTTTGGTAACGTGGATGAAAGTGGGCATGATGCCTAATATACAAACCTGTCATTGATGCATGGCATAGCTTGGATCAGTTTCTTGTGCAAACTCCTTACAGCACTGCTTCATGCTCTGAATTAACTGGTTCAGTTCAGTAGAAACACAACTGTTTTACCCTCTGTAGGATGTGTTGGATTCTTACTTTCTACTCAGTAGAGAAACGTCAAAGTAAGAATGTTGCTAGAGCAGCCAGGATTTCATGCATGGATCTTGCAAAAAAATTCACAACTGTGTGTTCTGGTGTCTTTCCCTCTCCATCTCACTTTTTAATATGATTTTCATGGCATACATTCCTGATAAGGCAATATTATCTCAGCAGCCTATGAGCAAACTTAGAGCAATGGATTGAAATCACTCTCATGAGAAATCAAAGCAAGCATTCTCTCTCATGGTCACACAAGCAATACACTAGCTAAAAATAAGGATGAAAATACGGCCAATGTTTACCTAGAATATAAAAATAGGTGGTTAAGATGAGATACGCTGGGAAATAGTTCTAAAAAGACTAAAAATAACACCTTTCTTTTAAGATTCTGACATGCAATGTGTAATTATCCTGTATGAAAATTCAAATGTACTTTAGCTAAAATGTGTATGAAAATGCCCTTCTAAACTGAGTCACCTATCAGTACTTAGGGACAGCACATCACAGCCCCCTTATTTTTTTATTTTGTCTACCTGAATCATTTACATTTAGAAGTATCTGGCTTCTTTTAAATATCACTATACAAAGCAATTTTAAAATGTTCATTTCACGAAGGTCTTTTACATCTCTTATACACTTTGTTAAAAAGGCATTACAGGTTTGTAACCAAAATGTTCTCCTTCAGGTCAGCCTAAATGTTAAAAGTCAAGATTATAGCTTAGTTGAGCAACACAACCTGTATGTTGAGTTCTGAGCCATCCAAGTTCAAGAAGACTGTCCAGAAACCAGAGGAAGGGTTACCAAGTTCAGGGAAGGGTTAGCAAGAAAGTAAGAAGAGCTAAGAGGAGAAACTGAGAGTTCATTTATTCTGACAAAGAGCTCAGGAGATGGTCACAGCAGCCTACTTGAACGACAGTTACTTAAATAAGAGACTCGTCCCAAGTAATAGCAAGTGGTATAAGAAAGCACAACAGTCACCTTCACTTTCAAACCACACTTTAGGAAGAATTTTTTCACTAGAAGGGTAGCGTATGACTGGAACAAGCCAGCATGAGACACTGTGAAATCTGTATCTTTCCAAGACTCAGATAGAGAAAAAAACAAGGAGCTGGTGCAGTGCTTGAAAGTGCTGCTTTGACAGGGCAGTGAAACTAGAGGGGTCCTGGAGGTCTCCCCCAACCAACATTAGTATGCTTATATGAGGTAAGCTCATTCAACTTGTCTATTATTAGAGTGCCATTACATCTGCCTGTAGGAATAAAAAGCAGGAAATAAATGTCTGTCTTTTATTTTTTCATGTCCAAGTTCAGACTATAAAGGTCAAGGAAAGATGTGAAAACCCTTACAAATCCACAAGCTTGACACAATAGGAATATGGACATTTTTTCCTAATTCCGTATAATTTATTTAAGTATCGACCCTTAAAATGTGTGTTAGCTCTTTTTTTTTTATACTAGCCAGCCAAAGAAACTGCAGATGCTCTACTATAGAGGGTTGATGGCAGACTGCATTCAAAAGGAGAAAAAAAGTCCTGTATATTTAAAGAATAAATTTATATAAATAATCTAAATTCATTATGATAAATACAGTTCCATCAACCTTTAGCAGAATTTTTATTATCTATTTCCTAAGAAAGTAATTGTATTACTGACAGTTTCTCCTGGTACATGTTTAAATAACTTCAAACTATTAAGATGAGAAGCCTATGTCCCTTGTTGGCTAAACTTTCTTTTAAAATATACAGTTGCTTGAAGGAACTATTCACATAATATATACGTTTTCTCTCTTTCAGTATTGCAACAATTTTGCTTCTGTTTCCTCTTTATCTCCTGAAATTAAACAGGGCCTTAGCTATGTGTTATGAATTATTAATTTGAATAAGTATCTTTTTCTTTCAATGATAAACTGATTAATTTCATTGTCTGAAAAGTCTGTCCTTTGGTTTTCAAGAGGAAAACCAGGCACTTTGTCTTTAGCTTGAATTTTTCAGCAGCTAAAACGGCAAATTCTGTATTTCTGCAAAACTAGTAAGAAAATTAAGGGAAAATGTTCTCATAATTTTAGTACAAAGTGCATACTATTTCAGTCATGTGTATTCAATCTACATGTGTTTCTGTTGCTTTCAATTTCTGTAATAATTCACTGCATTCACTTTTCAGGTAAAGGGTTATGAGGGAGCTAACTTACTATGGATTCATTCTGCTACAGGGCATAAACTTGATTTGAGCTGCAAACTCTTGATTTGAAACATGTTGAGGGACATGAAGCATTTTGTCTTCTTTATTAATCAAGAAGGTTTGTAATTTTGCCCATTGTAGCAATTAAATGTTTTTTTAATTTAGAAATTGATTTTGAATTCATAAGCATAGCAGTTCCTTGTCATAATCCTGTCAGTGCAGTGTAATGAGTACCAGGGAGCATAAGAAGGTGTTATTCTGAGACTCAAGGGAAGAAAGAAGGAGTTCCTCGAAAAGTATGAGGAAAAAAAAAGTTATTTTATCAACCATGTTGAAAAGAAACTTGCTGCTGAACTAAAACTTTAAAGACAACCATATCTTATCAACCAGCTGAAGAATCACAGAATCACAAAATGGCTGCGGTTGGAAGGGGGCTCTGTAGGCCCTCTGGTCCAACCCCCTGCTCAAGCAGGGCCACCTGCAGCTGGTTGCACGGGACCATGTTCAGGCAGCTTTTGAATAGCTCCAAGGATGGAGACCCCTCAACCTCCCCAGGCAACCTATGCCAGGGCTTGGTCACCCCCACAGTGAAAAAGTGTTTCCTGATGTTCAGAGGGAACCTCCTGTGTTTCAGTTTGTGCCCATTGCCTCTGGGCCTGCCGGTGGGCAGCACTGAAAGAAGCCTGGATCTGCCTTCTTTGCACCCTCCCTTCAGGTATTTATATACATTAGTAAGATCCCCCGGAGCCTTCTCTTCTCCAGGCTGAACAGTCCCAGCTCTCTCAGCCTTTCCTCATAGGAGAGATACTCCAGTCCCTGTATCACCTTAATGGCACTGCACTGGCGTCTCTCTATAATGTCCATGTCTTTCTTATACTGGGAGCCCAGAACTGGACACGACACTGCAGGTGTGGCCTCTCCAGTGCTGAGGAGAGGGGAAAGATCACCCCCCTCGACCTGCTGGTATTACTTTGGCTGATGCAGCTGAGGGTACCATTAGCCTTCTTTGCAGCAAGGGCATTTTGATGGCTCGTGTTCACCTTGGTGTCTACCAGGACTCCCATGTCCTTCTCCGCAGTGCTGAAGACTTTAAGTCAAAGGTCAATAAAAAGTTTAGTTATGGTTTCACAGTCATTTTTTCACCAGATTGTGAAGGACTTGATCAGAGAATTTAAAATCAGAAATTCCTCAATCATTATTCTCCACGTTTCTTCATGCAGATAGCCTAGGATTGTAGGGGACTATGTGTGACACTATGTGAAGTTGTGCACTTGCTAGATTTTACGGAATTATTATTATTTAAAGCTTTAACATCATTTTTCAGTTAAGGTTGGTCTCTCCTCTAAAATGGGAGCCAATATTCATCTCATTTTTTCCCAGTAGTTAAAGGGGAGATGATAATTAATTTTCTGTCTCATCAGCTGCTTTCAAAATTTCTTTCTTTTGTCAACTTCAGTATAACAAAGGAGTCTATTGACACTTCATGTTTCCTGTGCAGTGCCAAATATAGAGACCCTAAAAATGGAGCATATACTTTATTCCCTACAATTGCTACAAAAAAGAGAAGAAGAAAGACCCTTGGTAATGTGAAGAATCAAAATGTGAGAGAAGAGGTGGTTTTCAGTAATCATCCAAATCTGTCACTGTTTCTTGTTCTTTTCTTCTGAAAGAAGCTTAACTGGTTTTGCATCATCTTTGCTTCTCCTGTTGTGCATCTTGCTCTATTCTTCACATTTCTTTTTTTAGGTTTGCTCATTTTTTATTTTCTTTACCAGGTTGGAAACTCATCTCTCAACCACTCCTTCCTGCAGGTATCCCAGTGTACTTCTTTTCAACTCCCTGGAGTCCACAATACACTTTATCCCACAACAAAACAAGAACAAAATGTTACTGGTCTGTGTTTTTACAACCAATTTGCTATAATCACTTTCCTTTGTATTACATAACAGAAAGTACAGTACATCATCTTCAAGAGCAGGGAGGCTTTGTCTCAACTTTTTTTAACAGATTTCTGTTTGTGCTCTTTTTCCAACATCCCCTGCTATCTTTCTCACACTCCACAGTGCCTGGTTTGACAATAAACACTGTATTTTTGAAGCCTGTGGTCAAGATCAATTGAGGCAATTAATTGTTCAGTCTGGATAGGTAGGGATTTTTACATTTCTTAAAGATTAAAAAATATATGTAACCTGGCACACAGAGTGTAATACATAAAATTCTGAAGTTTACATATTTTATTTTTCACTGAATGACATGCTGAAGTTTTCTTCTTTTTAGTGGTCTTGATAATGCCACACTTATACATTTATAAAAAATCTGTCTGAATATTGAGTAACTGGAAAAAAAAATATATATACTGCCCTGCCATTTGAGTAACATTGATAAATGTAAACAAGAATACATAGTCCTCCAGTGGAAAAAAGTTTCATAAATTGCAAAGATATATGTGAAAGCTTTTTGAGAGAATGAGGCTTCCAACATGGCCTATTTTCTTGGAGAACTCCTTCTCTTCTTCCTTTGAGGAATCTTTATCTCTTTCCCTTACACTTTCATTTTAATGGGTGTCCTGGTTTCAGCTGGGATAGAGTTAAGTGTCTTCCTAGTGGCTGGTACAGTGTGTTTTGAGTTCAGTATGAGAAGAATGTTGATAACACTCTGATGTTTTCGGTTGCTGCTGAGTAATGTTTAGACTAAGTCAAGGATTTTTCAGCTTCTGATGCCCAGCCAGCGAGAAGGCTGGAGGGGCACAACAAGTTGG
>JANZLQ010000008.1:341081-374776 GCA_026212715.1 Elanus axillaris | reverse complement strand
TCTCCCCCATCCCACTTGGGGGGGGAAGGGGTGAGCGGCTGCATGGTGTTAGTTGCTCGCTGGCGTTAAACCACGACGATGGGCTGATTGAGTACGTTTTCCCCTCCTCTCATCCTTGTATAGGTTTTGTGATTTATTGTGTCCCAACCCAGAGCTTAATTATTTTCCGATTTTAGGCCTCAATCATTTTATTCTTTGCAATGTCTTCATCAATGTCAACTCATGTTTTTAACTGGTAAGGCCACAGGGAAGCTAAAGGGCTCACAGAAAACCCACCCTGGAAGCTGATCTTAGGAGTCAAACTTATGGGACTCTCTGTGTTTTTTTTTCTAGAAAGGGGACTCATGCAGCTTCTCTACAGCTTTCTGATGAACTAAAGAAATGCTGATTCCTGTAATACAGGATTTAGGAAAGGGCAGGGAGTTTTTCCTTACGAGGTTGCTAGGATCACATATTATCACTGGATGTAAATGCTGGATAATGCTTGAATTAAAGTGAGCACATGCAGTTAGGTATTTTTACTGTTTCTGTTTCCGATTGTTCCAGCCCTCCTCACATCTACAATGCCAACCAACAGTGGGCAAAACTAGAGATGGGGGAGCCTAAAAGTGGATTTTCTTTGTCAAGCAGAGTTGTTAGATGACTTACTGAGCTCGTTCACAAGAAGCCTGAACAACATGCAAGTGCCCACTGAAGATGGACTATTGCTTTGATTAGCAACAGTAGGTGTATCAGACATATGTTACTGAAAGCACCCTTCAATGCTTGAGAGACCACAAATGAAAAGCATGCAGAATTTTATACGCCATGACAACTATACTGCTTGCTATATTAAAAGCAAAAGGAAACAAACAAGTACAATGATTTAACAGTATGGATGTGACACTGGGTTAAGAAAATTAAAAAATAAATAATTTAACAAACACATTCTGTTCTTGTACCTGACAGCCACATATTACTTCAACCACAGGTACCATGAAACATGACTATTTCCTTTAATTCTGCTCATTTAGGAGTGCCAGATGTCCTGTGTCCCATTTTGCAAGCTCTTTCATGCTAGCACATTCAGATCATTATATTAAACTTCCACTGGTAGTGTGTATTTGGAGCATAGGAGGAAGGATGGTTGAAAGAGATTAGCTTTATAAGTTTGGTAAACAAAGTGCTGAAAAGTTGAATTTCTGTAAGGAGAAAATTATAGTTGGGTTACCAGAAGATGTTAGCAATGGGTGGAAAATAGATATGGTGGTCATTTGGAGTGGTATACATGTCACTGAACTTTAGCTACCTGTAAAGCAGGTATGTACATTGGGAAGTGATTAATTACCCCTTCTAAGTGTCTGCTCCTCTGAAATGACACTTTCAGGAGAGTCTAGCCCATTACACTGTAATTTTCTAAAGTTAAGCAACATAGGCTGTATCTTAGCTTACTATTCACTGGCTTTCTTAGCTTTCTAGAAAACACATTATGTATGCATCAACAGTAGCTTTTCTGTGTCAAGCACTGTTGGGTATTAGTCTATTCTAGAATTTTTTATTTGGAAAAATCATGTCAACTTGCACTTGAGACTGTTTGCATGCAGCTCCAGTAAGGCCATATTTTCCCTTTCTGGAGGCAAATAATATACTTTCAAAATGTGCTAATTACTCTAAGAGTGTCGTTGAAAATATGACAGTCTATATTTATACTCAAATACCATGTTTATAGTTTGACTTTTTTTATTTTATATTCTTAGAACTAAGTGCATCCTCCCCTTTCCCTCCTCCCCCACACACACTGGCCCAGAACTAATAAGAAATGAATCAGCTTACTGAAATGCAATATAAACTTCTGTATACTTTATATCCTATTCTTTCAGCTGTTGCCAAGACAAGGCTAAATCTCTTTAGAGCATGTAGCTTTAATATATAATCAACTAGAAGTGGTTTACTGCAAATGCTACACAAAGTGACTGTTAAATTTACTAGATACTAAACTTCTCATAGTTTTCACCTATACGTCTCACTTGTGCATTACTGTGGTCTAGAAATTTATGAGCAAGAGCTGTTGTGGTTCCAGAATGGGACTGGTGCAATGCTGGTATATATACACACAGTCCATTAAGCTGAGTCCTGCTTTTAGAGATTAAATGGAGCATGTAGGAAAAACAAAGGTTTTACGTTATTGCTCTTGGCACATGATACAATAGGATGCAATATGGCAAGACTGCAGCATTGGAATGGGTTCATGAGTCAGAACAGACGTAGGAACAGCAAAAATTGAGCAATATTTCAGTATAGCCATTCTTACATTGTATATCTTAAATACCATTCATAAAATTATCTCAAAACAATGATATGTAACTAGTGTGTTTCTAGGGTTAACGAAAACCTGTGCTTATGCAAGTTTGTTGCTGGTCTGCACTGCCATTGCCATAACTTAAATCTGCACTCCCATAAACTGACTAAATTCTGACACACCGTCCTCTCAGATGGAATGTTCTCTTGTAATCTATTCATCACATAAAATGGATATTCAGCCTATTACAAGTATATAGACTGTAGCTATAAAGAACATACTGGTAATTTATTTATTTACTTAGGCATTTATTTATTTATCCCAGAAACTGTTGAAAGAATGATCAAATGGGAAATTACATTGACTTCCTACTAGGTGGCCTTCTTGCCTTGGAGTATCATGGACAAACCTGGCCTAAGTGGCCTTTCATAGAAATACTGTGGCCCAAGGTGAGAGTTTGAAGAATCACCTGATATTCTTTTTGACTTGTGGCCATAACAACTAAGCTTGGAGGGTTCACCTTCCATGCTAAAAGAATAGGCTGTGTAATGGACAGTTGTGGGCTGTGCCTCACCTTATTAGGAGGGTGGCAGTTCAACAAGAAGTCGTCCATACGTATGAAGTTAATTTCAATTGGGGTACAAGTCAAATTTCAGCAAAAGTTGCCAGTCAGAAAAGCAGTCACATGGTGTGAAAGACCAGCCCAGCTTGGATACCAACACTGTGTAATGGCATACAGTGTGCTAACGAATGCGGACTCGGGTCTAGCCTATGCATGACAACACAGGCAACAGAGTGAGAGGAGCTGACTATAGGCACAGACATCCATAACTCTACTGCTGGCCTTGCCAGACCCCTGGAAAGCTAAGATGATTGCTTCTACTACTGCCAAAATGCTGAAGAGTGTGTGCTAGAGGTTATTCTTAACCAGCAAGACCATGGTTCTCAGCTCCCCATTACCCACAGTAATTTACAAGATTGTTTCTCCCACTCAGCTACACCTTTCAGCCAATCATTTTTCCCTCTCAGGAATATCTGTGATATTCTCACAGGAATATCACAGACAGAAATAGACTCTTGTATATTATAATAGCATATTTAAAAGCTGTTTATGTAGTGCATGTATAAATGGAGCAAAGATTACCGTACCCATATCAAAGTGTTATTTTTGCTCCATTTATATGCATGCTGGTTTAAAGTTTACGGCCAATGTGTAAAGAAAATGAAAGCAATTCAGCACACTGCTCCCATCTTGTTCATGCAAAAATCCAAATTAGTTCAAAGGGACTTTGTGCAGCAGCAAGATGACCCAGTTCTTCACTTCTGCACTCAATGCATCCATGCACAGTTGTGTAGTGAAAAGTTTCTGCAAGATCAGAATTCACTGTCAACAAAGCAAAATACTACAAAATTTACAAAGCTACAACTGGTGTGATGGTCTTAAATTATTCTACAATTTCATGAATAGTGCTGTAAGGAAATAAAGACATCATCCATGCTTTGCTAACATACTTCGATTTTTTTTTCTCATTGGCTTCTAAGTTTTATTTATTAACTTTTTTTTCTCACCACAACTGGTGTGAAGATTAGGGTACACAGGGAATGGATACCTGAATGCTATAATTTTTTGGAGGTGGGAATGGAAAGGGGAATAAAATATACTAATGGATCATAACCAGTCACAAGAAATTTTGAAAAGCATAATTTTCTTTTCAAGGAGGGAGATGTAAGAGAAAAAGAGTGGAAATAAATGACTGAAATGATGGCAGCAATCAGGAAAGAAAAAAGTGTCTTCTAAAAGAGATTACTAAAAAAAAAAAAAAAAAAAAAAACAACCAAAAAAAACCTAAAACACTGGAAGACATGAGGTTTAAGCCATTATGTGAAGAAAGGTTAAGTCTTGGGAGAATTTCGACCACTAACTCCTATACAAAATACTTCCTCTATCCTCCATACAGACAGCCTACAATGATAGTGGTAAGTTTACATTCACATTATGGATGGAAGACAGTGAAGTGAGAAAACATAGGTCTTCTACCTTAAACTGACTCAGTGAAGTCCACTATTATTCTGCTCCCTCCCTATTAAAGGTCAGATTCTGCATACAATAAACACATGAACTATTCATGCAAGTTATATTTTTTTTACTTTGGAGGTGTGCTTTTTTTTCCTGGGCTGCTGCCCTAGGTTCACCATTTCCAGTCACCAGTGTTCAGACTGTAACAAAGGAGCAGCTCTAACGAAGACAGCATGATCTAAAGCCTTGTCTTGGGGACTGGAATTGAGGTGAAAACATGACAGTTGGTAACTTTAACCTTCCCATAATATTTCTTTGTTAACACTGAATGAATATGAAAACGATAAATCACTTGATGTGATTGAGATTTCACTTTTACATTAGTTTATGTAAGCTAAGACCGTTAGATTTTTCCTGACAAAGATGTGTCTTTTAGGTTACTGACCATCAACAGGAAGGAAAAATGTGTGAATATACAAAGAATATACAAGGAATATACAAAGACAATCATTCAACTAGTGTCAGCATTTTTTTAAAATACCCAAAAAAACAGCTAATAATACCCCACAATTCATCCAGCTCTCACCTGAAAACAGGAGATACTTAGTCTCTAGAAAGTCTACAAATGTGTTTTTAAGAAGGGTGTGCAAATGCTAGGTTGATCCATAAACCATACAAAATCACAATATAAAACACTTCTCAACAAGTGTAGCAGAAGTACTGTGCAGTGTACAAATTTAATCATTAATAGCCTCTGAAAAGGGGATTGAATTGATTTCACATTCCACCTCTAGCATTTTTACATCAGTGCATTAGTTTTTCTGTCAATATCCCCCTAACTAACCTCACTATGAAATCCACCCTGAGAACATTTGTAGAACATCTCATGAAAAAAAAAAGTGAAGCCCAGTCCTCGTACAGGGGAGGGAAGGAAGTGAAACTTCTCTGAAAGTTAACACCATGTAAAAAAGCTTTTTTGTACAGCAACAGGGCATTCTCAAACTACAGATCTGTTTAAACAAAAACTCCCCATGATGTTACTTGCTTTTCCCAGTTCTTAAATGTGTTAGTTAAAAGCTTGATCCCAGCACAAGGTGCTGTTCATGACCTGGTAAACAGGATGCTAGACATCCTCAGCTAATTGCTGTAAGATTACTGATGTTGCAGCAGCATGTCATGTGAAAAAGGGAAGAATAAAAGAAAATCACAGTCTGGCCGTATGAATGGGCAAGTTCATTTCCTCCTGCATTGTTGCTACTGCAAAATGACTATCACCTACGGAGTACAGAAGGATTTTAAACTGATTGATATAGAAGAAACATCAAATTTAACACTGGACTTAACAAAACACTGGACATCTCTTCTAAAGAATTTAAATTAAAAAGATGAAATGAAAAAGAAATAATTGCTAATTTCATATTAGAAATATTTTTCTCATTCCATTGTACTGATCAATTTAGAAAATTAAGTATCTCTTCTTCCCAGATGTTGTCCTGTACTATTATACATAATATCTTTCTCCACTTGTGTATTCTAATGTAAGATGTTACTGAGTATGAGATTAATCAAATACCAACCTGACACCAAAATCAGAGAACAATTCAATATTTTATATCTAAGTCAAGCCTTCTGAATTCATCCTATCCCCCAAAGAATCAGTTGTTTTCTTGGTGTTGTTTGCAGGTTTTGTTTGTTTGTTTCTGGTTTGCTTTCCAGTTGTTTAATATTAGACTCCTTGGAGCCTTTCATTGAGATGCTGGAGACAGAGCCCTGTTCTCATAGATCCAGTTTCTGGGCAGGGGCTGTTCCTGTCCATATTAATCATGTATGAAACAATATCGACTTCTTTTCTTTAGAATAGATGTCAAGTTCTTTATCAATAACACTGTGGTATTATCTTTAATCTTTATTATCCACCCCCAAACAAGCCCTGGCAGTATGTATTACAGTGAACACGCTCACTAAGCATGCACTGCTAAACAATTATGTTATAGCCATGCTTGGAACAGCTTGAGACAAAGCTGTTCAGAACTCCCGGCAAAGCTTAGCCAAATAAATACACAAAAATTACAGTTTCTTTTACTGCCTTATTTGCTGTATATATAGTATCAGAGACTACTCAATGTACTTTTTCTTCTCTTTTTTATTTCCCTGATCAAAGATAGGAGACAGAGGAAGAAAGCTGCAGTGGGTAGAGAGGAAAGCAACGTTCATGGGTTTTGAGGGCAATGGGAAAATAAGGCAATACATTTAAAACACATAAAACAGTAAGAAAGCAACCTGGAAAGGAGGCTCTAAGGTGTGAACCACCGACATCCCTTGACACTCAGCCGGTTTCACTGCAGCGCTGGGTATCTGTGACACCGATCGGCTCCGGGTCTGCCAACTCCTCCAGCCATCCTGTCATATTTACCAAGACCACTCGTGTGTGTGACGTCTTGCAGAACCAGATCCAGGCAGAAAAAGGTGATGCAGAAGAAATGTGTCATGAAGGAACACATCCTAGCAGGGCCAGTCTTTACTTCAGTGTATTTTCACTTCCTCCAGTATATGAGTTAAAACAATATTTAGATCTCTCTTAGCTGCATTTGATGTGTTTTCCCCAGCCTTCAACTCAACACTTGGATTCAGAAAAAGACACAGCTCTAAGCCTTTATTATGATGCTACTTGTAATAGCTGTATATAAAAGAATAAACCACTTTTCTGTTTTTCAGACTCATTCACTTCCTAATATTCAGAAACAAAAATAATTCTTTATCTGAAAACAGATGGATATAAAGGTGTGTTGGATAGGAGCTGTCAGGCCAGCTCAGCATCTCCTTGCTGAGCCATGTGTTGCTGTAATATTTGTAAGGAATAACAGTAGAACAGTAAGACATACGGTTGTAGTTTTTAAATGTTTTATTTTGAAAAATTAGAATTACATATGACAGTTTTCATTCAGCAAAACCACACTTGTTTAAACACTAGCATTCCATAAATATTGACATTTAATTATTTTAAAAAATCATAGAAAAGAAGGAGGGTTTTTTTTAGGTAAAGCTTTTGTTATGAGAGATATAACAGAGCTAACAACATGTTTATAGCTTTGGGGCTTTTTCTTTCAAGACAAACAAAACATAACCCTAAATTTAAATCAGCATTATAGGTTTGGCACTCTGCAATCTGGAAAATCATTAGCTGTATTCCCTATTCAGGGACTGGAAAAAAAGGGGGGGAAAAATCAGGCAAAATCCCAGTATCATGGTCTTTCATTTTGACTTAAAGAACACTTCACTCACTTTATCCTTTTTTTTGTTGCAAGAATACTTTATGGAACCTCCATGGCCTTTATGAAAGACAGATGTTCATAAAAACTATCTAGTTTGCCCTAAAATAAGTATCTTTCATTTTAGCAACTGAAGATGTTCATTTTTTAAACAAAATCTACTGATGTAGGCATATTAAGAATAAACCTTTATAGTTCAGCATTTATCATTTACAAGACTCATGTTTGTGCATTTCACGTAATAATAAGTTGCTTGCTTGCAGTTTAAATTTGATCTCTAAGAAAACTGTGGGGTTTTTTTTGTAAGAGTTCAAACAATATCACCATGCACAATCTTTTCTCTACATAGCAGTTTCTGAACAAAGCTGAATCCCCAACTAATTTTATGACATTTATGTGCCTAATGGTTTCACAATGTTGTGTTCTCTTTGAAGAAAACAAAGTTGACTAGGCAGCATTTTGGTGCATCACAAGACTGAAATCATTGTAATCAGGAAGAAACATGACTGTGGCACAGCAGGCACAGAAAAATGATATTTAATTTCATTTACAGTGTCAGACATGACTAGAAAATAGAAAATCTATTCTTCCTTGAAAAAAAAAAAAAAGAGAAAGAGAAGATTATATCAAAAGGTTTCAATTTTGCATAGAAAACACTTTTTGTTATAGAAAAAGTAGTCTAACTGAGCATTCCTGACCACCTGTAGTCAGTATATCAAAATGTATAAGGCTTGCATCAAGAAGTTGCTTATGTTTCCTCATTCACTTCTAATGCAGCCTGGGAAAAAAAGACTCTGAAAGACCAAGTCCCAAACCTATATTCAATATGTAGGAGTACATAAAAAGTTATTTTAAAGCTAGCAAAATAGAATGATTTTCAAAGTTGATGCAATACATACCTTGAAAGCAGCTGTAAAATGAGCTTAAAAACCTATTGTTACAATTGACTAGAGAGATTACTTTGCATATACAAATCAAACCTTTTCCCATTTAATGCCAGCAAAACAGAGCTCCTTATTCTATTCTGAAACTCAATTTCTACTAAATAAGAATTTTGACAAACGGAATGGGGACAGAATTTTTACTTTGTGTGTGGTACATGTGTGAAAAATTATATGCTGCTATTTGCTCAATCTTAGTGCTTCAATGTGCACCTTCTTCAGAGAAATAAATTATACTCATAATAAATATACCATTGTTAACATTTTAGCTTTCTAAAGACATTATATGCTTCTGAGTTTCTGTGCTTTGATACTCGTCAGTTCAAAAAAACATTCCTATCTGAACTTTTTTTATGCTTACTCAACTTTCCTATATACCTTTAGTCAAACAAATTTCTACAGCCCATATAACTAGTCACTTAGATCACTTTCTCACATATTCCCAGTGAGGAGATCTTTAGACTGTCCTTATCACAGGGTCTCAGCTGGTTTGGGGCATAGAAAGAGAGCATTAAATACCCACTCAGGGTAGGAAATGTGCATTACGCAGATGTATATTACTTCATACATATACATATAATCTTGTCTGTATAAAAGCACATACATGTACACGCATACACATATTCATAAACATCTGTGGGTATGTGATGAGCTACATTGCCACAGTTAAGTATCTATCCTATCTTCAGTGACTAAGAACAAATATTTTTGTCACCATAAAATATCCAAGGGGTAATGGTTTTAAACTAAAATAGGGTAGATTTAGACCAGATATAAGGAAGAAGTTTTTTATGATGAGGGTGGTGAAATACTGGCACAGGTTGCCCAGAGAGGTAGTAGATGCCCCATCCCTGGAACGTTCCAGGTCAGGTTGGACGGGGGTCTGAGCAACCTGATCTAGTGGAAGATGTCCCTGCTCGTTGCAGGGGGGTTGGCCAAGACGACCTTTAAATGTCCCTTCCAACCTATTGTGAACCAAATGTGAACCAACCAAATTGTGAAATTAAACACAATTGTATTGAATGACAAATGTTCTAACCAGTAGGTTAATCAAATGCCAAAGAAATAGTAAGCATTCTAGAAAAAGCAGTCACTCCAGAATTAAAGAAAAAAGGTTAAATAAAGCAAGTAGTATTTCATGTATCTCCATTAAAGATGTCAAATGAAAACCCAAATCAAATCTAATTTAAACATACCTTTAGTGTGTAATAATCCACTCATGAAAGTTAGTCTTGATGCCTTATTGTGCACTTACTATAGATTTGAACCAAAACACTGTCCAAAACTGAATCGTATTAAGGTTTCACAGCTGTTTTCTACTTTAGTATCACAGACTAAAAATTCCTTGACACCTTGTTTCTAAACAAAAGTAGAGTGGCAAGAGAACAGGCTGAAGAGATGTGATTTAGTGACACCACTCATTATTAAAGACATAAATGAAATGTGAAGACAATGTGAGAAAGCAGTGGTCATTTCAGTAAGTCAAATGCTTCTATTCTTTGTCTTTTTTTTTTCTTCTTTTTCATGGGGATTAATGATTCAGGCTTCTTTCTTTCTTGCACAGCATTTAGTTTTGTGGTTTGGTACCAGCACGTCATTGGCTGGAACAATCCCAATGCTTATATAAATCGATCAAGGAACTATTTTCTTCTGAATACAAGAGAAGCATCATGATCAAAAAATCTCTGCTTTCTTTTCCTGACTGTTCTCCAGATGACTTTGCAATCCTGAATTATTTATGTTTTGACAAAGGCTGTGATATAATTCCAGAAATTTTACAAGAAAAACTCCAGAAATTTTATAAAATTTTCTACCTCAGTCAACAAGACATATGATACTCCCTGAGCACAACAGCTTTCCTGCCAGAAAATAAAATATGTTTCTACTTACTGCCAACCCACCTGACTCTACCTAAGTAAAGTCCTTGCCAAGTCCATCAGCCTTTCCACCCTAAACCCTCAATCCATTCATTCTTGCTCAACTTAATATGCATTAACTTACCCACCAAATCACGAAACACCATTTGGTCAACCTAAAATACACTAAAGTGGTATCTTTCAAAAGTGGGGCATGGGGCGTTAACTCCATGAATGTTGCTCTTGTAATATGAAGTATGGACTTTAAATTCAGAGAACAAGATCTCATTTGGTCTGAATGGATTTTGCCTGATTACCAGTGATCTGTGCAGAAGAAAGGCATTGGTGTAGAAGTGCCAATACATTGGAAGTAGGAATGGCCCCCCACAGAAGGCAGGGAAACACAGTCAGCAGTGCCAAAGAGCCACTTTGAACCACAGCCTCTACTAAATTCAAAGACCAGGTCTTCTCAAAAGACACATTGGGAAAATTTCAAGCTAAAGATCACCTTTATACTTGTTTACTGTATTCTAAGAAACCAGAATGAAAGGAGCTTTGGTTTGATTATCATTAGTGAAGCTAAAGCAAGCAATAAGTTCTCCCTCCAGCTCCTTCCCATCTACTAAGATTATAATCTCTAAACAGGCAGGAAAGATTCAAAACCCCTTTTGCTTTTCCTTTTCATAGCTGTTTAGCTCAGAATCATGGGGACACTTAGGAGACTGATACTACTGTGTAGGAAGCCAGACCAGCTAAACACAAATGGTAGAAAAATAAACTTAGGAGAGTAAGATCCTAGTACAGCCAGCTTGAGCTATTTAAAAACCTGGTCACAGACAGAGAAAAAGTTGCAGAATCAACTGGGTTACTTAGTCTGACTTGTAACCTTACCTCCCAGTTCTAAGTATTGACACAGGAGGAAATGCTGGTGCTACGTGGACAAGGAGGGAACAAAAGCAAAATGATAGCACAAGCAAAAAAAAGGACAAAAAGAACTTTGAAAGGCAACAGGCATGGAAAAGAGAGAGAATTTTATAAGGGCAGAAAGGAAAAGGGCCTAATCTAGATAGAGCCCACACCACTGAAAAGTAAGCACGTAGTTAAGGAGCTTTAGTTGAGTAGTAAGCTCCACATACAGCCAATCAAGGGCAGGAGATGCCTTCAAAGCAGTGGTATAATTATAGCTTAAGTCTGATGCTGTGAATCCCCTCCTGAAGAGAGTCACATCTCTTCAGTGACCGCATGTAGAATTTCAGGGCACCTGTGCTGCCTGAAGTGGATGACACCAATAACTTCTCCACAGAAATAACCCTTTGAGACGCGACAGTTCCTCCTGTTCAAACCATTTGACAAGAAACAAAGAACAAACCCAAAAAGCAAAACTAAGATTTTACTTCAGCACATTTCAAAACAGTCTGAATTTATCAATGACTTCACATCATTGCCCTCCATTTGGCTGGCATGCAAATACATAACAGCTTAAAATTCGCTTTTAGTATAGTGAAGCCATTCTGCCGTATCTTCAAGTCACTGAAGCAATTGCTAGAGTTTTTTGCCAAATTCAGGGATCATTTTGTTTCTGGAAGGTAACACTGCAGTACAATTGGGTCCTTCTGATGCCAATTAATCAGAAAGGATGGTTTAGATAATTTTACGACTATGGTAATCCAACCAGCCAGACACTGCACAGTAGCTTATGAGTTGAAATTTACCTGGATATGTAAGTACATACATAGCCCCTACACATTTTGCATGATATATGATTCGCAATAGTCCTCCTTACATTACAGGTAATTATAACTTTATTTTCCTTTCATGACCTCTGTGGATATGAACACTTTGGCTGATGTTCTGAACACTGAATTAATCTCTTTATCATAGTAATGACAGATGAAAAGAAATGACCTATTTTTACAACGTGATTATTTTTTTTTTCCCAGAATTCATTTTTATTGCTTTCTAAGCTCCCCGGTATCATGTGTTTTCCTCATTTCTTAGATCTTAATGTTCCAGTCTTCCATTTCCTGTATAAAATAGCTATAAGTGGATTATAAGGCAAGCATTAAAGATACAGTACATACTGCATAATCAGATGATGAAATGTTAGCAAAATACAGGGCTGATGCTCCTAGGTGCATTTTAACTCTTTGTAATCATACTTGGTCCTTTCTGGAGGTGCCTGAACAAAACATTTAAAAGAAAACTGGAAAACCTTGACAAATTTTGTTGCTTGGGAAAAGCTGGATTTTTCACAAGACTTTTCTTCATTAAGTCTGAAGGAAAATATTACACAAACAGATCATTTTCAAGGAAAAATCATTTTCAGCTCTCCTGGACACACATTTTGTTGCAATTCAGAAACTACCAGAATGAATCAGTATCTTTGATCCTGTCTTTCAGTGTTGGTCAAAATCAAACATGAGTCATTTAAATAATATGTGAATATTCAGATATTCAAATTTTAAAAACACAGCATAAGTAAATATGAAATAATGTATTCTTCTACATTAACTTCCATTGGATAACTAATCAAAGGAGAATTGAAGCAGAAACTTGATAATGCTTTTAAAATATATAACAAAGTATAACAAAGTAACTTACAATATCTATATATTTCCAAATATATTTTACAACACTTACTGTCTATGTTCACACACTTTTATCTATACTAGTACATATTTGCAATCCACTTTTAATGTAATGCCATGCACTGTATTAAATTTGAGGAAATGCAATATGATCTTAAAGGTTATACTTTACACCATATTACAGACCTGAAAAATACGTTAAGTTTTATTAAAGTTAAGGGTCCCACAGAGCCAGGAAAGGGTAATGTTAAATATGCTCTCCTATACATGCATATTATGACTGTATCAATTTTTCTCCCATATAGACCCTGCTACATTCAATGCATACATACTTTGCTCATTAAATGACCATCCAGTACTTTCTTTTTCTTAAATTGCTTAATATAGGGCCTTCTTTATTGCATATTTTTCAGACCTACTTTGAAGGCACGATTAGTCATTCCTTGCAGGATTTTGGAGTGATTATCTGTACAGCCCAGGAGTGTTTGAAAAGACTTTTTTTATTCCTCAGCACCTATTCAATGAGGTTAGGATGCAGTGAACTTCCATCTAGGCAAAAAAAGAGGTGTGGAAGTAAAAGACTTCCAACATTGGGTAATGAACTCAAGGTGCCCAACATCTAATTTTTCAAAGTACTTTATCCTTCAGAGACGTGTTCAACACTTGCTTTGTCTGAGCAGAGCAGTGCTGAGATCACAGGACAGACTAAGCACTCTTATTTTAGGTTATTAGGCCAGTCTCCTGGGAGGTGTCAGCTAGTTCGAGTCCAGAAATTGCCACTGAGCATATGCAAACTAGGATTTTTGCCACTTGGCCAAATCTGGATGGAATTTTACAAAGGCAGCAGAAGATTCCTCTCTAGCACAGATAACTCTCAACATCCTATAATGTCTATTAACCTGCTTCAAATCTGTGAGCTTTTAAAAAGACTTATGATGCTGTGAATCCCCTTCCTCCTAGCCTTTTTCTGGAAATTAAAGGAACTGAACTGATACAAATTCAGTCAATATGAATAAACTATCAGTCTCTAATGTTTGAGATCACACAGTCAACATACTGACACATGGCTCAGAAAGTAGTCACCTGCTGCCAGCCCCACCAGTACCTTTGTATTTTTCTAAGGTACTTTTATACTAACACAAGAATAGTAACGCTATTTATATGCCCACCTCATATTTGTCCACCTCATTCCCATTCATCTCCTTGTCTTTCTTAGAAATTAAATTGCCTGTTTTATGTACTCGGAGTACTTGCAGATTTGGTCCATTCTGTAGGGAGAGTAGAGTAAGTCCCACTAAGTTATCTGCTGTTAGCCTCTATGTTGCATTCACTGTAGCTGGCATCCAAACCATTCAATACTGAATTGTAGAAGAATCTGTCTGCAGTAATTAATTATTAATTAAGTAGACAGGTACTAGGGAAAAAAGAAAAGCCAAAAAGCCATGTCAAAAGCACTGATACTGTGAAATCTTATTAAAAGCTGTAATGAACACACAGCAGTTCACCACATGCATACAAAGCCAATAAGTTACCTACTCATAGATCTTAATTTCCAACTAAAATGAAGGATCTGAAATTAAATCTAAACGCATAAATACATAAGTTCTCAGTTATATAAAATAACCTGGGAAACTAAAGGATTTCCCTCAGAACTATTCAGGACAATGAACTCTGAACTTCTGAAACTACTTATTTGAGCATAATTAAGTAAGAAATTAGGCTATACATTTCTTTTATGTGTATAGAGTGAAATGAAGCGATAGAATTGCTTCATGGGAAGCTTCTGGTAGGCAGTGGCAGTATTTAGGTTCTGTTTGGCTACATCTAGTATGTGTCTGATATTCTTAATCCTGAAAACTCAATAAACTACCCTCCATATACAGAATGGTAGATGGGGTAGTGAAAGACTGCTTTTCAAGGTACCTTTTGTGTTGCCTTATCAAGTAACACATCTTTTCAGAAGAATTTCACACACATAAAATAAATGTACACCTATTCCTGGCAAATGATCCTCTTCTGCAGTGTACCAGTGACACACACAGAGATTATGAATGAAGTAGTTTGAAAGCCAAATTATCTGCCAACAAATAGAACCTTAAACTCTGTGAGATTAAAGGCAGCCCCATGCTGATCACACTGAGCTAGGACTCACTTTAAAACAACACAGCCAAGAAAAAAGTATGGGATTTGTTGAAACTCATTACACATCAACATGCAAATTAGTCAGTAAAGTGAAGAACTCCATGGTCAAAATCAACAGCAGTAGCGATATGAGGGAAAATAAATAATTTCAAGTTCTACGAAGGAATACAGCCAAGTGCTGGGAAACTCTAACAGGTTAAGACCTCGATTCCTCCTCTTTACTTAGGCTTCTAAATCACAGGGCTACATCAACAGTCTTGCAGTAGCTTTCAATCCAATGAGAAGCTGAATATCATTTCTACCAGTCAGCTAAGAAATTGTTCTTTGTGCTCTTCCTCTTTTATTATTAAGCATTTATGGAAATCACTGTGCCTATTCTTTTAGTTAATGGTAGGTGACCAAAATTTGATGGGCTCAGCTAATTGCATCTAGTCAGACACCTCACATAAGAAAACCTACAGAGGGGCTACACAGAGAAAAGATCACGCTGTAAAAGACAAGAAATACTTTTGCTTTAATTCTGCATAGCTACTTCACTGGCACATGACTTCATGTGACAGCTCAGTATATGGAATAACCACATCAGTTTTACCTTCAATCAAGTATTGCATTCATATAGAGGCAAAGACATGTCACCTTCTCATGATGTCTCATGGCAAACTGCACACACTTCAAACAATGTATATCAACAAATAGATGGTTTAGTTTCACAGTGTACATTACAGGAAAAATCTTCCCTGACAGCCTATTTGTCAGTGCGTCGGATGCAGCACTGTAACACTAGACCATCTGGAGATTCCAGGGAAAAAAACACTTCGGGTGAAATTCCTCCTTCGGCTACTGCTCACTGAAAGGAGAGAGAATAATGGGCCTTCTCCGCAGTTTGTCTTAACATCAGAAACCGGGGACTGACTGTGCTGTTTTTGTTTGTATGGGTTTGCAAAAAGATAGGATATGCTGTAGCGATAAAAGCAGAGGATCAGAAATTAAGATTGAGTCATGACAAAACACTGCTAAGATTTACTCCTCCATTTTTGCAAGGGGAGGAATGTGTATTCCATATACATGCATTTTCAGTCTTCAAATGTCATAGCACAAAAATCAGCAGACTCCTCAGATTCAAACAGCAATTTTCATCAGATTTCTTGATGATGCTATGCACACTACTGAATTATTTTGACTCATTTGCATCTAATGACCCACGGTCACTAATGAGTTATGAACTTCCAATGCTCAGAAGATAAAACTCACTAACGTGTTTACTGCTCTAATTCACCAGGTGGAGTTTTAACAGCAATGTTGTCTTACAACAAAACGTAATTTTTATAATTACAGTGTGACATCTGTTACATATTACTTTAGACCAGTCTGTCTAATAGACTCTTGCAAAGAGTAAGAAAAGAATCTTCACAGTTTTTACAGTGATTTCTACTTGCTGCAAAATAACATTTAATACTGCTGTTGGGGGAAGAAGTTATCGGGACTAGAGGCAGTTATATAAATTATACCCGGGCATATACTCCAAACAAAATACCAAAAAGAATGAAAAACATTCAGATATAGTTGGATTACAGTCAACAATGTCCTCAGGGGGGGAAAACCTGGATTGGACAATATATTTCTGAAGTAATTAAACAACAATCCCACAGTAGCTGTGCTATACTTAGTTTAGTAACAAAACACTCATCCATTTAGGTTTGCTCACATTTTCTGTTAGATACATTATAATTGAGGAATACCAAATGCTGTGCTTTAGTCTGATTTGCTGCTGATTAACAGCAGAAGAAGCCAAACTTAGAGCTTTATAAGAACAGATGGTGCTTCTTTCCTCTTCTTACTGGTCAAAAATTCAGAGAAAATAAGGATGAAGACGGATGTAGATAGAGAAGAGAAGCAACCGAAAGAGAAAAAAAAGTTTGGCAGTTCCCATAAGCAGCTATAGAAACAAATTATACCCATTTTCCACTGTGGGTGTGCAAGTTTGAGAATTCACAGATGGCTTGGAATTCAGCTCCTCATCAGAGCTGAATCTGTTTCCAAGACAGTCTGAAAAAGGGGTGCCGAGTGATTGCAAAATGTTTCTTTTCCCACTTTTACTACTTGATAGTTTCCCATCCTCCCCTTCTTTTTTCTCCAGATTAACAAAACATGAAGTAAGAATGGAAGTTTATTGAGGTACCAGGAAAAAATGGATGGTTCCAGTGTCTGCCCAGATCAGAGAACTAAAAGTTGTTTTCACTGTGAGCTTCCTAAAGTCTAAGGGGACTTGAGGAGTTCTCATATCCTCCCACCTGCTCCTTATAAATAAAATCATGACTCACTTTTAAAAAATTGGTATCAAGTGAGTCATTCTTTTGCACGATCAGCTTGAGACACCTTAAAATGGTGGTCTCCTTTCCTCTATCAAGAGGACAGGAACATTTCAAAATTCTAGGAAATACAACCAAATGTAAAGGGAGGTGCTCAGCTTTCTGAGAATCAGTGATGAAGAAAACCATCTCAACTGCGCTGAATAAGTGTTCAGTCAGTAATTAGCTGCTAGAATATAGTGTCAGAAACAGACTCGCTGCTCTTGAGAAGGTATTGTCCATCTTTGCTCCAAAGCACAAAAAAGCCAGTTTGGATCCTGGTACTTCCAGCTATATACTGACCGTAGCGCTTTCTTCAAAGTCCACCAAGCTATCAATGCATCTCTTACATCTGAAGATGCTCTATTTGCCACCCAATTGCACCAGGCTCTGTCTGCTAGGACTTGCGTTGGTCTGCTCTATTAAGCTGAAAAAAACCAAGCAGTTCACCCTCCTAGCACATCTTCCTATTGATTAATGTTATGAAAGAAGTGAGAAATTTCTTTTGATCTCTGCCAGACTCACCAGTGGACCCAAAATCCTGTCACACACTGACTAACTGCATGATTTTCTTTCTCTGTCGTGACCCACTTGGAATTTCATCAACACAGCTCAGCTGGTTGGTCTATCAGTGAAAACCAATGGCAACAGCCCTGCTGAGCCCTTGTTTGCTTCTGTCAGAGTTCATGAGGGCTCTCAAGAACGGGAAGGCAAAGGTACACAAGTGGCCCACTTACGACAGACAAATCCCCCATGGCCCATCAGATGGAGGCATTTAGTCTCTCTGTAAAGAATTCAAAAAATGTGGTTTAACTCTGTTTCTTACCACAGAATATATAGGCAAATACAGCTTGACACTCTGCTTAGAAAACTGATGGGGATTTCATAACAAGAGAAAGGCAAGACTGCTATGAAGAATGTCTTGAAAGACTTAAAATGCTTCTAAAGCTAAGACAGCCGCAAGGAAGATTTCTCTGTGGTCTGCTAAGTTTCCCATGGAACTCTCCTGGGGTACATACTAAAATACCTCCTGTTTTATAGGTCTGACGCAGTCATGTTAACAGCATGTAAATGTTTTCAAGTGGTAGACACTGAAAAAAGGACTGTTAATTGGAATCTTAATAATGTCTGTAGGTTAAACTACCAATAAATAAATAATGCCTAATAGTTTCATAAATAAACATCTGAAAACATGACAAATATAAAACAACATGAAATCAAAGTTTAGAAACCAAAACAGGAGACAGATTCTGTCTATAAATGTTGGTGTCTGAATTACAGAGAATTGCTATTTCCACAAACCTTTACTTCACTAAAATCACCCTGGACATGAAACAAGACAGAAACCTTTATTCTCCTTTGCTGTTCTTAATGAACTACTAAGAAAAAATTTAGCAGAGAGGACAGTTAAACTGTGGTTTTCATTTTCTGAAATGAAACTATTATGTTAACAATTATTCCTTACCTATACATGCTACCCTGTATTTCAGAACTCTTAATAATTTTGTGCGGCAATGAAGCAGTTATTTACCTACTGCATCTGTGAGCAAAATGCTGAATTTCAGTCTCCATTCCCCTTCATTTACAAATACTGTCTCATAAAGTCCACCTTTCCACACATATTTCCAAATTGACCTGTGTAGAACTGCAGGGGTTTTTATGATGGCAAAACATTTTTATCATTTATGTTTATGCTTTAAAGACAATGTTCACCACAAAACACTAAAGAAAATGCAGAAGATAATACTAAAAGCTCAGAACTGCGGACTGAACTTTCCGCTGTTCATTGCAAATCTCTCTCTGGACCTATCACACCTATGAATACCTAGAAGGTTGTAAAACTTCTCAGTCATAAATAAAAGCAGTGTGTATACAATGCCCCAGACAAGACATGACACATATCTTAAATACTAATTCAATCAGCATCACATAAGAGTTCTGTGAAAACTGAATTACCTTCCATCTCACAGTTGGAGATAACTTCCTGTCATGTCTAATCACCGGGGGAAAAAACAGATGCCACAGGCCAGCTCACATTTAGTTAATTATGCTTAACTACATAATAAGATCTGTCAAGTAGTAAATTTTTTTTACACCACCAATTTCATCTTACATTTTAAGAACAATCTTTGCACTTTGTGAATATTCAAAAGGCTTGAGCATGTTATCTAGTAGGTCAAGAGATAGCCTATATTTTTTAATGTATTTGCTGGGGATTTTTTTCCCATTCTTTGAAACTACATCTCAAATGACAGAATACATCCGTAGAGAGGCTGTTTAAAAACCTCAACATTTGAAAATCCCAGAAGGTGCATGAAACCAAAGAGCTATAAAAGTAATAGCTCAAATTATTGCTGCTACTGCTTATTTGCTTACATTCATTGCAATACGAAATGCTAGAACAGCAAATTGCAGTTTTCCTACTTGCAGTAAAGGTATTGTTGCAAGAAGAAAGACTGTGGGTGGGACCTACTTCAGGGTTTAAACACCTACAATAGGTATCTGTAAGAGAACTTGGGAGGCTAACCTATTGCAGTTAATGAAACGTAGAAAATGATTCAGTAACTAACCACTGGGTGTCTTCTTCGGATAGATAGGCTGAATTACTTTCTAGAGTCCATTGACCACATGGGGAACTCAAACTCCCTACAGATAGCGTATTCTGGCACTGAATCTCACACTTGGTCTGCTTGACCAAACACCAGAACAAAACAAAACAAAAATTATATTAAACTGCAGTCAGTGCTAGAAATGTAGCCACTACGGTCCATATTTAGCCACGTAAAACTCCACCGATTATGACAGAAATCATGCTCTGTTATAGCCGGAGTAAAATACCTTGCAATTATACAATAAGTATGTCCAAGAGTATAAAGTAATTTCAAGCATTAAACATGTATTGGGCATAGGATGACAAATGCTTTGAGGTTTCATCTGACTTGGAAAGAATGTCCCTCATTACTGAAAGATTTGATTCTCAGGAAATGCTTTTTATCCATGGCTAAAGTTTTCCCTTTTACAGGGCAATCTGGGTGTTAATCTAGCAGATTTCCATATACCCAGCCACTCAGGGCACATATTGTCTAGAAATCCCTCCCAAATGACCCCTCTGCATATACCAATCAACTTCATAAAATTCATAGCAAGTCCTAGCTGCTCAGCAAGAGCTGAACCGGAGACATCACGTTAGGTTGGCTTTAAAATCAGTAGGGAAAATTTCAGCTGCTTCCTAAACTATTTTCATTCTCTTTTTATTTCTCATGGGTTTTGTGCTGCAGGTATGTACAGTCCTTTTGTAATCTTTTTCTTCCCAGCTTCTGGAGTTTGTGAGGGGTCTTTTTTGTTTTATTCTACGTTTTGATTTCTTGCACTAAGGCCAAGTATAAGACATGAATTGCATCTCGGAGCTGCCTATTTCATTTTTCCTGATTAGAGAGGGACCTATGCATCTAGCTCAGACTAGCTGCCTAATTTCTAAAAAGCTGAAACCAAATCAGTTCACAAGATCATTCCACCCTTGGATGTAGTTCTAGCTGGAGAGCAGTGGAGAGGAGCAAGGCAGTGATGCTCTTAACCTCCCACACCACACGAACACAACCCACGGCTGCATGTGCATCCTGAACGCTTTTCACCGTATTGCTGAGCCCACTCCCTTATTTCACCGTTCGGTACGACTGGACTACATCTTGACTGCAAGCTGTGGCACTCTGACAAGTTTAAAAAGAAAGCAACTGGCTGGGCCAGGATTGCACTGCTGGACTAATATCAGTTTGACTTTGTCCCCTCTTTTGTAATAACTCCTTCAGGAGACAAGTGTCATCTGCGTATGCATAAATCCAAGGCTCAACGTTTGTTTGTCTCTGACCTTCTCCAGCTGAAAACCAGGGTATATCTATCTGTGGCCATGGCAGCTTTCCAGTCTTTCAGCAAAACTGCTTGTGTGGTTCACACTAAGTCACCTGTACATTGTCAAGCTTGCTCAGCTGCACTGTTCTTTATAATAGCTACTTTTTCTAAGTTGCCTCGGTAATTATTAAGTAAATTATTATCCTTTTACTTGCCTTAATGCAATTTTAAAAGGTATCTTATAATGACAAAACTGTGCCTAAACACATTTCAAAGAATTACTAAGGAGGAAAACAATTTGTAGTAAAAAAACAGTGAGAGGAAAATTGTGATAAGATGTAACTTCTGAAGGAGTGGAAATAAAGTAGAATAATGCACATGAATCAGTGACACTAATGAGGCATGCAAAATCACAACTACACAATTGTGCCTGTGGGTACAGTCTCTGTTTATGACTTATAACGTTGAGCAGGTAGTAACACTGAGGTGTTTTGTAAATCCCTAAGAGTCAAGTTCAGAGTTATTTAGCTGAATCCTGGGAGAAACATTTTGTCAAAATACCATGATGACTATTATTTATTCCCAGTTTGCACTGCATTTAAAAAGCTTATCAAAACATTTTACTACTGAACAATATTTTACAGAGGTGAGATGCACAATGATTATTTGCAACATAATAATTATGGCTCAGTTAGATATTTAACTGTGATTACAGTCTTCTCTTGTTATTTTTGACAATGCAATAGGACCCAGAAGACTTCAGACAATATCAGGTCCTTACTGTGCCAGACAACACAAACATGCAATGAAGACAAACACTGAGCATGAATGGACTTGAGAGAAAAGCACCATAGATCTTAAATCTGCAAATCACATATCATCAGAACTATCAGCGACAGTTCTGGGGACCGTACTACTATGTTGTATAACTTGAAAGAATTAAACTTTAGTAAATGTAATAAGCACTCACAAGTGCACTGGCCTTCTGGGATGTTCTGTATTTTTTTCTCTACTGCCCAGGAATAATATAATAGATTACTAAATAAATAGATTAACACTAATAGATTAACACCTAAGAAAAACACCAAACCTCTAAGAATCCTCTATTCTAAATAGAAAGGAAACATCTCCAGAATAAATTTCTAAATCTGATTAGCTTTTAAAAAGGCTTTTGTAAATGCCATTTATTTGCCTAGGAACAATCAGCTTGGCAATCACATCCGTTTTTCTACTGAATTGGCTAACATACATGTGAAAGGATCAAACATGTCTGATTTTCAGAAACCTGCATCAAAATTTCAATTAAAAAAGGTCAATTCTATAGGTGGCTGAAAAACAAGAAAATAAAACAGCAGCAAAAATAAAGCTTCTGAAATATTTCAATCAACTCTACTTTGTAGTAGCAACCACACTGTATTTAACTTACTGCTGGGCTGACTGACCCCCAAAAAAAGAAAAATAATTCCCCTAATTTCACACAGTGAAAGACAGTTTTGCAAATTATCTCAAGTATTTGGATATCTATAAAACTCCTACACAGTATGATTGCAGCCAAGGGTCAATTGACTTCGCAGGGTACAAAATTAGGCTATTCCACTGTAAAGCAGCCATTTGCACAGACTTCTCTGGACTAAAACTCAGTCTGCAAGTTTCCTGAGGATAAATTAAGAGGCCTTCATCACTCCTTTTGCTCCTCTGAGCTCTCCCAACTGCCACCTCAAGCTAGGGAGAGTCATTTGTTTGCTTTAATTTGTCACAGCTGCATAGACTTCCTCCAAATGAAATAACATATTTTTATAATCGGGTGAAAACAACTGAGAAAACAGATCTCAGATTTTAAATCCAGAAGCTGCAACAGCTGGTAATATCAACTGATTCTCAGAGATATTAACCATCTTCAGCTCTTTCACTGATACCAGTCTATATGCTAGGTTGAAAATAACCAGCTGAAGGCCTCCTTTGAACAGAAAGGAGATGACTGTATTAGGCTACCAAGAGCAGTGTAATAAACCTTTGCTCCAAATTCTGCTACCTTCTGTTGATGTTCCGATTCCCCCAAGTAGTTAAGATGCTTATTCATCTTTGAAATCAATGACCTGTTGGTAGCTGAAATACTCTTCTGAATTTGAGCAAGTTGTACAAGTTTCTGCCACCTGAATTTATAGATAGCTAAAGTGAAGGAGGCTGAATCTAACTCTTTGCGAGTGTCTTCTTAATCTGCTTTAGGGTAAAGAAAATGAGAGCGCATCATCTGGCTTTGCTGCATGCATAAAGTGGTCTTTTCCCTGCAAAAGCAGTAATGGTTGCTAGCTTTTAAATTAGTACATTATAAATACAAGGGTTTGAATGACATTCAGAATTTGAAAGCAATAAAGGCATGAAAAGATCACAGGAGTTTATCCAAGCTGTAAAGCAAGCTACGGGAGCAATCTGAGGCAGGATCTGTGTGCTTTACCTCTAAAGGTACCATCTCAGTTCCACTAACACACATCAGTAGCTTTCAGTATCCGTACAAATGACAGCAAGGGGACTAGGACTAAATTCTAAACATGACATGACCATACATTCTCAGTTAAAGTCACTAAAAGGCTACCAGATTTTCCATGCACAGAACCACATGTTCAAGCCCACATTCTCTGGACAAAACACCTGATGACATGGAACATTCTGAAGAATGAGCTAAGCCCTTCTATTGTAAACAACAAGACTAGTAAGAACAAAACTGGATGAGGAAAATATTTATTTTAAAGATTCATGTTGCGATAGTTACTACAAATATATAGAAAATAATTGGAAATCATCACCTGGCATGACTGGCACTAATGGACATCTGTGGCACTTAGCAATTCCACCAAAAAAATATCAGAGAAGTGAAATGTAAAAAGCTGAGCAACTTCAATTTTTAGCACAACAATAAGTACTCTCCAGGAGTAAACTATTATATTAACAAAAAGAAATAGTAAGAGAAAAAGAAGTCACTGCATCTGCACCCTCATTTTGCCAACATTTACTAATTTCTTTAACTGTGAAGACTAGAACACAGTACTTCCAGAAACTTGAACTATGGATAT
This sequence comes from Elanus axillaris, assembly GCA_026212715.1. Taxonomy (NCBI): domain Eukaryota; kingdom Metazoa; phylum Chordata; class Aves; order Accipitriformes; family Accipitridae; genus Elanus; species Elanus axillaris. The sequence continues at coordinate 350,420 of JANZLQ010000008.1, read as the reverse complement.
GGAGTGAACACACAAATAAAATTACTGACACGATCAGGACTTCAGCAAGCACAGATACATAGCTACAATAATATTGCACTAAAACAACAACAACAAAAAAATCATAGCTTGCATGTATAAAATTTATATTGGTTTTGGTTTAGGATCAGATGATTGCCAGACCCCTTAACCTTCACTGGAAAAAGTGTAATACAGAAAAAAATTAAAAGAAACATTGTTGCTTTTATGAAATTTAACCTTTATTCGAGTCTGACTTCTGAAATAAAGAACAAAAAAAGAGGTTCCTAGCCTAAAACCAGCCTAAAAACTCAGCCTAGTCTACAAAGGAATGAAATTAGTGTTTCCTCTGTAAGTGAATTATGTACAGCAATAAAAAATAATAAAGGCAGACTACATGATTTATAAATTCTGTTTTCTTTCGATACTTAGAAAAAAAGTATCTTTATTCTCTATGGATCCTTTATAGTTTATCTTGTTTATGAACTTAACAACCTGGGTACAAGTCTGTCTAGGTACAGGTTAATAGTTCTGATAGTTGGCATTTGTTCCATATTGCTACTTAAGGAAAAGGGTAGACGTAGGAGGGAAAAGAGGAAAAAGAAAATAGAAACAAAGGTCACAGACACTGGAATATTTAATAATTTATAAGCACTGTATGTATTTGTCTTCTGCCCTGAAACACCTTGGGGATTTGAGCCCAGAATGCTATTTACCCTGCCAAAACAAGGCCATGTCCTTCAGTGGGCAAGTAGAACAGCTTTAGACTCAGCACTTAGGCAAAAAAATGTCACACATCTTTTTGCCAACATAATCCTCCAGCAAAAATCTTCCCTGGGTAACAAGATTTATATGCAGTAAGGCTGGATGGCAAAAGTAGACAGGCTACATTGAGAACAGCTCAGGAGCATAAGAAACTCAGCAGAAAGCCGAGATGTGAAGAGTGCATTTATATCAGGCTTCCAGAAGCTCAGCCGTCTATATACCCCTCTGGATTATTACTAGCTAAAAGTGCCAACTAGATTTTAATCTTTCTTTCCCCCTATTCTTTTCCCATGTTGAGCAAGTACTCACCTTCCACTGTTTGACATTGCAATCTGCTATTCTGTACTTTCATAAGCTCTTTACAACCTTTGCTGATACTCATACTTGAAGTGAAATGCAAAGGGTAGAAAAAGTCAGGCAATTATATTTTGAAAGTGCAATGTTCTGAACAGTAACCCCATATAAGCCTGGGCACTTCCAAACCATATAATCTGTCTTGGTGACGAAGAATCAAAAGGAAAAGTATTCAACGTTTGTACAGGCCTTTCCATTTTGATCACTATGAATATTAACATTCCTCCTGGGAATCATTTGGACACAACAAATAAAAATAACAGAGCAGAAATTGACAGTTCCTTGAAAATAGGTCAATATTATCACCCATATTCTGCAAATGAAGAAACTGAGATACTTACAAGACTAAGAAAAATGTTTAAACTAAAATACCTAGAGCGTTTCTCTCTTACAAACCATCCTTAGATGCTAGACACATGACTTGATTACCAGAGATGACAAATACCAACTAATTTCATTGATTTCATGCTAACCAACAGGGTCAAACAGCCGTGCACGGGTCTGCCATCACTGTCAATAGAAAGGCAGAATCTTATTAGGGTGCAAGGATGGTCCTCAGGAGACATCACTTGTTTGTTCTGTGTGTCATGAACCTGATGATTAGATGAGCTGGTACAATAGCAAAAGTTCTCTCTCCAATTGGCTTGGTCCCGTGTTCAGAGTTAGGAAAGTGAATACTTTGGAAACAGTGACCCTTTTTTTGAATAATGAAATATATTCATTTCCAGAATCGCCACCTCCATCCTTTCTCCATAAGTCTCTAAACCTTGCCTCATTTGTTTCTAGGACCTTGCCAGCTCCTTTCTTGTTTACCAAACCCCTCTTTTTTTATTGCTTCAGCAATTTGTACATAGCACTCATCAAAGACCAAAAATACTTTTATCTCCTTTATTTTTATTACGATCGTGGTTTTCATCTGGCTACAATCCTTTTCTGGCTTCTGATCTCTTCCCATATCGAGTACCAGATGTTCATCGTGGCCTCAACACCAGCAGGAAACCTCACAAGCATGCAGTGGGGCTAACGGATAAGCAAGGTGTAAAAAAGTACACTCACTGATAATAAGGCCAGAGGAAAAAACTAAATTACTTCTTTGCATCAGTGTTGACAGTAAAATAACTTAGGAAGTTTCAGAACTCGGAATTTTAATTTGAAGGGGAAGACATCAGAAGAACTTGCTCAACTGAAATACCTATGGAAGTTGGTTTGGAAGGACTCAGAAAAGTAATGGTAAAAAATCCACCACAAACTGAATACATCACTCAGCTTCTCTAGGAATTAAAGTAGGAAAGCACTGAGCTGTCATTCAAACCAGTCTCAGCATCAGAGGACAACAGGTAATTAATAATGTCAATTTCTGAAGCGCTCCAATATACCCAATTTCTAGCCAACCCATTGATAGTAAAACACAGAATTAAATTAGTAGACACATAGTAACTATAGTGAAGATTTGACACTATTTTTTTAATCAGACTTCACAAAATTATTAGAAGGCATTTTGATAAATTCGGTGAGCGTAGAAGATGAGTGAAATGGATGAAACAGAGAACTGGAACTCCAAAGAGCTCTTGGAAATGTCTTTCACCTAAAGCCAGAAGAAGCTTCAGAGGCCAAGAACAAAAGATTGGTATTCACAATTTCAAAACTATTCACAGTAATAAAAAATAACACTGACAGTAAAGAGTTAATGAAGGAAGCCTTGTTATTAAGAGATTGAATTTCACCTTTTTTTTTTGGTGACCAATAAAAAAACATGCAAAGTACCATAAAGGCAGAAAAACAATTCTAACCATACATACATGATGCATTAAATTATCTGTTCCCATACAAGAGATGTTGCAAATATTGTTGATGGTCCTCTGAAGACGTAGTGGTGATCATTAGTGATCATTAGTGATTAGTAAGGCAAACAGAATGCTAGAAACTGTTAAGAGAGAAATGCAGAAAGAAAAGAAATCCCTCTATATTGGTTAGTAATTTGCAATTCTGGCTGCCCCATCTCAAAAAAACAAAGTAAATTTAGAACAGGTTGCCTACAATGACCAGAGGTAAGGAATGGCATCCATCAAAATTGAGGACAAACAGACCACCAGGTTGGCTTTGCTTTGAAATCAGAAGGTGCAGGAATCTATAAGGTAAAAAATGATATGGAAAAGAGGAATAGAGAAGGGGTTTTTGTCTTTTTCATAATGCAAGGACTAGTGAACACCCAAAAATTAGCAAAAAATAAGACTTAAAAGAAAACATTATGGAGTACTTTTTCTTTTGACAAGTAATCAAATTATGAAAATCATTGCCACAGGATGTGAGACAAGTCAAGGTGTAAACAGTATCAAGAACTGTTCATTCATGAAAAAAGAATTATTTCCAGAATTCAGAACTTCAGGCAGATTTACTTCATGGAAAAGTCATGAGAGATTTAGCCCTGGACTGCTGATTCAATTCAGTCTGAACTCTGGTGTTCCCTAAACCACTGATTTCTAGACTTCCCACAGGAGGGATTTTTCTGTACTTTCCCATTTCTTACCCTTTCTTTAAAATCTTACATTGGCCAGTAAAGTTAGGCTATTAGGTAACACAGACCCTTATAGTTGCTGCTACATTTTCATCTTCTCTTATGTTGTAACAATTTTTTTAAGCTCTTTCAGTGCTTACATATGCAGTATCTGCTCTTCTCCAGTATTATGCCCTGAACTCCTAGCTGTACAGAGAGATTTGTCTCTTTCTCCCACACATGGTTTGATGTTGTAAAGCTTCTGTTTGGTTACTGATCCTCTGTGTATCACACAGCCCACTATAATTCTCATCCTTCAGCTCCTATCCTTACAAACCCCTTCTTTCTGCCAGCCTGCTAACGTTAATTTATGCTTATAGTTTCTGCTCCCATTTCATTTCCTCAAATTATGTCTCCTTGTCTTTTAGTCCTTTAATATTCTACCTGTCCTTCCACTGACCCTTGTCACTCCTGGCTACCTGATGTATTATATCTGTTTAAATTACTGGGTTTCTGGTTTTGTTTTTCAGTTACTTGCCTGGAAAGCTAACTGCACACTGATTGTGCTGCCCGTATAATGCATACTGTTGGAAGTGCTAATAACTACCATGCATGTTATTGAGCAGATCACATTTCCAGTCCCTACACAAATAGCAGAACTTACACAGGAGGTAAGTATTTGATCTCTGTTTTACAACCCATGCTGTAGCCTATACTTTAGATTAATTATCATATTCGGCCTCATAAAAGATTTCACAAACAAATATAAAATACACACTCTTGTATTCTGTTAGACTTCAGGGCATAAGAAGAAGAACTACAGTTCCCGTTTGCAGGGTTCAGGGCATTATATTCAATTATTCAGTGATCCTATTGCAGCAGTGCCTGTAGGTCTGTGATATGCATTAAATCTTACGCAGCAGAGTAGTAGGAGGTTTATCAAGCAGTATTCACTCACTGATACAAACTGCTTGAATCTACCTGTAAGAGGCATATCACCCAGCTATGAGGCCAGAAGAATCAGCCAGAAGCCAAACAGAGCAGAGTGAGGACCAGGGTAAGAAACATGACAGTAGACAGAGGAATACGACCTGCCAACTGACTGTTGAAAGCTACCAAAAGAGAAATCATAACTTGATTTTCCAATTTGCAAAGGCATAAATGTGTGGGTTACAGTAAATGGAAAAATAAAACAGAAAGCGCTGAAGCAGCTGAATCTCATACTAGAGCAGGACCCCTACAAAGAGGAAGAAGATGAGCTTTGCCTGAATATATATGGTTTTAGACCTCACAATGTAATGTTTCTTGGTTTAATGGCAAACATAATAAAATCTGTCTGAATCTTGTGCTTATGTCCCACATTTTGAAATCTTCAATAAACTGTTTGGCACTTTTTTGAAATGATCGAGTTCACTTTTGGAGGTAATGTTCCTTGAAATTAGATGAATGATTCTACAAACAATAACACAGTTATCAGAAAGAGCCATCAAAATATTGTTATCGGTAGTTCAGTGATGGAGGCAGAGTAGTGTTATAAATGGGATTCTTTTGATATGCACTGCCATATGCACCAAAACATCTCATTGTGATATTAAACAAATAGCAAAGTTCTATGGAGCTGGAGGTAACAAAGTAGGATCATAAGCTGTATATGCCCCGAAAAACCTAGAGTGTTATTTATTCCTGCCATCGCTAAAATGTAAGAATGTGAAGTCACTGCAAGCAGGTTCATCTATTCCTGGGCCAAGAAACTGCAACTGTTCTGCTAAATAAAAAGAGCAAGGCCTTTAGCCCTGGGATTAACTGGCAAGCAGAGCTTGTGTCCCCATAGCTAAACCCTTCCACGCCCCAAAATGGGTGGTCTCGTCCACGCCACTTCTCGGGAATAGGTGCTGATCATGGCAGCTTTGAAGCAAGCATGGGTGCTATCTGGAAACGTATCAGTATAGCCAAAAGCTCTATCAAGGAGTGTGTCATCAAGCTCTGAGGAGGATTGCGGAGGAGGATTGCGTGACAGTGCTCAAGCCAGAGTCCTGGCTCTGCTGAGTTCACTGATGCTGCTGTAATGAGAGGAACGGCGTCTTACTCATTTCTGTGCTTGACCCTTCTCAAATTTTCATTCTGGACCAATTAAGGAGAGCAAGCGACTTTACTGATATTTCATGTTGTATGCCAATGCGGATAGTCTTTTCCAAAACTAGAGGAGTCTAGACTTTACTCATCTCATTCCCTTCCCCAGTTCCTCAGCCAGAGTACTTGGGTAGCACCACGACACCCAAGGGACACGGTACTACCAGGACACACACTACCAGCTGATGCAGTGGGAGCTACCGCTTCCTTGGGTACCTCTTTCTTCTCCTCTCCCCTGTAAACCTGTTTCTGTGCTACCTGTGATAGGGTAGTTAACACTTTGATCCCCACAGCCGGCTTTGCCTAGGTAAGAGTCTCGCCCTGAGTCAACACTTAATGGCTCTGAAAAGTGCTGCTCCTTCAAAGCTTTTAAAATGAGTTAGCTGTTCTTAGTGTTCATTCGAATTCTGGCAATTACTCAATGATTTAATTATGCCTGTTAATGGGATTTCTAGGAAAATATTATTATGTGGAGACCAAAAGCCATTGTGAGCTGAAATGATACTGAAATTATATTGGACTCAGCACTAAAAGTTCAAATTCCTTCTCCAGTAAAATAGGCATTATTTTTACTAGCAGCTGGGTTTACCTTGAATGTAAATTAAGGCTCTTTGGAATCAACAGTTTACACAACTTGCTGCTTCATATAACTCCAAGGAAGTCATTGAATTACAGCAGGCATCTAGCTTCCTACTATATTTACATGCAAGCTTTAATGGACACTGGGAGAGTTCTTACTCTTTTATTAATTTCTGTTTAATTGTGAACACTTTTTGTTCAGTCTTAATCCTAGCTGAAAGAACTATATCTGAACTGTCTATTAAGCTTAAACTATTTTAGCCAAATTTAGGCTAGTTTTCATTAGTAATTGCATAGCCTGAATTAAGAAGTATTCTTTTAACAAACTTCTAAGTATCTTTTAATGAGATAAAACTCAAGTGATAGCATTTGTCTAAATAAGTAGTGCTTGAATGTATTTCACACTGCTTTTGCATTTTAATAGCACTTAGTGTAACATTTCCTTCTTATTTGTTCTTCACTCATTCTGTAAACAGTCTTTGACCAAAAAAAACCCAGATGTGGAAACCAGCAGCCAAGTGTCTGTAATCCCAGCAGAGTGCTCTAACCAGTTGTACACAGAAATGTGCTTCTTTTTCCTTCTTCTTTCTTGGAGAATTCTAAATTATTTTCTGGGGGAAAAAAGAGAAATGACTTGACATGCCAAATCCTGCCTCTTCTCTCCAGGACTGCTGGGTGATTAAGAGACTCTTGAAGAAGTGTCTAAGTATCCTAATCAGAGAACTTGGGTCTTCAAAGCCATCAGTGAGCATCTTAATCACAAAAACCTCGACAAGGGAGGACACTAGCAGTATTTCTACTTCTTGAAAAACTGATCTCTGCCTGGGTTCAGGAAGAAAGGAGAAGAAACCCAGGATCCAGTTGTCAAGCCAGCAGGGGTGATGCCATCTGAACACCCCAGTGCATTCAGCACGTTTCCAGATACAGCTACAGAGCCGGGGGGGAGGGGGGGGGCCTCAAGCACTCTGGAGAAATTAAAACAGCACTAGACAGGAAAAACTAATGTTTAGGCCATGGAATTGCTTTCCTAGAGGTATGTAGTGGGAATTGTTTCCCTGTTGGTTAAACTTAGGTAGCCAAGTCTTTAAAAAAAATCTCACAAGGAGCTTCAGTATCTATCTAAGCATCCTGGATCTTAGTTTTGTAGCCTCAAAGCTGAGCACTGCTTCACTGAGAAAGCCCAAGTTCCTTCTGGAGCAACACCTTGGTGTTTTAATTAGATACTTTTAGCCAAAAACTTTAGAAGATTTTTGTATTATTTTTATTTGAAAAAGTTACATTTGAGATGTTAAAAGTTTTCCTGTTGAACAGTAACAATTACTCAACTGCACTAACTTCAATAAATAAAATTTTGACCTTATTAGCAGGCAACCCTAGAAGTGTGTCCTCATAGTCCTGTCCTCACATACATTTTTTTTGGACTAAATAATTTTTTGCCTTGAGGCAACAAGGACTTTTAATCAACCAAACCTTAAATGTGCCCAGAGGCTAATTTGCAAACACTGTATCCTGTCTGTATATGTTAATAATAAATAAAAAAATTTAATACTTTCAACTTTCACAACTTGATTCTTTAAAAACTAACTACCTGTTGCTGTCATGATCTATTGTCACTGCACATAGCTTATAATATGTAGCAACATTCCATCACTAACTTCAGAACAAAAACAACTTTTAGCAAAAAAATTTAGGAAATCCTGGGGGAAGAAAGTTTGTCTGGAGGCCGAGGGACAACATCCAAAAATCTTAGGCCTGTTTGTGACTCCACTGTCATACGTTCTTTCACTGGACAGGCCATGTAGTTAGTTGTTCTCTTTAAAAACGAGAACTGCGATTGCTTGTAGACATTGGCAGATAGGGGCAGGAACCAAAAAGGTGGATCCAGGTAGAAGTTGGGGGCTCAGAATCTGATAGTTTGTCATAACCGTTTCTGATAGCATTTATATTGAACTAAAAATCGGTTCAAAAGTGAGACTACAGGGTTAAAATATTGGTAACTATGCAAGTTCTCATTGTTGTACACAAGCAGATAGGAGTTAACATATACGTATTTCACAGCTACAGCTCAAGGGAGCCTTCTGTTTAGAATTCCCAAAAGCCCAGCACAAACCTGTTCAAAGCCAAATTCAGAGCTCATACAAATAAGAAATAGATTTACACCTGCTTTACAACTGCTACATCTTACACCTATCTATCTTCCACATGTAACCTGTCCTGACTTGCCCAGCAGTTGCAGTTCAAAGAAAATCAACAAGCTTTGCCTTGAGTTTCTGCAAATCTCACTGTACAGCTAGTTCGCCCAGCTCTTCTTCCAGACCATCCAGCTGCATCCATACATCTCCCACTGAGACTGAGCATAACTACACCTGTCACAGTCCACTGGGCTATCAATATCCCTGACACCATTGCTTCTTTTACAGATTGTGATTTGCTTCCTATCGTTCTCGACCTCTCCTTCTTTCTCTGCTTGGTTCACTCGTGTTCATCGTTACAAAAATCATCTTGTATACACCTGTGTCTTTAATAGTGAGATTCTGAACTAGCACAGTCCAGAATGGAATTCCTGAAGTCATTTATCATGAGCACCACCAAGGTGTACGAAAGTAAACCAAAAATGGAAAAACAAAGCCAAAATTTCCCTTTTTGACTATAGAATAAGACCTGACAGTCAAACACAAGTAACTCCAAGGAAAAAGAGGTGACTTTGCCTATGTTTTCAGAATACGCTGAAATTAAGGTTCATTAATCAGTCTGAGAAACCTAAAAAAATTGTACATCTGTGTGCTAGCATTTTTTTCTGGTTACGCGCAAAGGCTGACTGAGATCCTCCTGACGTGAGACAGAAGGTGCAGTCAAGAGTAGAAGGGCTGTGGCACCTGTAAAACTTGGATTCACTAGTGTAAACTTGGCTGACCCTATGCCAGTTTCGATAGTCCTGTAAAAGACTAACCGACTGCAGTTTGTTGCTGCAGTTCTCTGTGGAGCACGTGTGGAAGTGCCCTTTGCAGAGAAATTGCATT
>JANZLQ010000008.1:307922-340383 GCA_026212715.1 Elanus axillaris | reverse complement strand
GAGCCCGGCTGCCCTGGGGATGGCGGAACTCCTGCCTGCCCATGGGGAGTGGGGAAGGAATTCCTGCTTTTGCTTTGGTTGCTTTTGCTTTAACTATTAAACTGTCTTTATCTCAACCCACAAGTTTTCCCACTTTTACCCTTGGAGTTCTCCGCCCCATCCCACTGTGGGGGAGTGAGTGAGCGGCTGCGTGGTGCTTAGTTGCCGGCTGGGGTTAAATCACGATGGTGATGATGATGATGATGATGATGGTAACAGCAATAACCCAACAATTTTTTTTTGTATTTTCACCTTTAGATTCTCAAGAGTTGGACTCTGTCACTTCATGCCATAGGTGGTTTGCTATCAGCAGTGTGAGTAGTTAATTAAACTAATTATTCACAAGTTGGGCAAAAAGTAGCTCTTTAGGTGGACTGCCCTGAGATATGATAGAAGTCCCTGAAGAACCAGCATGGGCAAAATTCTGAGTAATGCACCACTGAAGATGCTGAGTTCTCTGGACCTATAAGGGAGAGAGGGAAAAAGAGACAGAAATCTGTATTTATTTGTTCTTAAAAAGAAAAACGACTGTAGCTTGCTTTCATTACTTACATAAAAAAACACCTATGTCTTCCTCCTGAAGCCAGTGCAATTCCTCATATTTCAAATTCAGCGTAAACCAGACTGTTCTACTGTGCTGCCTTCACAGACAGCAATAATCTTCCAGTAGCTGTTACCCCTTGGAGCTACACTGACATAAACATGGGGCACCAGAACAAGGCAAAGACCCCACAGAGTCCCAGCTGATAGAATCCTGATATCTTAATTTGGTTTTTTTAGTGTTTCTCATTAAGTAAGGAATGTCAAGTTTGGATGTAACCAATCAGATAGCAAGTGACCTGGAAGAGGGAAGTATTCAAAGCAACATCACATTTGCATAGCATGATAGAAATTTGTTACGAAAGACATGATTCTAAAACTTTCTTCCCTTCTTTCTTACACGCAAATAAATGGCATCTTCAGAGAACACCCCACCATATTGTTCATGTGGTTTTGGGGGTCTGCATGCATATTTCTGTATGCAATGGAAGAAAAGGCATTCTGTCGGAGAAAAGAGAATCTCTTTTCTCAGTGCCTGATTAATCAAGTCCCACAAATTGATGGAGTAAAAGCATTACTGGTTTTTTTAATACTGGGATTGCAAACAATCCAGAGTGACCATATGTGATTTTAATATCCATGCAGCTAGTTAATAATAATAATCAATCAAATTTGGAACATTTACTGCTAATTTTAATTTATTTTTACCAAGAATTACACAATCGATGATGCAACAGTAAGGAACTCTTAACTTGAAGGTGAAAATTGTCTAAAAAAAAATAAAAGAAAGCTTTCTTTTTTTCCATTTTCAGTACTGGTAACCTCAGACTTTTAAGACTTTTTGTTCTTGCTATCCTCTGGCGTTTTTCTTCTTGCTCTGTCCTTCTTTCCTCTCCCTTGACAAGATGTCTAAAATGTTCCATTTGGTGCTCTCCATTAATAAATCTAAAATAAAAGCTTATGTAAATGCATTTTGAAGGAAAATCTGTTTTTCACTGCAAAGAGTTTCTAGTAAAGTTCAATGAATAAATAAACAATGGGCACTATCTAAATATCATGTTTCCCAGAAATGATGCAAGGACTTGAAAGATGCAAAGTGCATTTACACCATGTTTATATATTTGGCCTTCTCTTTCAATGTTATCAAGTTTCTCAGATGAAAAAGAACTGCTGTCAAGCCAGTAAAAGGCCTACAACTTATTATTCAGTTGGAAAATTTGTCTCCCTATGAATTCACACAGAAATAGCAACAAAGAGTAGACTTTTAGGCTGATTCCAGGAAAATGCTCTGTGTGCTGGACCAACAAGGCTAAAGGATGTTCTGTTTCACAGCTCCTCTCCAATATATCTTGCAGCTATGCCTGACTTAGTGGTGGGCTTTAGAGACAGGATCCCGTAATAGAAGTATTCCACAACTGTTTTCATACTACTCAAAATTCAAAATAGTGAACAAGCATGAAGGCATATTCTCCAGAAAACCTTCAAAACTCCTGTTAATTTGCAAGTGGATGTAAAAGCCTTTTTAAAACATTTTTAAAGGAAAGGGGGAAGGTCATAACTTGCATATAGCTATTAGTAAATAAAAGCACAAGAAGCATCAATAAAAAGTACAACTACAAAATAATGCACCAGAGAAAAATGCCAGCTTAACATGTAAAAAACCCTGGCATTTCAATGTTGTATTTTAAGTCACAGGCGAAGATGTTGCCGTTTGGACGCTGCATGCCTAATAATAGTGAAATTAGATAATTATCTAGCTGAGAAATAGGCAAGTTTTCAAATGTCCAGATGGTTCCACCACCCACCTCATTTAGCAAAACTTCCTTTATTCACACTGCTCTAACACGCTGCCCATTTCCTCAATTTGTACCCATTAGCTAACAAGAAAAGGGCTGAGCTCAGAAATCAGCAGGCTCTCACAGGAAACCAGTTCCTCTGAGAAGAAGCAGGATTTTAACCAATGTTGCCCAGGAGACAGATGTAGCAACTAAGTCTCTATCTAAAGTAATATTAGTGAAGCAGGTGAAAGGATTTACAGCACAAATACTTCTTAATATTCTTGGTAAGCTGCAAGGAATGATCTTTAGCCCATGGGAAGGCGAGCGTGTGGGCTCAGGATAGGGACGCTAACGTAACTTACTTCCCATTTGTGAGTGAATAAAACTCCCATGTGTCACTAAGTGGTCCAACGACAAAATGCGGGTTTTTATAGTTTGGCAGATATAAGGGTCAAGGTCAGGATTACAGCATCTTCGAGTCTGTGCAAACATCCGAGGGTTGCTCAGGTTCCGGGCAGAGGTGTCCACCTCGCTGCACCTGCAGCTGTGTCCCAGGCAAGGGCTTGATTTGCAACGTATGGGTCATGTATATGTATGTAATGTATGCAGCCTTCTGATAGCAGAGGCATGGGTGGCGTTAAAAGGGAGGACAGGTAGGAATGCACAGACAAGGTCGCCTTACAGATGTCATCTTCCAAAATACCAGGAGATGCTAAATTCTAATTAATTTTATGTTTATGAATATTACATCAGGGCGCACCGAATTAGGTCTGTATTTTCACTAACACTTCTCTGATTAACCCAGTGATCCTAAAAGGTATTCTAAAGCATCATTGCTTTAACTGCCCTTAAGACATGAATGTTCATTATGCCAGAATGGCAAAGAGATCACTTTATTTAATTTGTAGTATGTGGACAACAAAGAATAAATAAAATGTTTGGAGTTTTATTTTGTTACAGTGAAAGCAATCAGCAAATAATGAAAGCTTCATTTCAAGGTCTTTAACGGTAACTGCCTCAGAGAGAAATGTAATTCACCTGACACTGAACAACAAAGCTGAGATGCTGTGATGACTGTATCTATTACACAGCCCGGGAAACATATTAGATAATTATCTGTAGGCATAATGATTCCCTGACAAAACCTAAATTAAAATGGAGTTGCTACTGAGAGTACATAGTAGTAGTTTAATGTAAATTACAAAGCTGGCTTTTTATAATTACGCTTAAATCTTGCATTTTAATCTAAGACATTGAGTGAAGGTTAAAAGAAGGCCATGCGTGTTGCAGGGCAGAAATTCAGTGAGGGGACCAAATCCACCTTACTTCAGCATTGTCGAGGATGCCACAGATTGCCAAAGAAACAGATTTTGCATTGAAATCTAGTGCCTACATGGCATCAGATAGCAAAAAAATTCATTTTGTGCTTGTAAGTGGATGTGTCAAACTATCAAACTTTTCTAATATAACATAAATTGGGGATGCTTTGGAACTGACAGTGTATCAGGCGGTACTGGGTGACAAATAATCAGATCTTTAATAACTACAAAACTAAAATCTTAATCTAAAATCTTTAATAACAAATAATCTTGAATCTCCTATGAACAAAATTTGCATTGGGCACCCTTTAGAGAACAAAAATACAACTCTGAAGAAGAACAAGGGGAAAAATACTCAGAAAGACTAATATTGACAAGCCTAAAGAAGCAGAGGAGGTTGATCTGACCTGCAGAATATAGTCAATGTAGAACACTGAGCTGATGGATGCTTTCAGTTACTTCTACCTTCTGCTATAGAACTAATCAGTAAGAGATTACCAATATGGATGCAATACCCTTAAGAAGAAAATGAAAATAAATGAGACAAATCAATAGACTAAATGTCAAAAGGGGAAGATCAAAGCATCTGAGGCACCCTAATTTTTGTTTGTATTATCAGTTATCTGTTTAGAAATAGTGGTATATAAATACTATCATCCCTTTTGTCCTTCAGCTATGTCTATTATCGCAGGTATGGGAAATACGAGGACTCATAAATTCAGTTCAAATCCAACAACATTTTTTCTTTGGTTGGCTTAATAAATGACTGCTTTTAAAATATTAGTCTTAAAAAAACCTCTTTTGAAATAGATATTCATATATACCTCTTAAAGGACTGCGTTCTTATTCCTTCATTACAATATATACATTAAGATGAACTGTCATCACTTCTGAGTACGAAGAAACCTGAAAAAAGTTCTATAGTGATCTCTCACAGATTTCAGAGTAAATATCTCCCAGGAAGTCAAAAGAATTGAGGTAAACAAAACGAGACCACTATTTGTGCTTTGTTGGTTTGATTGAACAGAATGGTAGAGGGGTGGCAATCAAGGTTTTGGATTATTACAATTCGCAATACTGTAATTTCCAAAGGGATTACAGCAGCTTCAGATAGCATTATATTCCTGTAATTCCTTCCTTCATTTGTTGGAATTTAATCCGGGAAGTGAAGCTTCATTTACTTTCCTGACAAATAATGGACAAGGCAACAATACAATTGCACTGCCTGACTCTGAGGAGTTACCAAATCCACTCCGCTTGTCTTCCCCAGCTATGATGGCAATGGCATTTTTCCTCTGTAACTGGTGAAACATCAGGATGGAAGAAGTGCAGGTCAAATTATGATATGTTTGCCTTGGTAAAGATTGTCTACCGCTGAAGTGTACCTATCAGAAGCCTTTGTGCATTTCTGGTGCAAAACTATAATCAGCTTTAATCTGTATGGTTTCCTTCATCTCCCTGACTCGTTAACATTAACAGCAGAACGGCTAGGGCTCAGCAACAAGCTGCTTTGCCACAGCTAACACAAATTGCTGGCTGTTGTTTAGCAGCACTGTTTTACTGAACCATGTTGAGGAAACATCCTCCATTCTCCTTTTCTTTAGATTTCAAAATTTACCACCTAAAGCAAAGGAAAATATCCAGCTGTTAAAATAGCTATTAACTCCATTTTAGCTGTTAGGTTCTTTGGGAAAGAAGCTTGCCGGAGGCTGTGTAATGACATTTCTCCCTCTTCACATAATTCCTGACTTTCAGCTACTGGGCATTTGGTTTGGTTAATACTCAGTTAATATCAGAAAATCATGCCTGTACGAAGATGCAATTCATTTTTTTCACTTGAGGCTGCTCTACATATACCTTTTGCACCAGTTAATTTTGCTATCAGGAGGCTGCTTTTACCAAATTAAGCAAATAAACCTTCCGTTTTGATTTTAACAAGCTAGTGTTAGATTGTCTCTTACCAGACAAACGTATTTCCATTTAGTATTAAAATAAGCTGTCCTGATATAAGTACATTTTACTTTGTGCTGCACTAACAATGTAACAGTATGGTTTGTTTACACTCTACAACACATTAACTATACAGCTAGTAGAAAAACTTGAAGTACTGTGTAGAGAACCTCCAGAAAGCACAGTTTGGTGAAATGATGATGTGCTAGGACAAGTAAAGGCAACCAGGCACTGGAAAATATGACTTTGTTATGTAAAGGCATAACTATAAATCACGTATTTCACCTAAAAACTGAAATAGACCACTTCAAAAAAAATATTGTTTACAATCTTGGTATAGAAGGGGCCTCGGAGACTGTAACTAACTCACGCAGCCAGCAGCTTTCCCGGGATACACTCTGCAGGTGCATTCTCATTTTCTCAGGGTGAAATGTCCTCACAAGTGTGTCTTTTCCCAAGTGTGTCTGGTTTCAACTCCTGGGTGTTCCTCCAGAAAGGACTGCGGTGTGCTCTGACAGGTATCTGGCTCTATAATGCGCTGTAGCATACTCCAGCACATAAATACAGATAGTCTCAAAAGGTTATAAAGACTCAAAAGTAATGTACGTGTGTGTGATGACTCTTGGCATTCTTGTGCATATTTCCCTAAATGAAGAAGTTGTCTATGATATACAATACTAGTAACATCCATCCATTAATCGGTTCATATATTCAAGCACACATTCACTTATTCATGACTAAATCAATAACCACATTTTCCACTTCCACCCAGGCTGAAGAGCTCTTTGTTCACAACTTGAAGGAGAAATTCAAGGACGACAGGTTAATGCAGTTAGCAGGGAGGACAGGGAAGGGCTGATCTAGCTAATGCTGTGCTGCACTGAAAAGTACTGGAGTGATTTCTGAGTATATCACTGACGATAAAAAGCTATATGCCTATATAAATACAAGTCAAGGAAAGGCTGTTCCATTTTTCTCTTCTTTGTGCCACTTTCTCTTGAAGGACAAATGTGGCTAAACCACAGATTTTTACCTTTACACATAAAGGTTTTATTGCATTTGATATTCAAGAAAACACCATTATTCTCAAGCTTTCACAACTTGAGAAGTTTCACTGCAGAGGAACTGAACGAACGCAGAGATGCAATGTATTAAAATGCTGGTAATTATGATGAGGTGTTACAGAGAAGTATGGATTGGGACATAGGGAAAAATGAAGTATGGGCTTCACTTTTCAAACACCTTATTTTCACATTTCTAAATATTTCCCCCAAATGACAGAAATATCTATTACACTATTAACACATACACAATCTATAGAACACATCTCAATATAATGTGCAAGGGTCTCATTGCCCAGTTCACATCGCCTTTAATGGATGTCAAGCTAAAGCACCCTATCAAACAACTGCACAATCATCTCTTTACATCGAAACCCACATGAATACATTCAATATAAAGGACAAGACATATTCAGCCTTCATGGACTTTGCTGAATCAAAACTGGACAATATTTAAAGATCTATACTTTCATAAAAGGAGATTCTTTATTTTCTTGTAAAATCTGAAGCTATCGCAAATAAGCAGAAAAACACAGTTGTGAGCAAACATCACAATATTGCACCATAAGGAAGTCAGGGAGCATGGAAAGATGTGCGAGTAGTCTCAGTGCTCAGGACCGTGTATTTAGGACTGCATCCTGTATGACGGCAAAGTGAAGGACCTAGCCATTGACTTCATTTAGCAGCGGGAAACCAAGAATCCTGAATACGAAACAAACAGATGCCTGAAATTCAGAAACTGTTGCTGAAAATCTGACAAGTATTTTCTTTTCTGCCAGCAAACACTTGTATTTGTGTAGAGGATCTGCAGCAGTGGGAGAAGAATTGGCTAGTTACTGTTCCAGTCAATACATACTGTGGCTGTTTGCAACAGCAACAATAAAAGAAGCTCTAAATAGTAGTAGAGTGGCTTATAACATGCTGAAGAGCTTAACAGTGCAATTTAACCTATGAGAAACCATACCTGCAGCAAATGCCTGGCAAACGTGGTAATGTCCTGATTACAAGGACCGCACTCCTGCTCAGGAAACTGTGCACTGAAATTGCTTGGCACTTTTAAGAAGCAGTCTTCCACAGCAATGAAAATGTACGATTCCATTCCCTCCACGGGAAAGGAACTCCTTCGCAAACAGGCAGAAGAAACCCAGAGACCTCAGAAAACTTCTAACAGTTTTGCATTTTTTGTTTTCTAAAGTAGACAGACTACAAAACACATGACCCTGGAGTTTAGCAAGACTGGCAGGCTTGACTGGGCTCTTTTTCCATCGGTTCACCAAGCCTGATCTGATCCGAGCACACAGAGCTCCTGGGCTGTTCAGCTTTGTCTAGCCTGTCTTTGTCAGCCATCTCTTGACAAGCACACTTTAGGGGGCTATGGCATCTAGTCGGTTAGGCACAATTCACGTTAAATCAGACCATCGCATTAAAAGCTAGCCTCCCACGCAAAAGATTTCACAGTGAAAGCTGTCCTCAAGTAAACCTCAGCAGGTTTTTGCACAGATGCAATTTCTGTGTTAACTTTTCATTAGAATGTAGGCTGATACAATGGCATGAATGAGAAACCAGGCAGCAAAACCCAACCTTCAAATCAGAGCGTTCCCATTTTTATTGTTATTTCAGCATCCTCAGCTCAGCTCTGATGACTGGAAACATAGCTTGGCCTTGGCTCTTTTCCTGCTTTTAAACATTTGCCACACTCCTAGCAAAACTATGTGACAAGTTGAATGTTGTCTCTGGATCTTCAAAATAAGTATTCAAAAAGTTCTGATTTAATTAAGATACCCTTGCAATCTGCCTCAACAAAAGGGAGAAAACACCTGTTTTCATTTCAGCTTCCATTAGTAAACATATCTGATTTCATTTGGGACATACCACATTTTCATTACTTATGTATTTAAGGAGTGGATCCTCAAGTAGTGGACATGCAGGGATTTCACAGAAGCCATCCTTCGCCTGAAGGGAGCTGCATTCTATTAGAGCAGTTAAGAATCCAGCCCTTTAGTGTTACTGCAGGTAGTAGGTACTTTTTAAAAACACTATGCAGGCTTTTGCAGTTTAGCATCTCAGGGTATGACCAACATACAGGAGAGAAAGTGAAGTCTGATGAAGGCGCTGCCTCCTGACCCGAGATCCAGTGGACAGCTGTAGTGGTAAAATTCAAGGTGTGTAAAAATCAGCCTGGCCAATACCACTCGCTCAGTATTTTTCAGTGCTCACCCGACTCTTCTACTGGCGTTTCCCATGTTGTAGCAAAGGTGGCAGAAAACGACGTGCCGGCACGGAGGCACTCCCGTTCAGAGAGGGGACAGCAGTAAGGACTCTGCCATCACCTTCTGAACCAGGACCCCTGCTGATGCTTCTTGCTCCCTTTTGTGGTTGGATGTCACCGTGTGTGCGCAGAGCTGGTAGTAAGATGACTTTTTCCTACTTAGGGTGTCAAAAATGTATGTGAAAATCCTGCCTTTGGTCTGGGAAATTCAGGGAGTGGTATCACGTACCTTGAATTCAAAATCCCTGTCCTGAACATTTTAACTCTCCAAAGACCTTCATTCAAAATGGTGTCCTGCAAATAATTTTCATTCTGTTCTACAGTTTCCATAGCAGGTTCAGACTCAGTGCAAGCTCCACACTTCTTGAATGATTGCTTTTATTTAAGCTAGCATTTTAAAGCAAATGGCATCAAAATGCTAGCTTTAATAAAACCTTGCATGTTTGGACAGTAGCTATCTAAGTCAAATGTTTCTGTTGTAGGGGTATTTTTAGTTTGGAGTCAACATGAAATTAATGAAAATTTCAAATTCTCCCTAGAAACAATATCAATTTGGGATTTACAAAATATTTCAGTATTGTGGATTCTTTTGTTTAAGTATTTGTTTGTTTCAGTATATGTGTCAATATTTGTTTCAATAATGTAAAAATATTTTATCTTGGTAATGTTACATGTATGGCAACAGTGTTTGTGTCAACATCACAGTCTTACCTGATTTCTGTTCAACTTGCATACCATATTAAATTTAACACATATTATATACAGTATATATATGAACTGTAATGCAAAATATATTATTTTTTAAAAAATTAGTCAATATTGGCAAATAAATGTGGTATAGTATGCAAAGTTACATATTGGATGCTATCAAAGTGAAGGCTTGAAGTATTAAAAAGGAAATGGCATCTTTTTTCACAGTGTTTGTGTTCTATATTTATATGAACACTATAGTATTTCACTTAAAGCAATTTTTAAAAATCTGAAAACTATTGTCAAAATTGCTTTCACTGCTCCATTTAAGACAGAAAGACAGAAGTTTGGAAAGAAAAATACTGAGCCTTTTGGATCTCCAACCTGTCTTTACAAGACAGGACATGCCTTCTCCATAAAAACATCATTGCTGACTGTGTTTCATTATTGGAGCCATTTTGGGATCCTGTGTAAAAAATATTTAAACTCTGTCTACATGGAGAAAACTGGAAAAGAATGAAACAGAAGAGGAATGACTACACTAGACAAAAACACATAGTATGATTTCTCAGGAAGAAGGATACAACCCATTTCTTCCCGGGGCCATTATTAGGGAGGCTGCTGAAGAACTTGAGCTGCAATTTGTAAACTGTTGACTCTGGGACCTTAGAAATTTGGGGATTTGTGCAGATCTAAGCACGATGAGTCCATCTTATCAATGGTCTTTAGTCAGTATAGTTAGCAATGCAGGCATTGATTCCTCAAATTTTATAAAAAAGCCTGTGGAATTACTTTTCCTAACTGTGTCTCTCAGTTTGACCTCATTCTTCGCTGAGTCTTCCAGCAATGTTTGTATTATTTAATTTTGCATGATGATTTACAATGAGGTTTTAATGCTGCTAGTGTCCTGTTCTCACCCTTGTAGCACCGGAATGACTTGCACTTCTTATTAATAAGTCCAGAAATAATTGCATTCCATAGATTTTCACTTAGAATGGTGACCCAACTACCTCTGTTAAGGTAGAGTCATCTACCCTACCTTGAAGTAAGAAAAGTCTAGGGTGCACCTGTTACACACTTGGAAAACAGATCCTCAAAACTCAAATCCTTGGCAACCTTATCCTCAAAACTCAAATCTTAGTGCTTTTTTCTTGCTAGAAAAGAACAGTGGGTCATCATTTTATATGTCTGCTAAATCAATCCTTACATTTCTAATTGAACAAACATTTTCGAAGGACAAAGGTACTGAAAATTACTTCAGTGCCTGATTCCTCCTCTGCACCTGTGCAAGTGTCTGTGGGATCAGGGACTATGGGTCTGATTCAACAAAATATTTACGTTAGTAACTTTTAAAAAACATTCTTTTTCTTTTCATGAAGTCATCTAATGCAAGATCAATGAGATTTCTACAAGCAATTTCTCCCCTTTACTAACCCCGGTTATTTATAAGCAGTGGAAATTAGACACATTGCTGCTTTTTCATTGGAATCTTATCGAAGGTCAATAAAATGTCTCCTAGCATGCAAAAAATACTACCTTTTTTCTGGTTTGTCAGTCAGTTCATCCCACCAGTCAGCTTCAGGCTGGAAGCATGGTGCAATGGTTAAAGACCTGATCTAAATCCTGGGGAAAATGGATGCAATTCTTGTCTGCAAGGCTAATTTGTAGACAAAACTAGTTCTAGTAAGGGAATCAGATGCCATGATACACAAATTATAATTATGCTACTATAGTTTAATGGGCTTTTAACCCTTTACTAGTGTGTGTGTGTGTGTGTGGAGTGTCTTACTTTTATGTTATATTAAATTCTGTCTGGGAACTTCTTATTCTTTCTTTGTTTCTTATGCCATTCCAAGTGTCTTTCCAAATCTTTAGATAAGTAAGTTTCAAGGTTTCTGGAACCTTGGTATCTCCACTGTTTCTCCAGAATTTCATTACAAACAGCGCACAGGGCCACTCAGTACAAAACCTGCTTCAAATAGTGAAAGATTCAGAAAACATACAGGTGTACAAAGGTGCCCTCCTCGTGGTGCTGACAGTGGCCCGAATCACCTGCACTGTTAAATGACCACCATTGTCTTGTAACCTAAACTGAAATTTGTATCTGAATTGGCTTACAAAGGGCATTCTGTAAAGATAATTTTTAAGTCTATTACCTTATTCTAAACATGACCAGTCAGTTTTTTATTTAAAGAGCAAGGTGGTAATGGATTCTAGGCTCATTTGGCTGTTCCACTCACACACACCACAAATAATATGGCAATAAGCAATAGCGTCATGTATTATGCAGAATCCCTAAGGTGCGACAGTAAAACAACTATGCAGTGCAATAGGAAAACAAATGCAGTGTTTCTCACTAAAATTATAAGCTGCAGGTGAATCAACAGAATGACTGTGTAATTGTGGCAAAGCTGTGCAAGCTGGCCACCCAGAAATCCATTGAGGTTAAGTCTCGTGTCTCTCAGCTAATATAATGTATTTTGAAATATCCTTTGATGCTGGCAGATTGGAAGGCTTTTTTTTTTTCCTCCTTCTGGCCTGTGCCCTGAACACAGGAACCCTGTCCATTTCTTCTTTACAAAATAAATTAGCAAGCTCTCTGAAGCAGTGCTGACACTTGGCACCCTGCAACAAAGAGCATAAGCACATTCCCTCGTCCACAGCTTCAACCTTGAGAGGTATCCTGGCTTTACAACCCACCTCTTCAGCGACATGTGGCAACTGAAGCAAATAGACAGGGAAGTGTCACAAGGGCGCTGCGACCCGCTCCTACTTCACTTAGTTGCTATGAGGAAATAGGACTAATGAATGTCTATTTGCCCTCGGAAATCTCGAACATTTCATGGGCCTAGAACATAGTCCTCTATAGCACTGAAAATATATGTCTAGAAGTGTGTGACATCTCAGCATCCTTGTGCCTCTCCTACTCTTTTACTCACATTTACACTTTTGAATTTTATTTTGTGTTCACTTCAACCTAATATGAGGAGGAAGACAACCTGATGCACATTCTTTTAAAAGGAGACTCCCGTCAGGTTTATAGAATTCCTCATTAATAACAACACTGTCATTTAAATGTAAAAATCCAGTTTGCTCTGTATGATAGCTGACCATTTATCCATAAGATCCCTGTTTGACTGAATGAAAAACTGTATTTAATGGTGTTCCATTATGATCCCTTTGACAGGTGCAATATTTTTTCATGTCAATTCCTATTGACTTTGCAGCAAAATATAGATACACAATACAGAAGGGAAGGCAACCAAACCTTAAATTCAGAACGGAATTTTCTGTCTGACAGGTACACGTAGCAATTCCCCAATACCAAACCGAATGAATAACCCATATGCAGACTCCTCACATCACTGCAACTGTTTAAATGTATTGTCAGCCTGATTCCGTCCTTCCTGCACAGATTCCCCGAGTCAAATGCTCCTTGTGTATTCTATGTCAGCCTTTAGATTCTGAACACAGAGAAAATATCTTAGAGTGTACAGTTGGTTAAGGAATCTGCAAAATAACCACAGACACTGTAATGAGCTGTGTAGCCTGGTTTTAGTTAGCAAGGTGTTGGGTTTTGCATACAGCTTTTACCTGCTTTTCATCTCTGCAGAGAATTTCAGGTACTAACTCTCTGACAGGATTTCCATTTTCCTGCATTTCTGCATTTCCTTTCTGCTTTTATTTCTAGACACATCAAAGGTGTGAATTATGCTTCATATTTCTGAAGTATGTTTTGTTGTAGCATGTAAATTCTAATTAAAGTTACTGATTAGCTACACTTAACAGAAATGCAAAATACCTTAATGCCAGTATTTGGAGGAGAGGGGGGGCTCCCATGGTAGGATGTTGCAGTATAGTGATTTTATATTTTCTAGCAATATTGTCACACAAGTCACATAAAATATGATTCTTATTCATATGTGCTCTTTTAAAGAGTTACAGGTATCAAACACAGCAATGTGAAGTACTGAAAACAGCAGCTAATGGATATGTGAAAAACTAATGTTGAAGAAATAATATCAGAGTTCTTATTTAAAGAGAACTGAATACATCACATAGAAAATCCATAAGCTTGAAGGCAAGGGCAGTCCGTCCGTAAACAGGGCATCTATTCATCATAATTCACATTAGCTGTGGTGGCAACTGATAAGAGAAAGGGCAAAAAAAATGTGTTATGGTTCTAAGCAAAATATGGAATTTAATATACATACATATGTCATCATATGCAGAACTCTATCCAGATTTTTAGTTATATGAAGAAAAGATCTATAAAACTCTATGGTGAATTAATTAATACAGACTCTAATTAACTATTATTTCTCTTCTAGCATGAGAGAAAACTTGGTAATTTATCCCAAATCCCAACTAAGCTGAAGGTGAAATGAAGAAGTGCTCCTTGAAGTCTTGTTTAATAGTCTGTACACTAATTTCAGATAAGTTATTAATGTTTGAAAGTCCCTTATTTTTTAATACTAGGAATTAGCCAAACTCTGAGCTTATTCTTTCACTCCAGGCAGGCATGCAAAGTACAGCTGTAAGGTAGTTAGTAGAGTGTCTTGGTGTTATCTTGAAGCTCAAGTGTTTATCTTCAGTTTTTCTCTCCCTTTCTGGCCTCATTCTCTTTACACCTTATGGGCCAATATCAAAGGTAAGTAAGTCTTTCATTCTCCACAAGTTCAAAGCCAGCAGTTTAATCAAGAGCTACCTTTCAGTCAGCATTCAAAGCATAGCTTCACAAGGGGCAGCAACCTCATCGTGTGAATGGCTCCCCCGTTCAGTAGTAAGCAATCGGGGAACACCACTACAATGCCCAAACATCGCAAGATGGTTCCTGTGCTATGAACATTTACTTGTGAGTTCTCTAAATGATCCATTTTGTACTTCTAAATACTCAGTAATGATATCCGGAAAGTACATACTTTCTGCTCCTCTCTGTGCTTTTGTAGTTTACGTCTTTACCTAAATACACGCCACTATGAAATTCTACTACCTACTGCAGGTTTTTTTTTCATTATACAAATACACTACTCCTTGATTGTTGAAACTGTCATATGAATAAGAAAGAACCTCAGTCTTTACAGTCACAAAACATTATTTAGAACCCTTAGACCTTAGGGGCAATTTTGCCAAAGTGTAAGTTCAGTTACCCTGGTTTCATTTGGCAAAGAAAAGAATGTGTGAGAAAATGTACACTATATTGTATATTGCCTGTTATCTGCATATGTATGATGATTGAGCTAGCCATATTTAATTGAGTGCCTTGGGCATAGAGTATTTAAAAATAGTAATAAAACAAAATTCTCTCTTGGTGCGTGCGTTATGCTGTTCAAACTAGTTGAGTGACAGCTGATGTTATTATCAACAGTAAATTATCAAGTCTTTTTCACACAGCGAAAGACTTTGCAAGGTACATGGTAACCAAATAAGGTTAATTTTCACTCAATCAGCAGTTGTTAAAAATATTTAAAACCTAATAATTGTCTATTATGCCTTTCTTACATGGTAATGGAAGGAGAGCTTGAATGGAAGTTTTCCATGCTTTTCTTCCTAATACAGAGAAAAGTAAAAAATAGTAGCAGCACAAAAAATTTCTCCCTCCCATCTGCCAAAGTAGGTAAAAGCCACTATTCAGATCATTTCATATAGGCCTTAATCTTTTCCCATTTTCTACATTTTCTATTCCTGTGAAACAGCAAATGTTTTTCAACGCCATCATTTTGTACCAACAAAACACTATAATTTCCCATGCTTCCCTCTCTTCCCCCCCCAATCCATATTAATTTTGAATAGACTGTGTGAAATTCTCCCATCTGCTACTTCTGCTTAACTTGTATGCTGCTGATTTTACATAGTGGTTGCTGATACTCATTTGAAAAACAAAGACAAGGGCTGGAAGCCTGAATTTATCTATCTACTAGCAAGCTGTCTGTAAAGTCATTAGTTTATACAGATTTTAACAGAGAGAGAGAATCCTCTAGCTCTGTTAAAGGGGACTTCTGTTAGTATTTCCCACACAGAAGGAAATAGGAATAAGAAAAGATTATTTAGTCTTAAATGTTTTACTTCATGAAATCATTATGAATCGGCAACGAAAATCTGATGCTATTAACGGTTGTTTTAGTGCTTTGTGCATATTGTTCAAAATAAACATCAGTGGTCAAAATTATTTAACATTATTTTGATTTAGAATATCAGATAGTTTTTGTAACATGGCAAACAGATGGTTTTTACGTGTATAAAATAACTGATTAGATAGATTGATTTATACTTTTTTTAAGCCAGGGGTACAGTGATTCTGAAGACTAACTATAGAGTAAAAAATTATAAAAATTCCAATTACAAATGTCATTTTGGACTTAAAAATCAGTATAAGCATGCATATATATATACGCACACACACATATACAGTATGTATATGTACGTACGAATGTATGTTTGCAGTACACAGCTATTTGTTTTCTGTTTTTTTCAGAAGTATTTTGATCTGGCTACCAGTTTTATACTGTGGTAAAACTGTACTTGCTGTCTAACTGGTTCTCCCAACTGGTCCAATTCATATGCCCCTAATTGCATATTTTTGGTCCCTATAGCCAGATAAATCACTATATCAAAATTCTGTTACATTAAACCCAGATTAGATTAGACCAAACGAGAACAAAAAAAGCTGTTACAGTTAATTAGTAGATCCCAGCTCAATCATTTCTGCTATCAGTAACAGTGATTCATATCTAAATAAAAAGTTATTTGTCAATAAAATAAAAATGAATAGAGAATGGAATAGAGCTGTGTAGCTTCCCTCTTTCTGAAGGACTTTATGGCACCTGATTTTAAAACCACGACACTTTTTACTTAATTAAATGTTCTTCTGTTTTGTGAGACTTAATCTTCTCCCAGCTGGAGCAAGGATGCAGCACTGCATTAGAAAGTAACGCAGTGATTAAACAAAAAATTATACATGTGAGGACTATGAATACTTTGGTGAAGTCAAAGTTTAAGTTTTACCATTTGAAACCAAAGTAACTTCAGTTAAAGCAGTCTGTAAGACAGATGTGATAGTTAACAAGTATTTCTAAGAAAGAAGTTTGCACTGCACAGACCTACTCACCAGTATAAAAGGACTTGGAAAAACCATTTAATATTTTTCTTCTCCTAGTTTAGCTGTCTAACAACTACATCATGTTCTATAAAACTTCTCAGTGGGTTTAATTTTGTCTCTCCCTTATATTCACGTTGATTGTAATTCCATTATTGCTCCACTCCCTGAGTATACCCAAACTTAAAGGGATTTTTTTTTTAATCCAATCCGTATTTGAGAATAATTTGGTTTCTCTGTAGTTTCTGTGTTGAAGATTATTATCTTGAAATATAGAATTGAATTAAAGGATTTGATTTCTAATGGATAAGATTAATTCCACAGCAAACCAGTTTACTTGTGCGAATATATTCACCACCTCCTTTGCCTGGAAATCTCTCACAGACTATTCACTATCTCGGATTTTGCAGGTTTGGAAGTACTTTTCGGTCAACGGATTGACTTGAAAAATGAGATAACGGCATTTCAGAATAACTGTATTCAACAACTTTGTTTGCTCTTCTTTGATGACAGTATAGATGAGAACAAAAAGGACAATCTGAAGTTCCTTGTCTTTTTGTTTTATTGGGTGCTCTAATTCTAATGTGTGAGTTACCATAGTCCTCAAAAATACTGCTATTTTGCAATTTTTATGTTCTTCACAATCATTTGTTCATCACTTCAAAAATATACTTCCCTTGCGTGTCTTTGTAAATTGTTTTTTTTTCAGCTATGTGCCATTACACACAATAAGATTGACTTCTCTGTGTATTCTAGCTGCTGTTTGTTTGGAACTCATTTTGAAGCTAGGAAAGCAGTCTACACCTGATCAACCATCCAGGACGTTAATAAAGTATTACATTTAAATCATCTGAGG
Organism: Elanus axillaris; assembly: GCA_026212715.1. Taxonomy (NCBI): domain Eukaryota; kingdom Metazoa; phylum Chordata; class Aves; order Accipitriformes; family Accipitridae; genus Elanus; species Elanus axillaris. Next base: position 322,785 of record JANZLQ010000008.1, on the reverse strand, counting down.
ATTTAGGAATGGTGACAGATTCATTGCACCAAAATGTCAGCCAGGCAGAAACAAGGAGTAGGAGAGAAAAACCAACCCGGATTGCCACGGCTCCCTCCAAAAACAGCCTCCCCTATAACAGGGCTTTCCCCCAGCAAGCCTGCCTGTCGCAGAGGGTCTGTTGAGGGGGTCTGAGTCACGACTGGCACGACATGGATCCTCATCTGCTCAACTGACCCGACACCCAGCCGGCAGCCTTCCTAAGGGCCACCGCGCAGGAGCTGCTGCAGCCATCCTAGGCAGAGCCTCCCAACCCGGGAAGACGTTCTCCGGCAGTGTCCCTCTCCAGCAGCCCCGTGCCTGTGGCTACCACTGCAATTGGATGGCAGAAACATCAGGCTATGTGCTCAATTGTTTTAAGTCAACTGTTTTCCCCGAACTGTTTTTGAGACTTCCTCTCTCCGTTTTGCAAAAGTGGGCTCAGTAAAGCTGAAGCTTCCCTGATGAAAAAGTGGCTTCTTCATCCCTCTGTGTTTCAGTATGTACGTGAAAACAGCAGTGATATAAAAATGTTCCCAGATTGCTTCATTGGTGTCAAGAGTAGGGAACTAGCTGGCGTAAAAATAACATATCTTTTAAAATATTTTCTTCTCTTTCAACTAGCTTTGCAACTGCTCTTCTGTTGAACTGAGCTGAATTTACGAAATACATATCACTGATATGAAGTAAATCGCACAAGAGGAATGTTTTGCCCAGGATCCCTCAGAAAAGGGAAACACAGCAAGCTGCTCCATCACTCTGGGGGAACACAATTAATTAAGCATTAGTTTGAAAAAATAAAGTGAAATCTCTGCATCTATACAATTTGTCACAATTATTTCTCTAATTTATTTCTGACAACTAAAGATGAAAGCAGATCCAAGAATTAAGACTGTCAGCAAAAATATTTTTGAACTTGAAGAAATATTAAAGACTTCCAGGTATAATACATTAAGCACAATTAGACATTCCCACCTCATTTAACATCTTACTAGAGGAATAATTTTCTGAAATTATTACAAAATCAAGCAAATTTTCATCTTCTATTTCCAGAAATACACCATCAGTTGTGAATGTATGTTATGAGTTTACTGTGAAAAGTTAACTAAAATTGGAAAATACATTATGAATAAAAAACCCCTTATACTTCCTGAATCGAAAATTATTATTTCCATTTAGACCATGAAGTCCTACTCAGAATTCAACTCAACTGGCCCTTTTTTTTCATCTCGTCTAGCTACTCTTTTGAACTAGAGAGGAATTTTGTTTGATTTGTTGCAATTAAATACCTAGCTTTCTGACCACTGATGCTAATTTTGCTATTTGCGACCCATCCCTAGATTACTTTTTGCTGCATTAATGGTGTATAGATACTGGTTGTAAGGCTAATCTGGATTGCAGCCTCAAGTGTGACTGTAGCTTACTCTCAGCCTTAAATCAGTTTGGGAATTGCTTGCAGCACAGCTGCCATACTGTCGCCTACGCCGCCGACCGCCACGTACCCCAAAGCAGCTCGGTATTTCGGCAAGCACAGCCCATGCTGAGCTCTTTCTCCAGTCACACCTCCAGCCGCAGGCAAGAAGAACTGAACTACAAGTGAAATCAAAGTTTAGCTGAAGGGATGTTCTTGATTTAGCCATGTGTTTAAACAGCATGATTTCAGACCCTGGTTTGGGGGATGCTGGAGGATTTTCTGAAAAACACCCATCACATAAACTGACACGGCCCTGGTGAAAGATGACGGCCTTGAATCTGTCAGTGCTACACCTACTACACAGCACTCCCCGTCTTTGGCTAGTGCAGCAGTTCAGCTTGTGCGCAGCAGTCCTAAGCGAGACGATGAAATCCCTGGCAGCTCAGCAGACGTTGCCTGACAGCCCTTACTGCTCTACGGAGCAGAGCAATGCAAAATTAAACAGATGTGACGGGAATATTTCACTAAAGGGAAGTTCTCTCTTACGTAGTGTATACAGCGATGATGGGCGTGATATGAAGAGAGACAGAGAAGAAATGTCTTTTGTATCAAATATTTGTTATTTGCTAATGACAAATATGGTTTACAGAGTACCAAGAATGCTATCGCTGCCTGGAAGATTTCTTCTAGCCAAATGTCTCCAGGCTCAAACATCAGTGAATATGACAACACCACTGAGCGTTTTGGAGCATCTGGAGTGTAACTTGGTAACTTCTCCTACCAAACCCTTCCTGGTAGCAGAAGTGAAAATAAAAAGCCAAGCAGCCCATCTCAATTCAAAGCGGATAAATCCACCTGACAAATCGCCATAAAGAGCCAAGTAATCCTTGAGTGGGTTACTGCAAGTCCCATGTGCAAAATCCTGCTAGACATTAGAATTAAGGAAAAGAGAGGAAAAGAAGACACTACCTTTTAAGCAAATAACTACAGCAGATGTCCACATGATGCACGGAGGTTGTTACGAATATAAAAGCAAATCCAACCTCCCTGATATTTTAGCTAGCTTATTCTAAAATTAACAAAGACTTCAAAGGAAGGGCAATCAATATTGCTGTACTGCTTTCTGCAGCCTGGGAAGCACACTGTTGGCTCTGAGGGACATCGCAAACCACACAGAGACAGGGTTTGGGGATGTAGGGAAAGCTCCTTCCAACCCTGAGTAGAGTATTTATCCTCGGTATCATCTCTCCCCATGCACACAAGCTCTGGGAAGGGATGAAACCCACGGGAGGGAGGTGGGGGAGGACGGTACACAAGAGTTGGGAGGCAAGGCAGGGTCATGTCACTTAATTTGCTCTCCAAAATGAGTCACCCAGCCTCCCTACACCTCTCCGTGCCTCCTTATTGGCCTCAAGAGAAGTTTTAAACACCAGCTCATGTCTAGGCATTTACTGTGTCCAGTCAAATGCCACCACTAGTTGCAGGACCTTGGTTAGGGGACATGAGAAATGGAGTTCAGCGCTGTCAGACATCTGGTTATGCCCAGGACGTGAGTGGCCTTAGAAGATTTAAGGTTAACATCCGGGGCACTGATGGGAACAGGGGGTTTCAAAGGTAGGGCAGCTCTGGGGAGGGGGGGCCCTGAGGGAGGAAAGCACTTCTGAAAATCCCACTCCTTCCTCAGCTAAAGATTTGCTAGCAAGTATTTAGTATTGTGGAAGATACTCTGAATAGCAGCATTTTCTATTCAGGTGTTTGTCTTACTGCTTTTACTGAAAATAATAAAGTTATCAGAAAAGTTTGTTTGTCATAGATTTACTGTAAGAAGAAAACTCAGACTAGACATTTATGATTTTTTTGCTCAGACCAGCTGTCAAACTGAGAAAACAGATACAATAACTTTGCAGCATAATTGGCAGAAACTGTGCCAGGCCATAGTAACACAGTCAGTACTATGGATCTGCAGCTGATTAATTTGGTTTTGGCAGCAACTGCATTTGAAACCTGTAAAATTTGTTCCACTAAATTCAGATTGATCACTAGGAGTCTGGAGTAGTTTGAAAATGTGACGAATCAGCCCAGGATTACATAGGACATGGGGATGCACAAATAAATTTGGACAAATAGAGGAGTAAGTTTACAGAGGAAAATATAATTGTATTTGAATATATTCTGTTTAATGAATTATATTAAAATTTAATAATATTTGAAGGCACATGTGTAAAAATATCTTAACAGTTGTTACTTGTGAAGATAACAGGCCTCTCCGAAGAGGCCTGATCTAGTACTCCTTATCCTTGGCTAAAAATCTGCACCTGTGCAAAACCAGCTATAAAGTGCTGCTTCTCCCATTTTGTAGTTTTTAACACCCAGACTGTGTATGATACACACAAGGTGAAAAGTAAAGTAGAATCAAAAACAGAAACCATGTAGGCTGACGGTGAAATAGGGTAAGTACAAATTTGAATGTTAACAGCAATAAAAAAAGGTTAATGTTGATCTGTCAGAGGGCTGCCTATAAAGCCCATTGAACTTCAAACACCAAAAAATAACTTTATCATCCATACCAGACAGGAAACCTTGTTTCATGGTTCCAGAAACTTAAAGCAGGCATGGGAATGTCACAACTATTGGAACAAATACATAGGTCATATCTTTTTTCGGTTTTAAGGCATAAGCTACTAATAAAATCTTAGTTGTTCAGCCCTGAGATATATTAATTTCACACCTGAGGACCCAGATTAAACAGTGTCTGTCCATGAACAATTTAACCCTGCATCAATATATTGACTTGAATGGAGTCAGATCAAACTCCGAATCCTGGAAAAATACTTTTCCTACTTTTGTCCAGAGACTTCTTTCTTCATGAGTTCTTTCAAGTTTGGCTACCTCTTCTTCCAGGAAAAAAAAGATATTTTAAATATATTGCGAGTTTCACAGTTTGGGGTTTTCTGAAAATATATGAAGGTAAGAAACATAGGGGTTTTAAAGTGTATTATGGAAACAATCAGTAAGTTAAACTAGTTTCTGTAAGCAATTAATTTCTGTGATTTTGGAAATGCTATTTCTGGCTATGTAGTCAGCTATGCAGCCATTTTTTTCCTTAATGCAGTTTGATGACAGGAAATAACCCTGTGGGAATTGCCAGTAAGGCAGGGAATGAAAAGGAAAGAATATACATTGGAAGGTCTTTTCACTTCATGAGGATTAATTATGGTGCCATGAATAAATACTTTAATAGCATTGTTAGTACAATGCAATGAGACCTCTCTGGTGGCAAAGAATTATCATTACATTGCATCTCGTTGTTTTACAGGCAATAAGGGGGTTTTGACCTGCACGTTTCTTTTCCCACTTCACTTCAAAATATAAGCAAACTGCGTTTACAATAATACAGTATTTAACTGTGGGGTTTTTTTCCTGTTAAGAATTTTAACTTAATAGATCCTACACTTCTACTCTTCTGAACCTGCACTAAGTTCGTACCAGAGCAGTGACTTCTTCCCAAGGTCTGCCTCACAACATCAGTTCTGAAATGTCTTATTCATCTTATCAGGTGTTCCTAATGGCCACATTTCATTATTTGATACCAATTGCATTTTTTTGTTATTTTTAGTGGAAACATAGATGATACATACTACACAGCATGAAACAAGCTGTTTCTTAACAGTATGCATGAAAATGTATGAAAAAGCTCTACTTACTCCTTTCTGACAGAAGCTCACAACACTTCAGGATTTGTGCTGACAATGTTTACAATGCAGGCAGGATGTCAATACAAAACTGTATCTGCAGTGCAAAACAAGTAACAATATACTCAATAATGCAATACAATACAGTGCAATACAGTAAGTACTGGCCCAATGTACTAATCGTGAACATAGGTATTTCTACACAAGTAACTTAGCTGAGAGAGAGAGAGTCTGCCTGACAGAAGCATCTCGGTTATTCCTAAATTTTATGTCCCTGATGCAGTAGTCCTCCCAAAGTGATTCCCTACATATCCCACATAGTAAGTGGCTAGACAGAGGTACTTCTGAAAATACTGGAAGAAGATCCTGCCCACCTAGTCAATGGGCTTAAAATTGCAAATGTTGTCTTTTTCAGAGCCTCAGAGATATGTGCATTGTTAACAAAGTAATGAAGACAAGAATCGTGGAAACGAAGAGCCACTTTTAAGGATATTAATACATATTAAGACTTAATGCACAATCAATGCTTTTCATCTAGATTTTGTAAAACTCTCTGATTTTTGTTCCATGCAAAGAACATGATTCATAATGTCACTAGAAGAAGTCAAGAAAGCACAGACCCTAGTCCAAGTCTGTCAGTCTGTCCCAATCTCTTGCTCCTTCAGGTCCTTTGGAGCTGGCCAACACTAGGAACTGAGCCAGACCAAGAAAAGAGGGAGGATTTTCTGCAGTAAATCAGCACAATTATCAGCCAGTCTCTAGCAGGGCAGCTCTTCAAGTGCAGTAAAACTTACATAATCTCCTGACCACCTTCCTTCACACCCCTTTTGCCCTTTTTCATGCTAATAGGGCACGAGCCTGTTTAAGAAAGTACCAGAAATGACTGATTTGTACTTTTCTACCAAAGTTCTATCAGTGCTAGTAAAACAGTGGCAACTTACTGAAACAGGATCTGTAAAAATGCAAATGGTATCAACAGTTTTCCAGGGCAATGGCAGCTAATTTTCGTCAAGAACAGAAAGCTTTTATATGCTTAAATATGCCAAATTACTTCCTTGCAAAGTGCTCAAGGTTGGATGCCTCTAATGCATGCTCCTGAGGAAATGCAAAACCTCAGCGGGTGTAGACTCTGGATGCCTACTTGTAATGCAGAATTTCCTTCAAAAAATACAGGTTTTTGTGTGCTACAAACCACAGCAATGTTAGCATGTACAGTTAAAAGATCCATTCACATTTATACAACACTCAGTGAAGTTGCTATGTCCAGATTTACTTTTTTCTCCTTATCCAAAAAATCCTGCAAATAAGCAAGAGAGACCAACAGTTTGCCCCTTGAAAGTAACTGGAGAAGAGTCCAGATTTTCCTGAACGAAAACCAACTCCTGTGCTATCTGGTTGCACAGCTTCAACTCATCCATTCACGCATTTCCCAAAACTTCTCTACCTTTAGGTATATAGAAGTGAGCAAAATACAAGTGTGTTATGTAGCAACAAATAGCTCATACTGTAGTCAGTGAAATATCTACCTTGGCTGTGAATTCAAAACCAAGAATCTTTACACAGGTAGCAAAGATGTATGCTCCACCAAGAAATTCCTAATAAAAAAAATCTTAAAAGTTCAGGTTCCTCTCATAGCCCAAAATTCTTTCCATCCACCTCCTTTCAGCACTTGCTTACACTGTTAGTTGATTTCCTTCTATAAACCGCAGTGCTCTCCCTAATGATGCCCTCCATTGCCAATATCTTTATTACCATAAGCTGTGTGGATAGAAACATGAATAATGGAGAGAGTCAATTGTGTTAGAAATCCAGCTAAAACATGAAAGAAACAAACATAAAAAACCCAGAAATAGTTCTTGTCTTCTTGTCTTACTGAGCTTTATAGCCTTCGCATGAGATTAAAAATGCAAACCAAAACAAATATTACCTTTTTCACTGTTTATTTTATTAGGCATGAAACCACTTTGACAATCTAGTTACTCTCCTCAATTTTAGAATAATAGAAATTGTAATTCATACATTGAAAACCACTATTTTCTATATATCAATAGTTAAAATAGATTTGTGTTATTGTTTGTGGAGTGAAAGCTCATAAGCTGTGAAAAAGACCCAGATAAAATCGCTGGTTTAGGAGACAGAGCTTCCTTGGTCAGCCTCTTTGACTCCTTAAAAACAGAGGAGACGTGTCAGACAGTTCAAGTGGGTGTTTTACACTTGGCTACCCCCAAATGGCATAACAGAGCTTGGTTTTCAGAAATGCCATATGATTTCTCTTTGTCTGCAATTTGAGGAAAAGAATGGGAAGAGTGTCCATGTCACAGAGTAGGGGGAAGCGACCTCAAAATTTGTGTCTGAGGCAAACTTCTCGTTTCATAATAATCAGTCAGCCTTCCCTGTGGTGGCCGATGAGGAACCCCAGTCCTGCCCAAGAACCTCCATCACAGCCGTACGCCGCTCCTTTGCCTCCCTGGTATATAGAGTTAGTCCTGAGAACGTGTATTTTTAATGCAGAATAGAGTGTGAAAACCAGCATTATTACAGAAGGTTGAAACAAAGAATGAGACTGAAGGCAAACTTCCAGGAATGAATGGGAGTTGCGGCACCCTGGATCGAAGAACACAGGCTGTTTTTCAGTTAGCAGCATCATTCACAGCAAGCTCCATGCATTACTTAGAAAGCATAATAAAATGAAAATAAAGCTCTGCCTATCGATAACAGAATCTAAACCTGAGAATGTGAGGTAGTTTTTGGTTTCAAAGGAGTTTGAAGTATGTTTGTGACTCCCCACTGACATTTCAAGGAAACTTAACATGACATTTAATTACTGTTGATTTATTTTCTGTATACAATCAACAGCATATTTCTTAGAATGTGTTTGTCTCATAAAATGCAATTCATGCTTGGGATATTAATATGCAAGAAGGGAAATTGTCACCAAAGATAAGGACCCAGAACATTACTCATTAATTTCATATTTGTTCTGATAGAGAAGTCACGCAAAGCAATCAAAAGCGTATTGAGATGCATCACAATTTCTATAAACTGGCAGATTAAAAAGAAAAAAAAATTTAAATTGTGCAGAAGGAAATTTTGAGTTCTAACTGAAATATTTAAATATCAGTTTAGATTGAGCGAAAGTTAGATGTGGGAAAGAGCAGGCACTTGTTAGCAATGTGGCAAAGATTTGACGTCACTCATGAAAAAAGGATTAATTTGCAATCATAGCACTTTTTAAAAGAAAAAAAATCATCTTTCACTTATCAGTGAATGGAATGGAAAACTAAAACTGCTGTAAAAAAAAGGCTGGTTTAAAAAAGGTTCCTTTTTATTGTGACTTAATGTTGATACTTGAAAGGGTCATATGGTATTCACCAAGTTGTTAGAGTTTTTTAATAAAACCTGAAACACTGACAAATTTGCATGAATCTAGGATCTGGAGCTTTCAGTTCAATTAGTTGTAATGAGATAAAAATCACAAGAACTGGCAACAAAACTACTAAAATAGAGTGAATTGTATTATGTACTGGATATCACATGGAAAAGAACCACATTTTTTTCCTGTGTATATTTGTTACAGTCTCAGAGAGGAAATAATTTGAGAATGTTCCTTTTACATGGAAAACTGTAAAACTCTAATACAGGATCATTACAGCTTAAATATTAACATTGGAAAAAAAAGCACATATTCAGAGCTGCTTTCTTGAACTTATGTATGTAAATATGTAGTTCTTTAAAGATGCAGTCCTCTAGTCTGAAACAATAACCCTACTTTTCAAAGTGATACTGCAAACTATACTGGGAGCCAAGATTTACGTGTCTCTGTTTTTCTATCTGTAAAGTAAGCATTAATAGACATTGCATATGTTACAAGTTGCAAAGCCCATATAATATTTTTTAAAGATTTACATTCTTAAATTTAAGTATGATTTTATTTTTTAGTACATTTATTAGAACTGAAAATTCTTATTTTGCTGTGAGTTTGTAGTGCACATTCAAACATGATTAGCTCTCTGGTGAACATGCTGAAATTTAAGTTACAGAAGTAATTTATTATATTCAATTTAACTCCAAAATAAAGTTGTCCATTTCTTAAAGGTGTTGAATTCAAGCACCATGTTGGCTAATTTCAGATGTTTAATCTTTATTGTTTGAGAAGTCTCTTGTATACTTTCTCTCTTACTGCATTTGCTACACCAAATTGTTCTCTCAAAAGAAGCAACAACAACAAAAAACTGATTAATAGCATTGCAGTCTCTGGGATACCTGCCCTTTGATCTGGTTAATTTTGTTACAGCATAGGAATCTGTCCTTTCAAAATGCCTTCATATTACGAACTGAAGATCCATTTTGTACATAGAAAGTTGTCATAAATTTGTGTGTGCTCCCATCCTGAACCCCTGAAAGCCTGCATAATCTGTCTTTGAGACGTGGCTGGAGTACAAAGAAATCATAGGCTTTAGTGGTCTTTACGAGGTGAGAAAGAAAATCACCCATTATGACAGCCTTATATCTCAATAGTGTTGATGGATTAATTTTTTTTCCCTGTTGGCTTGGAAGTCTTTTTTTTTTCTAAAGGCAATACTACCTTTCCTTACCCTCCAGGTATGTAGCTGGATATGTGTATCACCACCCCAGATTGCTCTGTTTTCCCTTTAGGATCCTCTTCCTGACCGAGGTTATGCTGAATCTCTCTCTTGATAATGGTAACAATGCCTAAAGCAGTGTTTGATACCCAGATATCGAATGAAGGATGCTGATACAATCCTGGATGCCCTAGGTACTTATGACTCACAAGGACAGCCTTATTAGACTCCACTGTTGTTTACCTGAGCAACGAAGTCTGTTGGCATCAGAAAAAAAGACAGCAATGACACACGTCACAAAATTGGATGAAAATAGAAAAGGCAGACGGACAGTAAGAGAAAGTGAACTGCAGTGAAAGACAAGTGGACAGCCAGGATGCCATGAGCACTGCATACACTAGCTACTAAGCACTTATTCTTTACCATTCTTCCTTCCTTCTTATGTTTGTATCACAGATTCCGCTATAACAAGTCATAACAAATCTCCTCAGCATGCTTATAGACTGCTCTACAGTTTTACAAATACAAGGACTATTCTTTCTCTGTTCTTTTCCCCATACCATGCTGTTCACACACACGTTCTCTCCTACAGCAGTAGCCCACAGGACTGTAATGTATATTACAGCACCCTTAGTTCTCTGAACTTCATTAATCTCTATTTATACGCTACTTCCCAGAAAATATAACAGCATTATTCCACAGTACTGTAAAACTACTGTTGTCATGGCTACATAAGCTACAAGCCAGCATTACCCCTCTATGTTCAGAGACCCTAGTCTTTATCGTATCTACAATACGATACTGTTGCTGTGTCTTTGTCATTGATATATGACCTAGAGATACTCTTCCTCGGCTGTGTCCCCCTTCAACTCCTACATAAAGAAACTGTCGGCTCACACTGATGCTCTTGGAACAGAATGTCATCTGAAACTGCCTCAGCCAACTCAATTTTGTCAATTAGAACAGCAGCAATCAATTGTATCAATTCCAATAGCAGTTATCTGGATCTACATGTTTAAACCCAGCCAGGGCTGGAGATAAATACATATCCAATGAGTGAGCTGATTCTTCAAGACTTTTTTGATGTCTGAAGGGACATGTAAGTAGAATCTAGACACCAAATTTCAAAAAAAAACAATGCAGTGACTCCAAGTGCTGGTGGCCACTGCATACTAGAGGTACCTATAGTTACTTGGCATCTCTCTCCTTGGCATGAGGGCTTCCTCAGTGCAGACGTTCCACCTCCCACACCACTGCTGTGTGTGCGGTACTGTGACCAGAGGAAGATTAAAAGGGGTTCAGTTCCACCAGCTCCCTGGACCGCTGAGTTCCAGATGAAGAGCAGCAGCCACAGCCACTTATGTCCAAAAATATAGCTAGAAGAGCCAACCCTGCCCACAGTTTACAGTAGTTCATTTTCTGAAGCTTCACCCATTCACTTTGGTGCACCACCTGTGACAGTCCTTAGTTTTCCTAAGTAACAAGGGTTTTTTTAGAGATTTGGTGACAGAAAGTAAATCTGGTTCAAGTGCTCATGAATTAATTCCCATGTCAAATTATTTAAACTAAATAATAAAACAAATTACTAATCAGTCCGTGATTCAAAAGGGAAATGAGATAAAGGTTACTCAGCAAAACTAAAAGAACCAAAGAACACAGGAACCTACATGCAGAAATTGCCTTAAATTTCTAAAATCAAAGCTTAAAACCCTTGTGAGAATTGCATTCCATCCAAGAAGCGTAGGTTAACAAAGCAGTAAGGATGCATCTGAAAGCAAAGTTAATACAGATATTGTTGGAAAGACAAACAAATATTACTCTAGATTTCAACAAGAATGACATTTTCTACGATAGCTCCTAGGAAAAGCTGTTTTCATATACATTTTCCATGTGGGTATTTAGCCTCATCATCATTTTTTCATCAAATGACATTTCATAAACACTGATACTTAGTATGCTACTATGAAAAAGAACATATTCTCAGTGATCTTTCTGTATTTCATCCATTTAAGGAATTACATATTTACTGTGACTTCTCATATAAAATATTACATTTGTGAGTTTCATTGTTGGAGGACATCGATAATTGTTACCTAAACAGTGAATGAAGTGGTTGTCAGTTCAGGATTCCATTTCCCAGGCAATAATTTCCAGCACAATTCAATTATCATCAAAAGTACTTTAGATCTTTAAAGTCTATTATTTTCCTTGGGTCTTATTTAAGTTATGATTTGGGGGTTTAATATTTTAGACATTAGATTTTTTTACTGTATCATAAAAATATTTTATTATAAAAATATATTTTGCATGTAATCGTTCCATAATTCAGATGGGATATTTTCTTGGGTTATTACACACTAAAAATTCCATCTTCAAAAGCTAAGATTTGAAAGAGTATTACAAGAAACAATGAGCAAGTGTACAGTCGACTTTTTACAATATTGCAAAATTAATACTATATTCAAAGATAGTTTCAAAGTGTCTAATGTTAAGCTATATTTAAACTTTTCACATAGTCTTGCATTATTTTTTATTTCAAACTGTATTCATCACCACCAAGTTTTAGCTTTCTTTTCAATATTTTTTAGAGGATTTGTTCATTATTAAACAAAAGGATGGGATCCATCCTCAAGTCTTTTATCCTCTTTTCTTTCATATAGAAGTTTGCTTTAGAAAGATAACCTTGCATATATAAGTTTTGGTATTTTTCAAGTGAAGTGGTACATAATTTGTAGCTTCTGGGGAGAACACATAATGATAACTGCACTTTGGAGGGGATTTACCAGAATCTATAGTGCAAGGGTCACCAGGCAGCATGGGGCACAGGTGCTAGCTCATATGCAGCTGACCAAAGATTTCTCGGATCCTAAAATTAGGTGAGATGATTGCACACTTTGTGCCTTCCCCGTCTGAGGTGCTTTAGGATAACAGAGGTTCCTATAGTTATAACGAAAGGACTCTTGAAATTCTGTCTAAAGTCATCTCATAAGATTACGGAATAGATGGCAGCATTGTTCAGAATTTCTGCAATGCCACAGCCCACCTTCTCTGTAACATTTTGCTCTCCATATACTTTCTGTATACAACTACGATTAAAGAATTTCTTGGAAAGCAGCTCTTCAACCTTCTTACCTCATTGCTAAAGGGATTTTTCTTTGAGTACATTCTGAGCTTTCAGAGTTCCTTCATGCACCTTTAACCTTTATATACATTATAACTGCATCGAAGAAAATCTACGCTTTTCTTCATGTACATATATAGTTACTCAGCCACCTATAACTAGAAGCTTATGAGCTCTTAAAAGTTAGTCAGAACCTATGAACTCCTTAACGTAAGAACTGCTGAGGCCTTGGAGTCCTTATCAGCAACACATAGAATTGTGAGCATTCAACATCACTGAAGATCAGGCCCACAATGTTTTCAAAATTTTATTTTTTTTTAAAACAGTTAAGCATTTAATAAAGCATTAGAAAAAAAATGGGCAGAAAACCACAGAAAGCCAGGAAATTCAAAATAAAGATGAAATGGTAAAGAAATTTAAACTTCGGACTCGAAAATACAAACTTAGAAGTAAGGTAACCATGATCTGTTAATTATGTGTCTGCAAGAAAACTCTTCCAATATCAGCTCACTAAAGATTTTCAGGATGTGTGTGTCTGTGATTGTGTGTGAGTGTTGGGAACTCCAGAACCAAAACTGCGTACTCTTTAATGTGCATATCGTGGATGCTTCACAGCCTAGAACAAAATTAGATGAAACTTTGCCCAAACTTAGCCTTAATGTAAATGCTAAAATTATCATTTAAGGCACTATTGCAAGAGAAGAGTTTTCTTTTAATTTTAATTTTACTGTTGGTTGGGGTTTTTTTAATTCTTATTTATCTTTTTCAAATGCTACGAGAATGAGATTTCCAAGTATCATATCATGCCATGCGTGTTTTGAGTTCTCTTTTTCTTCAGTCTAATCATGTCAGTATGCCTGCTGTATACCTACATATTTATGAGTTATGCCTACACCGGATACTGAGCTAATTCATAGGAATAGCCGTCCAGATCAGATAATGGATATAAGTGTATATGCAGCTTGTTTACACTTGCACAAATGTAGTCCATGGTGTTAGCACCTGTTAATATTAATTATTTATTTTATAAAGCACATAAACATCCTAGCTGGGAGCAAGAGCCCATCTCCATAATCACTGAGGTTACCTATTAGGCCTACTGTTAAGCAAACAGGCCAGAAAGCACAGACCTGCTTTAGGGACCTCAGCTTCTAAGCTTGCTCCACTGAGAGCCTTTCATTACATATTCTGCTAAAAGTAAAGACATTTTTAAGACCAAATGATCAAAATGATGAATTCAGGAAGACCACAGACCAACACGGAGACCTATAAGAGATTATCAAATTGTCTCTTTGATACCTTTTTTTCTCTTTCTCTAAGCTGAAATTGATTTTTAAATCCAAACCAAACTTATAAACTCTAAAGAGAAAATTATACACACAGGTCTGTGCATCTACCAACATTAATGTAGAGATTTAGCAAAGCAAAGGAACTTACCATTCAGAAAGACATCTACTCTCCCCCCTGGAAAATATTTCTAACCATTTATTGGTGGTGCTTTCGTAAAACTGTAGTTAGAATAGGCCAATCTACAATTGCCTCACTCAGAGTTGAACAGTAAAGAGGATAAATTGCTCTAGCATGAGCTCTTCCATCTTCTCCAGGGTCATGGTTTAACCCCAGCCTGCAATTAAGCACCACACAGCCACGCACTCGCTCTCCCCCCCCAGTGGGATAGGGCAGAGAATCAGGGAATATAAAAAAGTAAAACTCGCAGGTTGAGATAAGAATGGTTTAATAGAACAGAAAGGAAGAAACTAATAATGATAATAATAGGAACATTAAAATGACAATAACAATAATAAAAGGACTGGAATATACAAAACAAATCATGCCCAATACAATTGCTCACCACCTGCTAACCAATGCCCTGTTAGTTCCTGAGCAGCATTCCCACACAAGCCAACTCCCCCCAGTTTCTATACTGGACATGACGTCCCATGGTCTGGAATACCTACCTGGCCAGTTTGGGTCAGCTGCCCTGGCTGTGTTCCCTCCCAACTTGTTGTGCCCCTCCAGCCTTCTCGCTGGCTGG
>JANZLQ010000008.1:261974-307899 GCA_026212715.1 Elanus axillaris | reverse complement strand
GACTTAGTCTAAACATGACTTAGCAGCAACTGAAAACATCAGAGTGTTACCAACATTCTTCTCATACTGAACCCAAAACACAGCACTTTACTAGCCACTAGGAAGACACTTAACTCTGTCCCAGCTGAAACCAGGAAATCCAGTAACACAGCTACCTACAGTGCCTCATAAAATTATGGAGAACACTGAAAATGAACTCGTGAAAAACAAACACCCAAGTAAAAAAAATACTCTCCTCCTAAGGAAGAATAAACATGCAGCAACAGAAGATTTTGAGCATATCAACGCCTGTGTTTGCTTTACAGTTCTTTAAAAACAAAAAGCCTAAATCTTCATTCAACAAATACAGTCATCAAGGCAGCATTAATCTTATGACCATAAAATAACCTGACATTAGTTTCTGAGTAAAAGCCTGCTAAGTAGCAAGCCTAATTTAGGCTGTAGCTTGACTGAATGATAAAACATACCTGAAATAGATTACTTGCTATGAGCCACACTGCTCAGCTGATTGTTTTTAAACAGTCCAAAGTGCTAACTCCACCTTCTGTCATCGGAAAATCCACCCTCCACTCCAGCAGTACAATTAAGAATCTTTCTTCTCTTTTCTTCCCTGTTTTTTAAAAATTACACAGTAATCTTTTGGATGTAAGAGTTTCATTGACTTTGTAAGCAGAAAAGGAGTAACTTAAGGCAGGCTTTTTCCCCTCATTTATCTTTAAATTTTTTATATAAAAGTGGGTATCTACATGCAATGTGCAAAATTACATTAAATCGTGCATTAATATTTCTATTAGTAAGACCATTTTATGCCTTGAGTAAATCAGTTTCCCTTCTTGTCTTGTTTCCCAATATACTCTTTCAATGAAGCTGTTTCCTCTCTTGTATGTATTTCCATACAGAACCTCTACAAGACCTAAAGAAAAACGTACTACTTGAAAACATCGGCTTCTGTCAAGTTGTATTAATGTCTATCTTACTGGCATCACAGATCTTTATTACAATAAAACTCATGCAGCAACACAGAAGTCCCCTCCTTTCTTTTGTCTGTGTGCTGAACTAGTGCTTCTTAGACAAGAAAAAGCAGAAGGACCAAGAAGTACATCTGAGGAAGAACCACCTAAATAGTTTCCCAGTTCAGGCAGGAGGTCACCTGACCTCCCTATATTGTCTATCAGAAGAGAGAAAATCCTTGAGAGGGGACTGAGAGACTAACTTCATAGTTTAAGAGTTTAAATCAGGTGGCATGAAGACACTTTTTGACTCTATGATAGCTGCTTCTGTGGCAAGATGTTGCCTGTATCTTGACTGGAAAGCTTTCTTTCTATATTTAATTTAAATAAATTGTTCTTCAACCAGCCAAAATAAAGACACTGAGTTTCATATCAGTGTGCTTCCTGCGTGTCTACACTTCCTCACCGCACCAATCCAGATACCTCCTCTGCTGCTTTGCGCCACTTTCCGCAGCCCACAGTCCCCGCAGCTCTTTGCCGTCCTGGGCTCCCGACACAGCACCCTGCTGAGGAGCAGCAGGCAGCCATGGGCCAGCTGCCGAGGCAGGAGTTGTGGGCACACACCAGGCAACTGCTGAGCGTGAAATGTCAGCCATTCCTGTAGTCTTCCTCCTCTGCGTAGTAGTCATTGCTCAGCAGCCTCGTGGGAGTTTTAAATCTTTGAGAGGTCTGCTCGTCACTGATGGCAGAAACTGGCCAACGGGCTCAAACGTGGTTTACGGGTGGAAGGAAGAGCAGGCAGACAAACAGCACGATTACAGAGGCTTTAGGAAACGGAGCAAAAAAGGGAAATCAAGACAATTATCTCTGCTTCACTGAGCTGATTCCCAAAGTCAGTATGCATTCTCCCAGTGTGAACCCTGCTTAGCTTCTAAGTAACCTTCTTTTCTTCCCTTATATATGGTAGGAAGTGGCTGAGCCCATATACCGTGAAAACCTGGTGATGCTAAAAATGCAATATAGGTATAAGACTGGACTGAAATACATTTTTTTAAGTAATCACTCATTTAATTCACTTTGTGAAGACCTGTCATCAAATTATTCAAAGTGACCATGTAAATACACAGTCGTGTGCATGTACATTTTTTTTTCTCCAAACCAATAACAAAGCAAAACAAGCCTCAACATGAACCCATTCAATTTTCCTCCATTGATTGTCAAGACACAACACCTGGATCATTGAAGAATTAACTGTCAGAATTAACTGAGACTACACTAAGGAAGTAGGATGCCACTGTTCCCATTTCATCTAGTCAGACACCAGCCCAACACATCACTTTGAGCAAGTAGATTCAACTTGTCTCATTTCCATTTCCAGATTTCTCACTGCCAGCGCTTACAAAATTGAGCCAAGACAGAAATGTTTCAAGATCTATAGATTAAATATGTTAAGAAAAATGTAAGGCATTGTTGGCATGTAATGGACTGTCCTTCCAAGTGCTGTCAATTCCAAATAAAATCATGGGAGCTGAAGTTCTCTGCAAAGTCATTTTCCTGGACCAGTAATTCTGAATTGCCATTTACAGAATAATTGCACTTTTTTTGTCCCTGGGGAACTTGCTGGTGTGCTTGAACCTGTGAGATCCTTCTTAACCCTCACATCCAAATATATACAGCAGAAATGGAAGTCATGAGCTTATCAGTCATTAATGCAGAGCTGGGCCTAAGGGTACCTTTAATAGTTCTGTCGAACACATCCTTACAATGACTGTGTTTTTAGCGGAGTGCAAAGATTTTGCACAGAAGGACACAGCTGGATCTATTCTGAGAAAGGTTAGCTGGGACAGCTGAATGTCCCTGAGGAGATAATAAATTGCATTGGCCAATTTGGTAGAGCTCATTCTGAACTGGAGGAAATCCAAACAGCAAAAGCCTTTTGAACAGTAAATACTTCCCCCATTAATTGCTGAAAATACAGGTAGGCTTGAGGGAGTTTCAGTTCGACTATGCTTTTTTTTCAGTAACTTAGAGATGAAAAATGTACTGTATTTGAAAATGACTTGCATGACTTTGATGAGGCTTGGGTTGAAAAGAATTCCCCTTTCTTTCCTTTTAGGAACCACCAAGGGAGGAGCAAGGCTAACAAAGTTAATGACTTGGTGTCAGAAGTCAGGAGTGGTGGATCTGAGGCAGGAGGGAAGCGCGGCTGCCTCCCGCTATTGTGCAGGGTAACTATGAAGGCGCTGCATTAGCAAGAACATCGTCCCAGCCACACTTTTGTCATGCTCTGAATAGAAGGTCACCGTCTCCCTCATTTTTCCCTTCCAATCAATATTAAGCCTGCTCAGCAGCTGCCAGAGCTGGCTGCCTCTGAACTTCATTGCTCTAAGTTACTGAGAAACCGGCTTATTATGACAACTCAGATCTCCCATCTGATCTGACCTGCAGCGGCTGCCCTGTCTCTTTCAATCTGCTCCAAAATACAGAGATGACTCCAGCACACGACGTTTACTGTACAAACCACTGCAGAGCAGCTCCTGATCAATAGGAAAAGAAACAGGCTATGAAGGGACTGGGGGCCAAGTATGTTACACAGGACCAAAAACTTTACCTAATATGGTTAAGGTAACTACTTGATAAGAAATATAGCTATGAGGACTTAACAAGTTAAAAACATCAAGTTTTACTTCCTCATCTTTTACCAATCAAAGCCCGAGCACATACGGATTTTTTGAAGGTTGCATCACTTTTCACAAGTCCTTGGGCAAAACACACGCTACCTGTAATGTCACAAGCCAGCCAGCAATTTTTTTTGAGAGATGTTAGATAAACACACAGCAACAGAGTGATTTTAGTAAAAATTATCACACAGACTCACAGATATACAGGTTCAAATGACCAGTAACAGTATACACAACTGTTAGTCCCTTAGTAGCTGGATGGTAGCAAGGATCTAAAACCACCATGGCAGTAGTTTCAGGAGATGCTAAGAACTGAATGAGCAAGGCAAAAAAAAATCACTTGCCATGTGGTTAGGTAGGTAGCTCATAAGAAGTTATCCTGATGAGGCTACTAGCGTTACAGCGCATCCAGTAGTACATTTGACAACATTAAAATATCTCCATTCATTTAATCTTATCTGATTTTTACATGAAAGCAAGAGCTGGAAAATTTCTGCCTTTATCAAAACTAACTTTTCCATCTCAAATCTCAGATTATCTGTTTAAGAACCATCTTATGGCTTTAATATAACATAGCAGACCTTCATCCACTACAAATGGACCTTCAGCTTCAGCCTGAATGCATGCATTCAGACAAGTTATTCCCTGATAATGAAACTGCTTCATGAACTGCACGCTTGAAAAGCAATATGATACCATTACAAGATTCTGTCCTCTTACTTCAGTTAAAGCTGTTGAAATCTAGTTACTGTACAAAACACAACTAGTTTTACAGAAAAGACCATGAAAAAGTTTTATTTTCCTATGGTAATCTACTTTGAATTCTTTTGACTTGCAAGAGCCCAACCACAAATCTGCCTGTAAATTTTCAGTGGGATAAAGACACTTTTGGATGGCATCTCTTTAAACTCTGTTTGGAGCAAATAGTAGAATTGGTTCAATGCAGGACTGAGGCTAGAACTCTGACAAAAGCAAACTAATGATGATAAAAATGATAGTAACGATATAGCTGTGTTTGTAAAATCCTTAAAAAAAAATCATTCCAACTGGCCACCTTCATTTACTTCAGGTAGAAATTTCAAAATACTCTTAAAGAACATTTCTGAAGTATCTCATTTACTTAGGAAGTACTGCTACTCCTACTGAAACATAACTTTTCAAGGTTTGCCCACCATTTGTGGGGGAGTTTTGATTCACCCAGAGCTGTGTTGTGACTACCTTTGGTTGATACCTCAGGGGGAGGGAAGTGATATATTAGTTAAGGCACAATTTTTGAACTAGGCTCTATTCCAAGTTCTGTCCCAACTTCCTCTGTGACCTTGAACAAAGCACTTAATTCCTCTGTATTTCAGTTCCATTTCTAGAAAACGAGGACAAGGAAATCATACTATCTCAAGAGTCCTGTGAAAAGAAATTAATTAGCAGTTATGAAGCACTCATATGCTGTGGCCATGGCAATCTTCAGTCTGACAAAAATGAGGCAATGTAGTAAGGGTTCTTCCGTGTTCTGTACACCTACAAAAGAGTCAGTGCTACAAGCTTGATTCTTAAGCACTTGGCACTGATGAAATCAATCACAGTCTGTTTCCATCCCGTTTGCCCCTGAAGGAGCACAGCTATATAAAAATTGGATTATAAAGCAGCATGCTTGTTATACAAATACTTTTTTTTTATTTGTCTGCCAATCCAAAAACAAGAAGAAAAAAAATCAGTTAGAATGCTTATTCCTCCACTAAAACAAGCTTCTCCAGAACTGTTTCTTAGAAAATGTATTTTGGAGTACACTAAAAACAAACAACTAAGAAACAAATAAGAAAAAAAAAAAAAAGGAGAAAAAAAACCAAACCAAAATGGAGCATCAGATGCAGAAAAGACCTAGCAGAGGAGATCCCCTTTTATCTACTATTTTAGTAGCTAGGATACTCTGCAAAATATGCAGTGATCTCTCCTACAGGAGACACGGCTTTAAAGCTCATGGCTATCTCACACCTCCCACATCCCACATGTCTCACCTATTCCCATTTCCATTTGATGCCTTCCTACAAATTCATCACAGATTCATAATTACTTTGGGGATGACTTAAATTGGGGGTGAGATTGGCATATTTAGTATACATGTAACATTTTTAGAGATTTTGATGCAAAAACATTTTTAAAAAGTATTGATAACTGTTGAGTGATACTGTGTATGCATGTAAAACTATTATTAATATGTTTATATATTGCCTATTTGTGTTATCTGCAAGTTAAACACTCAGCTGCATGCTTTGGTCTGTTTTGAAATTATAAATAGGTAATTCTCTGTATTATGAGTATTTGCACTTCAAGACTATGAGTAGTATGTCTGGAGAGATTACACTGTTCTAATTCATTCCTGTGAGGTGTGTACTATGAATATCAGTTTCACAAATGAAACGTGAGTCAGTTAATGTCTGAAAGGGAAACAGGAAAAAACCACACCAATAGTAAGAAACTTTTAACCCTTAGGCTCAATTGGCAATTTATTACTGTTCTCTGGAAACGTACACCAGATCGACGTAAAAATAACTGTTCACTCAAATTTAAGTTTAAAGATATACTTTGAATGATCTTTTGAGTAATTTTAATAAAATTTGTTGTAATGTAGCTTCAAATCAGTTCATTGATTATTTTTTCCCTGACAATACTGGATGTCAAATGCTATTGCTGAAAGCCTTAGTTTCACAGAGATTATTCTGTTGTTAAAGATCTCCTTGATGCTTCAAAACCGTAAGAATTCTTAAAGATTATTTTACGCACACATATCTGTAAATGCTCAGAAAACATATGAATGCTTCACTACTATTGTATGTACACATATCTACAGATGTTCATCATATGTTCCTAATCCAGGAGGTTATTTACACGCTTCCATACCTTTTGGCATCCCCATAGCACAAGAGAGCTTCCCCATGATGTGTATGTTGAGCACCCAGCACAGCGCCTGACTAATCCCACAGAAAAAGCTGCAACAACAATGATCGATAAGACAGAATGTCATGATGGGAATACAGAAGTTGCAGACATTGTGGACTGAAGAATACTCAAGTGTGGCCAATGTTATTCTTCCCTTTCTGACACTTAATTAACACTCACCTGCCTTTTTTTCCTTGAAAGAGAAAGCCTATTTCTCTCTAAACTTTACTGCAGTAATTTCAGATACTGACAGCCTGGTAGTCTACAGCCTCACTGTGAAGGCAAGAGCTTATAAATGAGTTCTTGAAAGGCAGCACAGAAGGCTGGCACTCTAGATTCAACATAATTTAACATACACGCACAACCGGATTTGAGAGGCAAAAAAATGCGACCTGCATTAACTGTAGAAATTGCCTTCAGTTTTTAGCTGAGATGTTGAAATAAGCAAACCCTAATCCAGGTTACTCTTGTTTAGCACATGTTGACACAGCTTTCAGTAGCCACTGGGTAACGGACAGGGTTACCAGCTTTCCAGGCTCCTGGTGCAGCATTATAAAAACTCGCTTCTTTTCTTCATTTTTTTCTTTTTCTGTAAGTTACATATCACTATTAATATTTAAAAAAAAGCCTTGAAAGATTAATTTCAAGCATATAACTTATGTTGTTATTTAATTGGAAGTTACTTCTTTTCGGAACTTGTTAGGAATATATACATGACAGCCAGAATCTCTAGAGACGTAGTTTCTTTTATTAGAGAGAAAAAAAACAGTTTGGGGTGTGGAAACCTGTAACTTTTGTTTATTTTCTAACTGGGAATAAGTTTGTGTAGAGAAAGTATTTTTAGTTCAGACCAACAGGAAAAAAAAAATCCCCCAAAGCTATCTTGTCATTAAACAACTAAGAGGATTTTTCATTTTTCCTTTGATAGCTTAACTTTCAAATGGTAACATGAAAGGGTGAGGGAGAAACTTATTGGTTTTTTGTTATTGCACCTGACAGTCCACAAATTAATTTTAAATCCTGAGTGTGGATCCCTGGAAAAAGCAGGCTTAGGCTTTTCTCTCACTTCTCCCTGATTCTGTAGTTATACAGTGAGAAAACTGATTTGGGACATGGCAAGGACATACCTGTAAACAACACTTTTTATCAAACCAAATTAGAATTTTTTTGCTTTCAGTGGGATCCTAAAAGATGTTAAATCCCCAGAACATTTGTTGCCAGAGGATGCACTCGGGTCTTTGAAAGGTCAGATTCTTTCCATATATATTAGAACGAGGCACAAATCCCACCATTATGCTGCACTGATGTGTGAGACAGATATCTGTTAGCACTGTAAGAAACACTCAGGAGACGTCACCCTTCCCAAACAATGAAGCCAGCTGTGCAGTGTGAGGTCTAGCTGTGTACTGCAGATTACCCACTACGCAAACACTGTGGAAGCCTTCAGAACCAGAACCTTCCCCCTGCCAAAGGACCTAACCAGAATGAATAAGAGATCTACATAAACCACCATACAACTGCGTGCATTGTCCTTGCAGGTCCTGAGCCCGTCCGCAGGCTTGGCAGGCTCTGCTGATGGCATGTTACCAGGCCGCGTTGCCTCTGCTGCCTTACAGCTCTGACTGTGTCGGCATTTCTGCGTGCAACGGCTGAATTTGTTGCCTTGTCGTGTTGTGGGTATGAGGCCTGAAACTACACCGAACCTCCCATGAGTGCAGAGCCTTTTGAAAACAGAGTATTGCAAGACCAGAACTGAATTCCCAAGTAGGGTTTGTTGGTTGGTTGGCTTGTTTGTTTTCCAGTAGAGCTTGTTTATTGATTAGAAACCATCTGAATGTCCCAGGAGCCAGAATGGCTATGTTTACTTGGTATCCCATTACCTTTTTAAGGTGTTTGCAATAATTCAGAGCTTGGTTTAATAAATGATGGTATAAAACAGCAACAACAATAGCATTTAAAATCAAACGTCTTACCCTACCCTACTGAGGTCAATAAAAATTATTTATCTGGTTTTTATACTCACTTTGTTGTACAAGATGATACAAATCAAGGGGCTGAATTCTTACCGAAACCACAGTGCCATGAGGTCAGAAGGGAAACCCTTGGAAGTATGGTTAAATTTGCCTCATCTCTAGTTGTTATTTCAGTGAAAACTACTGGCAGGCACTATTAAGGTGAAGAGGTGATGGGGGGTGGCAAGAGATCTAGTAGGAAATCTATGTAGGGCAAAAGAGGTTTATTGTATCTTCAGCAATAGGAAAGTAGGCAGCAACAGATGGTGCAGAATGAAAAGTTCACAGCAAACACTCCTCCTTTAGATTATAGATATTTTTATGGAACAGAAAATACATACCTCAGTACAGAAATCTAGCCTTAAATTTGAAGTTGAAATAGATATTCAAGTACCTGTCTCCCCCAGCTGCTATGTATGATTATACCATGCAAGCTGGTTCAAATGATGTAAGAAAAGACCAACCTGAACCTCCAACCAAATTTAATCTTTATTTTGAGGTAGAAAATTTTTCAAGTTTTGTTTGAAAGATCCATATACTTCCAATCCCTCTTTGCTTGTATGCTTGTTTAAAACAAGCCCAGAAGAATACTGCATTGTAACTCAAATGAGCTCAGGAAACATCTGTAGTTTCTATACAAAATACATAGTGGGAGAAGCTTTCTGTAATTTTATGGTTTTAGACATTTATTTCTATGCCGACTTGTGTAATATCATCATCTTACTAAAAATTACTGTATCATTAGAATTAGTATAGTCTACAAAATTATGATGTAATCATATCCTATATGTATCCCCAATTTAATTACACTGACTGCCCAAAGAGTGAGAAATATATTTAAACAGGATAAATAGCTTTAAATAGGCTGTGAGGTGGACATGAAAGCCTAATTATTTAGGAATTTTTGGAAACCGTATTTAAACACACAGATCTGGAGTGATACCTCACACCAACCTGATGTGAGTTCAACACAATTCAAATCAATGTTCCCACTATTCCTGAGGTTAATCTTGAAGGAATATTCTGTAATCAAGTCAAGAATATTTTATAATCAAAAATGAAGCTGAACACTTTCCCCCAAAACCATGAAGGAGGCAACTTCAGTTTCACAACTACGTTTTTGCAAGCTTTGTTCCCTGTTTCATTCAATGTTTCATTAATAAAGCATTGCTTTTTACTCTGTAGGCACCTACGGTCAAGTACCAGTTGTTTCTAATTTTAGTAGACTGCCCAAAGGGTATGCCATGCTAGTTCACCTAGACTACCGGGTGCAAAGCTCCCAGTCATTTACAACAGTACTCCTGACTGGAATATTGATGGGATACTGCCCATAGGTTGTGACTACTCCTCCTGCAATGTCATTATGGAGCACTTACAAAGGATTCACCACCAGCAGGGCAGGCTCAAACAAACAAATTTGTTAGGCAACACACATCTTTAGCTGAGAAGTATAACAACCGCCACACACACCACACAGACATGCATGTTTCTTTGTTTCCTTTGTCCTTCTGAGAATAACAGCCTCTAAATGCATTGGGTTTTTTTCCCCATTATCTGCAACTTGACATCTGATTCTATTGTGCTATAACATGTATTCTTTTATCTACCTTTCTACTATCTAGACTTGCATTGTTTCTCTGGAATATTCCTTGGCCCTCGCTCCCATGAGTTTCTCCACTGAAGCCTTGTATTAGAAGAAACTACTCACGCAGACTAACAGATGTTTTGTACGACTCAAGCTTCTATTTTCTTTGCTTTCCATACCAGCCACTCACAATAGCCCCTGAATGTCATTCAATCATTCTTTAAATGACATGGATGACTTTTTGACATTGTCTTCCATAATCTAAGAAAATAATGGCAATGGCATCATCCTTCGAGCTAAAAGAGTTCAAAGACAGAAGTCTCTCCACTAGTATGCAGGTAGTGGAAGGAGACTGGAATTACTGCCAGCTGCACTTGATATTTTTGACTCAGATAAATATTAGCTTCACCTCGCTTCTGAAATTTAGCTACTCCTATTCCAAATGCTTTGCACCACTCTACTGTCAATCTCCCAGCTGCTGTTACCAATTTCAAAGGTGTCTGTACATCTATTCTCCTAAACAACATACTCATTCTTTCACACAACAAGCCACAATGGCTTTTAAGTGCTTTCCAGCCTTGATGCATAACCCCCACCCAGCAAGCATCACAATCACAAGGAACAAGTTCAAGACATCAATAAAGGCCCTTGGGCAATAAAACTTTCATGCTCTTAGACAGGTCTACCCACAGCGTCGGGTGCTTTCGTCGGCATATTGCCTACATTTTTTTTTGCTGCTGACAAGATACCCAATAACACTTCATATGCGCATCACTGGTTATGAAATCACAGCATGTGCACCAGGCAGAAAACAGTATATGATATAGCATGGAAAGCGAAGAGAAATCTGGCCAAGATTTTGCCAGAAACCATCAACAGGAACATTACAATAGCTTCTGCACTCTCATTTTCTCTCTTTCCTCTTTCACATGGTGAGGATGGTGGCATTTTGACATTCCCTACTACTTCTTGTTTTTCTATATGGAGAAAGTAATCACCAAAAGGTCCACATCTCCCCTGGGTAACATCAAGCCATAGACCATAAGTGATTATTATGATCATTTTACCAACTTTTGAGGTGGATCTGTGTCTGTCAATGCACTCTCACTACCTTTATAACATCATTTACAACTTTTGATCAAGTGCTGGGAAGATCATGGGATTAAACTGCTGTTACTTAACTAATATAGTTTAAAAACCTTCCTCTTCCAGTTCTCCCCTTGCCTAAGCACCCTCCGTTCTACCACTATGAGCTCAGTTCTTTTCTTCTTAGCAAATAATTTCCTGCCTTTCAGCTGCTTTGTAAGTGTTCATTCTCTGCTCTGGGACTGGATGACGGTTTCATCACTTCTGCATGACTAAGTACAAATGGAGCTCTGAGACATTTTTGGGAAAGCCCTTCTATCAAGGAATGACATTCCCATTCTTCAAAAGCGAATTTAAAACTAAAATGTATTTAAAGTTATTTAAGCACTACAAAAGATTTTTAATGTTTTTTCTCTACAAATAGTATAATGTGTTCAGGTTTTCAACCTTAATCAAAATGGAGAATGTCAGTTAGAATCACAGAATTTTTCACTAGCAACTAAATCACAACCAATAACAATCTGTTGTAAACAATAGTATTTTACAACAAAATAACAATAATAATGTCACTGAAATAGTCTCTCAAATGTATTTTATGTGTTTTCCAGTTCAAACTGTGTGTCTGTTAAGGTAAAAAACCCCAATAATCTCAACATAACCTTTTAACTGCATTTACAGTATTTAATTGTTTTCAGTCAAATGTTCCACAAGGGCATCTGTGCTAGGAAATCTAGTATTTTCCAGTTAAAATCAACAGGAAAATAGTCACTGAGTTCAATGGGGAAAAGTCAAGTCTGAAGAGAGTATCATCAATCCACTACAACCCCAGAAAGCATATGCAACCATTTGAACTGCAAAACCAAAACTGTTTTCATCCAGATTTAGGTGATAGGATTTACATCTATTGGAAAGCCATCTTTGCACACGTTTTTTTAGAAAGTGATCTAAAAAGTGACTCTTAAGGTATTTTTTGCCTTATCTCTTACTATATGATGCAATCAATCAAGGTAATAAGCAATGTGAATGCAATCTAGATGCAGAGCCAGCTGTCTCAGCTCACACCATGAGACTCTGGCTCATTTTTAATGATATTACAACAGACGTGTTCCTGAACTGTTTTTATTTTCTTCCTTTTTAGGAATGTGTTCTGCTTACTTCAAGGAAACACCAAATAAGGTACTAATGATCATCTTTTCCCTAGATAATTAAAGAACTTTCCTGAGAAATATCATGCTGTTGCTCAGGCTTTTATACAATGATTACCAGCAGATATCAAGTGTTTGCACTGAATATGACACAAATTAACCTAGCGGGAGCTTCATTACTGCTGTGTACTTAAATGGGAATGAATTAACGTATGTACCCATCTACATTTGAAGGTGGGAATTGTCTAGCATGCTGAAACTGGAATGGTGTTGCTACTTTTCATAAAAGACAGATTCCATTCTAGGCTACCATAAGCAACTGGTTAAAATCCAAATGGTTGTCATAAAATACAGATAAACCATTCAGCTTTTCCATACCATGTTCCTCCCACAGCCTCCTTTCTCCTCTCTATCTTTCCTTTCACCACACCTATAGGCCTACTTCTGCTTAACAAAATGTACTTGCTTTCCATATTCTTTGTCTTCTATTACTGATAACCTACTTTACAGCAGTTTTGTAGCCTAATTATCACCTTTTACTTTGAGACTCTGATGTAGAGACCTATGAACCCCAGAATTTATCACACATTTAAAATAATTTATCATATTTAAAATATTCCAATAATGTACATGTTTGTGTTATCTATTTCTAATTAAAAGTCTGATAGACATTATACACTATTACAAAATAGGAGATTGATGTTCTATAAAAACTGATAGTAATTTAATAGTTGATAGCTGATAGTAATTCAATAATTTTCTTTCTAAGGGTTGTAATGGTTGTGCTGTTCCAGGTAAGACAGGTAGTTTGACTACTACTCTGATTGTGAATTAGAGTGACAATAGTGAAAAGAGAAGGAATAATATATAAGAGCACTTAGCCTTGGGGTTTCGAAATGTATGAAGAGGGCCATTAAGGAACACAACACAAATAATGCAATCACAAGCCATTTCTTGATGATAAAACCAAAACCCTGATACGGAGAAAGCTTAAGTGATAATGTATTATTTTTTATCATTACAACCTAATCTTTGTATCAAAAATTAGCTTTTTTTGATGAAGACCTATGGTTAGTAAGAGACGTAGCAAGTGAGAATGTCAGAGCTTGCTGGAATTAGAAAGGTATCAAGAATTCAGTGATATGTAGGTGAGGCTGAGCCCTAAAATGCTTTTGAAAAACTGAGATTTTTTTTCCCCTCATGCAGCAGGTAATGTGACTCGTCCGACATTATAACCAGAAAAATGCTTTACGGTTATTTAAGAGAGGAAGATCTGTGTAACAGGGACAGTCTGACCTTAGAATGTTAAACCAAGAATCTTACACAAAGAGGTCCAATATGCCTTTGCTTCTCTCAGTGATGCACTTAGTGTGCAAGTAGTGCAATGCCTTTAACTGCTTCTTTTCCTGGATAATGCCACTATTGATTTAACAAACTGGGGTTCCTCGAGCATTTCAATATGCTCAGAAACAAATTCTCAGTGCAGACTGGTGCAAAGCGGTCTCTTAATATCTATCCACTTCTTGGAAATATATAAATACGGTTCTTTGATGTGCATAGGAATGTCAAACAAATGGATGCAAAGTGATCCAGTATACATAGATTAGTGACACTGAGGTGAGAAACCTACATGTGCCCTAAATTCTGACAATATTCCTTATACAATGGTAGCAGTTTCAATGATAAAGAGCCTCCACTTGAAAAAGTCAAGCTTTGAGTAGATCTCTCAAATACTGCTCAGTGAGCTAGCCTGTAATCAACAAAAGCTTAGTTCTCAGAATTGCTATGCAGTTCTGCAAAACTCAAGAAAATTGCTACAGCCCAGATGCAGTCACCCCAACTTACAACTAAGGCTGTGCACCCAGTGCTCTCTGTTGGCTAGATGTCTGTGAAGATCCAAATTTTGTCCATAAGAAACTTAACTGGATATGCACGATAAGCTGAATTTAATCGGTGCTCCACTCTGTTCTGTCAGGGGAAAGACCATTTCCCTACCTCAAATGAGTTTTATGATAATAGCTATGCTAAGTTTTATGTGGTTCTTATATAGTCATGGATGCCATAGGTATCTTAGGTGCTTGTAACAATACAAACTGTGATACTCTGACTGAAATAGTCCGTATCTCTGACACTGAAATATCCCTGTGAGCAAGTAGACACGTTCAGTTAAGGAGAGGATAAACCAATGTTTTTGTAACAGCGGAAGTCTGCATAGCATTCCCTGGGAATAAAAACGTGTGATCCCTGTCTTGAAGTGGTAAGGTCACAAGTGGATAAACACAGAAACCGAAGGTAGTAGACAAAAGAAGAGAAAGGAATACAAGAAAAAGGATAACGTGAATGGTAATTACAGACAAGTCAGAAAATGAGACTGCAAACTCCAATTCATAAACTCGGTTGGATGTAGCTATAGCAGCTGAAGAGGTTGCTGTGCCCAGCTGTGCTCCCCCAGTCTCTTCTAGACGCTAGGGACGTTCCTCAGTAACTGCATTTCACGAGGTCTTTTGTTAGCTTGAACCTCCACCATGTTAGGCGAAAGGATGGGGTTTTGTCTGCAAAACAAATCTAAGGGCTGCGACAGCTCAGAAACAACAGTCCCCTCCATTCCATGTCCCTGCCGTGGATGCGGAGGGGTGGCACAACCCCCCCGAGCAGCTGCAGCTGCGCTTCTGCGGGCTCCAGAACTGAAGTTTGGGGCTGTGACAGCATAGAAGAGCTCAAACCCAGCCGGGGGAGGAGGGGAAGGCTTCCCTGTTCGATTAAAGGAAAGAGAGGAGATTCATGAAGAAAAGGACAAGACTGAACAGCAGTTTGTTCGGCGTGAGAAAAAACAGCCTGAATGCCATGGGCTGGGTATGCCCTATCCAAACAGCAAGAACTGACGAGTGTTTCCACTAAAGGAACGGTATGGCTGGACGTCTCCTCCCAAAAGGTCTGCTGACTACAAGCTCTCCCTGGATCTGATCTGTTCTAAAATGCTGCTCTGGGCTTCAGTCTGTGTAGAAGGTTCTCAGCTGAGAAACTGCCCTTTCAGGCAGTGAATTAACCCATTAAGCATGAGCTTGCCTGGAGGATGTGAGTATGCCTACACATTCAAAAGTATTTGCTTATACATTTCACTTTTGTCTAAAAACATTCTGAGGTCACCTCTAAAAGAAATATTGTAGTAATAGGCATCCCATCTTAGATCTCCTCTGTGTGGCCCGTATTATTTCTTCTTATTTGTATTTAAGTCAGGCAGGTTCTTTATCAATGAGGATAGTTTTTAGGCTCCTAAAGGCAGCCATGAGAATGGAAAGTATAAACAAGTAAGCCTTGAAACACTTCAGGTCAGCTTTCCCAGCTAGGAGACTGTAGTCTAGAGGCACTCTGTGGTCATTTCTGTGTGATTTGCAGTTGTTTCCCAGAAGAGATGGGGACCAGCAGTTTGTGTAGATAGGTCTGCCCAGCCACTTGTCAGCTTTTACGTCTGCCACAGACTGATCTGGAGAACGGTACCGTTACTGATAATGGGAGCAAAGATAACATATGAGCTCATTCAAAATCAATCCAGCTTGTTGTAGGTTCATCAGGGATAATTCTGAGAAATAGGTAAGTGTGTTGGAAGGAGTGGAAAGAAAGGCAGTGCATAAGAGGGCAACCAAAAACTTCATCATGCTCCTGCAGTTTCTGGCTGGACAACCTTCTCTCACCTAGCAGGTACCTGCTTTAAGAGTGCACACAGCATCCGCTGCCTGTGAATGTCTGCTCACACTGTGTCCTGGAGTTGGAAATGACCTGTTAGCTCCCTGATGCAAAAGTGAGAATGGTAGAGATGCCTGATTGTGGAAGGACAAGAGATTTATATTAGGAGTCTAACAATCATGAAATCAAATCCTGTATGTTACCAAAATCTTAAGCTAGCTATGTTTAAACTGTCTTATCCAGTGAGATCAATATCATTTGAATCAATAAGAAAATCTGGGCTTCAGATTTTTTTAGAAGGTGAGAAAGCCAACTCCAATCTCCTTTAAAAATGTATTAATAAATTTTCTAGTTTGGTATGTAACTAGGAGACATGTTCCCAAATGTTGAAGGCATCAAGTGATTCAGGGGAAACTATGAAATGACTAGGACTGCCTACAGTCAAGGCACTTATTTAAATGCTTTCCTAATGAATTAAAGCTAACTTAAGGCAATACATTATACATTGCCAAGAGTCTACTAAAGAACACCTCAACAGAAGTGCTCTTCTGTTCCAGCATGCTACCTGTAAGTAAAGTTTTCACCGTCACTTGCGTGCATTAGTTTTGAGGCAAACCTAGTACTGATCAATAACCTCTAAGTTTATGTGATGTAGCTGTTCATCAAAAATCACTAACAGCATATAGAAAAAGTGATACAGAAGAAAGACCCTGACCAATGAAATTCATCTCAAAGAGAGGGATGAGCTTTTACTTGTTGGTTTGATTTTGTTGTCTTAGCTTCATGAAGGCATCAGGTAATTGGGCTTTCATCCAGTTCTAACTCACTTCTCGGTTAATCCTCCTTGGCATTCATAACATTTACATATGGACAAGAAGAACAGAGCAATCACGAAAATCTGCAAACATGGAAAAGCTGTCATTTTTACCACAGTAGCATTTGCTGCATGGATAGAAACCTAAACCCCAAACTTCAGATCACAGTTATGCAAGTATTTGCTCACACTTTAACACTGAATAATATTGCAGCAGGCATACTAGACCTTTACTGATAATACTGCCAGCATGACATAAAAATAGCCTACAGTCCATTTTAACATCAACTCAATATGCCAACCACTAATTTACAGGAAACTCACTAGCTGAGAAGACAGAATTAAACAGAATTCTATTCTCAACTCTTTCATCTTTTTTCCTCTTTGTGTTAATTGGGATTTGCAGATTTTCACCACACCACCAAACTTTGACACTCCACAAATACCACTGAAAAAACACACTTGTTTTAAAATAACCGCAATGAAGGTATTTTCAAGCATGTAGTATTCTCCTGCACATCATTTTTCCAGATCCAGTATGTCAAGGTACTTATGGTACTGTAGTTATCACATACATTTGATCAGGCAGAAAGGCAAACCACCTTGCATGAACAAATGCTGCAAAGCACCTAAATTACCAAGTCATTCCAACAAGATAGTGGAATTTAAAGCATCAAGGCAAAGCCAGTTCAGCTAATTTAGTTTTTGCATGTATATTTTTTAAAGACCTGCATTTGACAGAGGAAAAAGTAAATGTGAGCAAGAACTCTACAGTATTTTGCTTATCTGTTAACACAAAATAATAAGAAAGGATATCTTTTCTCTTCTCCTCTTAGGAGCAGTGGTGAATGTTTTGACTGCATTGTTTACAACTCAAAGTAATATTGAACTTGTTCTGAAATAGTGCTTTAGTTTATTTAGTTCTACCAGCCTAGTAAATACCACAAAGTATTTACAAAGCTGTCATGGTTTAACCTTGGTAGGTCACTATGCCCCACAGAGCTGCTCACTCACTCCCCCACATCAGATGGGGGATTGAATCAGAAGGGTAAAAGTGAGAAATCTGGGTTGAGATAAAGACAGTTTAACAGGGAAAGTAAAGCTTTACAAACATTGGTGTGTTATCAGCACCATTTTGGTCACAAATCCAAAACGTAACACCCTGCAAGCAACTATGAAGAAAATCAATTCTGTCCCAGTAAAAAACAATACAAAGGTAAATAGAGCATAAAAGTATTTGTAAAAGACTGAAATGTTTGGAAAGTGCTTAAAATTAGGCCTATGTAAATATAGTGGCAAAGCACTGTGCGTGACAAATTATTTTCCTTAGCTTCCAGCCAATCAGCTGGCTTAAATTCCCATTTGCATGTCAATGTATATCCATTTCAAGTACATAGTAGTACATTAACAATTTCTGTCATTTTAAATATATTGGCTTGGTGCACATTACCACATAGTAGTACCTGAATATATACAGCTGCTTTGTTACCAGCAATTTTGACAATGCAATTTTTATTCTGTCTTTATGGATATATGTGAGTCTGTGATACTGTACATGTGGATGTACCTTTGGATGCACTTTTGCACTAAGGTTTGGTTTAACCCTGAAAGTAAAGGACAGACCGGAAAAACAAAAAAGTCAGGACCAGTGTGCTAGCTCAAGAAGGCTTCTTGTGAATCCTGTGATTCAAAGTTAAATGCTGGCAAAGGCAAATCAAATGCAAAATCAAATCAAATCGGAGGATAAAACTGTATGCCACAAGGACTTCCTAAAAGACCTTGTGAAAATTTCTGCCAAAAATTAGTGCTTGCTTAAGAGGGAAGAGCGAGCTTTGGGAGGCTTGTCAGAAAAACAGTCTTTTCTTCCCTTACTCTACAATTCAGGGTAATCGACTTTCGATTACAGTGGCATATAGTCATTTTCTTCCCTATCACCCAAGAATCTAGTCTGAGTAACACAATTTTCCCATTAAGATGCACATGTGTGTGTGTGTATGTGTGCACACGTGCCTGTGTGCCTGTGTCAGTGTTCATATCTGAGCAAGAACGCAAGCTAATCTCAAAATCTTATTCTTCAGAAGGTCTCACAGAGTTCACTATCTCTTGCAATGTTAATTCTACCAGAATTTTTCTGTACTTTGAATAGGATGCAACTTCCTCTACTACCTCAGAAAAGAGAAATAAAAAAGAACCAGCTCCTAAAAATAATACTACTAACAGTGGCATGTCTTTGTGTCATGTTTACTGTCTTTAACCCATAAGAACGGGTTTTTATGTTCTTCATCAGCATACATCCTTTATGTTCATTTTAATGTTGTATCATACCTGCCTAACTACTTAAGTATTTCATACATACAGCTTCAGTTCTGTTCTTTTCTAAACAGTTCCTGATTTGTCTCCTGCACACAGCTCTCACGGGCTGTGTCAGAAAGAAGATGATAGTGCACCTCGAAGGTGCACTCCAGCCAGGGACATGAGACAAGAATAAACCAATGTAGACCCTGAATAGTAACAAATCTTATCTAAAGCAACAGAATAAGGAAGGAATTTTGCAAAATCACTTTCTTCTCCCCTGTGGAGAATTACAGTTTTCCAAAAATCACATTCCCTTCCAAAGGACTCGCAACCAACTTGGGTAGTAGCAACTCTTTAAAGTGAACAATGTAGAAAAGGTGACTGTTGGGAAAACCCTTTTCTCCCCCAAATTCCTTTGCTTTGAAAATGAGGCTCCGACCCTAGGCATAAGTGTTTATCAATAACACTACGAGACCAGACAAGCTTTATCCATGGGTTTACACACTGCTGCACTGGCAGAAGTAGGAAGGGTCCTCCCCGTGCGCTCCAATGGCAGGGAAGCCATTTGCTGCAGCCACCTCCCCTCGCCTTCCCTCCCTCCTACACGGACATGAGCCGAATCCTTCTACCGGCCTTCTCCGCTCCCTGGCTGGAAGTGTGTGCAGAGATTGCACAGATTGCATGAGCCGCGCCTGCAGTCTGAAGGAAGCTGTAGCAGAAGGGGAGTATGTGTCCCTGCCTGTGCGCTCTGATTTGCTGCACAGCAGCTAAAGAGTAATTTAATAACCAAATTGTAAATTTTTTGGTTTTAATAAACCCGTTTTTCCTTTCATTCAGACCATCATTCAGTTAAGTATTTCAGAACATAATGTTTTCTTTTTTTCTGTTCTTATTTTCCCCGTTTCAATTGTATTAGCATTCTACAATCTCATCATTGCTTTTGACATTTGTTCTTCTGTTTCTTCCCTCTGGTCTTCTTGATTTCTCTGTCAATTATCATTTTATACACATTATGAATCACTTCAGAGTCTGCCCATTCCAAAACATCAATCATTAATCTTTTTAACAAACAAGCATTTTTTAAAGAGCTGCATATAACGGGTTTTTTTTGGAATAGTGTATATGATTTCCACCAGAAATTCCAGTCTTACCCTCCTATAGCAATGTATAGGACTGCAACAGTCCTGAACTGGGGGGGGATTTCAAGGCTTTTGTGTAGGTAAGGCAGAACCAGCAATCTCTGGAGCAATGCATGTATTGCTGCAATAGCACATAGGAAAGTATATCACACAGTTATCCCATATCACATCATCTCTGACCCTGTTCATTACACAGGAAAACAAGGAAAGTCTTGTCCTATCTCTTTTTGCTTGTCCTACTTTCACTGAGCTGGGATGATGGAACCCCCAGTTTACTTATGTCATTAGTCTATGAAATCACAACAGAATGACCTCAAGTGTCTAATTGAACAGTTATTTGACTCAGATCTATAAAGTCATTTATGTCCTTAATTGGGTAAAGGTTAGGCACCTGCAGTTCTCTGTAATCTGAGTCCGCATCCTTTTAGCAGTAATAAAACCAAATCCATCCTGAGACTAAAACATGTTGCTTTTTTTTGTTTGTTTGTGGGAGGGGAGAAGGTTCTTTTGCTTTTTGAAGGATATTTCCGGCAAACTATTGTCTTGCATTTGTTCAGATTGCTAGTTCTGCTTATATAAACAGCCTGACTGCTGAATGCATATCCATGGTAACTGATTTAATACAGAATCAGACTGCAGTGGTGTTAACTTGGTGTCGTTAATGTCAATGGCAGATCTCCTACTGATTTCAGTCCTGCCAGTAACACTACTGTTCTTACAAACTGCACACATAACCCTAACTATCATCAGGGTTGTTAACAGATACTGAGCATATCTAAAAGTATAAGCTTAACAAGGTTTCCATATCAGACGTTTACCTGCTACCATTTATATATTAATGCCTCTGGGACTTTGTATCTGACATACATATACCATATACCTGATATGCATGGAAGCATCCTGTTCAGCTCGAGCTGGACCCCGGTATCACTTCTGCTTCTCCAGGACTTGCAGACAGTGCTGGATCTCTCTTGCCTTTGAGACTGTTCCTCCACACCATCCAACTATCAAGTTAGTATCTCAAGTTCCGGTGCCTCAAGTGGTCTTCATCTGACACAGTCATTTATTGATCGCATTATTTATGATGTTATTGGTGCTCAGCTATAGCATTAACACTCATTATTCTTCCCAACTGCCTTCCCCCTAATCCAGTCAATGAAGAGAAGCCTTACCTTAATTTCAGTAATACATGAACTCTAGGCAGCTTGCTCCAGATGACCAATCAATTGCACAACTCAATACCAATCACACGGCCCTCTTCAGAAGCATTACAACAGAAATCCTTATTGTTCTGTTACGGACTTGGATGCTATTTGTTCAACAATGAACAGATACCTTTCACTATTCATTACTCCACATTGCCTGTGTGAAGACTCTCAAAATGATTTTTTGTAGTGACTTAGGGCACGTAACATTTCCTCCGAATTTCCCACAATGTCATATCTTAGTTCACTAAATTTCCAGTATATCTGCCCACATTCCCACTTTCTCCTGATAGACAAATTAATATGCTTATGAAATTCACGTTCAGTGACCTTGCTGGTGAGTGTAAGTACAACTCAAACTTTTTTACTGTAGCTAATTGTTGATTTATGGCCGCTCAAACAGCACGAGCACTAACTGCCAATTATTTAAATGTAAAGATATTGTTTGGGGCAGAAAAAACAGTAGAATGGTTTCAAGAAATAATATGAGAACCTTGCTGTATTTTCAAGGAACTTCTACATAGCTTAAAACATTGTGTAATACTTAACCTTCACATTTGCCCAAAATAGTCCAGGAGCAGGTAGGAATACCATCAATAAATTAATCCTAATTAAAGAAAGAGAAATAACTGTGTCCTCATTTTTACAAAACTACAAGCATTATAAACCAGGCATAGTAAAAGCACATGGGTTCATTTGATTCATAGTATCATGAATTCTTTGTGTCTGTAGATCTGAGAAACTTTTAAGATATCCTGAACAGGCTCAGGTGTAACCAGCAAGGATTTTGTGCATCTAATTGTATATCATAAAAAAATATCTGTTACCCACTGTAACATTTGCATGGATAGTAATAAATATGTTGTTTATGAAAAGTAAAGAATGTATCCATACAAATTGTATATTTCCATCAAAAAAAATTATACGAAGAAAAGCCTACAGTCAAGCTTACATTTGAGATAACTCTGAAGGAATTACAGATTACAAAATTTGATTTTACACTGCCACATACCACAGATCCAAGCATGAATATGTTTTGGGGGGTAGACTTGATTTGTAGTGTGCCAGACCCAGTCCTGTGGGTCCCGTCTGCTTCTGGAATGAAAATACATTATCTCAAATTCCTTCTATGAAAGACTATGATATTACCTGCCAGAAAGTAATGATAAATAGGATTTATAGGTCACCTCAGTTTATCCTGCTAAAGAACAGCACAGATACCAGCAGCTGAGCTGCCATTTTCACAGAGGATAAGCAAAGACCGGTCAGGGAACATTCTGTGGTCAGTGAAGAGACCATACTGAGAATTAGACTAATTAAGCTCATTTTCTGTGCCCAGTTACGGAGGACGTGGAAAGCAGTTTCCTTCTCTGCTTTCTTTTCTCAAACAAGTATTTACCTTTTCTGCAACCAAAAGAAGCTTTTATTTTAGAGTGTGTGTATATATGCATGTATGTATATATATATATATATGTACATACGTATGTACGCATACAAGCCTTTCTGTTTCAGAGGAATATTAAAAGTGAAGGTGTAAATATTTGCAGGAAGCATCCTGATATACAAGGACTACATGGAAAATTCAACATATACATATGCTTCAAGACTGTGGTAAAGAATTTGGGCTTCATTTTCAGAATTCCCGTGGAACTAATAGAAATTAGAAATGTGTAGCACTTTGGGAAGCACCTCCTCTGTTTCCATGATGGAGGGACGTAGAGGCCATGTTCAGAGGTGGACTCCAGTGTTAGGTGAATCAAATGACAATATTTGTTTTGGTGAAGCCCAGTTAAGATGTATCATCTAAGTAAGCTCCAACATTTAGCTGCACTAGTCACTATACAGGGTAATTTTCTGTAGGAACTTATTAAGATTTTACTGAAGTTGTATTAAGGAAAAACTCTTGGTAAAAAGCTGAAAAGGATATTGTAAGTATCTCCTCAGTCTATGATTTTTTTCTGAAGATCTCACGTTAATATTCCAGTTATAAGTAAGAAAATAAAATTAATATTGTGTAATTAAGGCAGGTAGGAAAACATACAAACACAACGAAGACCAAATTCTTCACAATATAAAGCAAGTGGAAATTTCTAGCAAATTCACAACTAACACTAACTTTACAGCAATGCTACTGATAAATGTACATCAGGCATACTTAGGGAATATAAAGCCATGTTTAGTAACAGTGAAATACTGTAAGCAATTTTTAACAGGTCCATTCTAAATGGAGAGCAAAACACTATTGTCCTAAAGACCAGTGTGGTGGGCTTGAGTGTGATAATTTCAAGTCATACTGCCTTGACTAAGTTGACATCGAAAGAATAACAGTTTTCCGGAAACTATAAAAAGTGAAATAAGGGGAATTCTAAGTCATTTCTATCAATACTAATTATTTGACTGTAACAAGGTTAAATTAGTTGACTCTATAGTCAATATTCTCAAAGTAGACTGGGTTTTATGTCTTAATTATTGTGTCTTCTTCAATAGAACAAATTAAAGTTTCAGTGCTGTGCTGTAGGCTTACACTTTTTCCCTCTGCTCCTTCAAAGTTTTTTCTAGTGAAATACACTTCTCCTAGTAGCAAGATATCTGAGGCACATATAGTTAATCTGAATCAATTTCCACTGGAGCTACAGTCCAAGTTACTCATGCCTTAAGAAATGTATTAGATATTCAGATATCCAGATATAAGAAAGAAAACTTGAAAAGTGAACTCTGAATGTACTTCTTAGTTATAGCACATGTTTGTTTCACTACAGAAAGTTTTGTACCTATTATAAATTTTCAAAATGTTAAAAAGTTAAAGAAACATCTAAATACAGTCCTTCTTTTGAGTAAGGTAGCTAAACCAGTCTCTGTAAAAAAAAAGTAATTATACAAATTACAGATAAAATTTTCAAAAATAGATGAACTGTGTTTCCAGTAGAGCAATTATGAAAAGGTTGAAAATTCATTGTACATTTGCAAACAACTGAATGAAACCCAGTAATTTTGACTGTTGTGAACGACAGTCCCTTCCAGAGATGTATAAACATCGCTAGGAAGAGGCTTCCTAGAAGAATGGCCCAGAACCCTATCTGTCAATTTTAAGAAAATAAATGTAAATGCAGATATATTGAATAAAATGTCAAAATTTTTATAAGATACTGTGCATTGTAGTGATATTTGCCTCATTTTTTTAGGACAGATTTCATTACATAGTTCTCCATGTAAATTATTTAATGCTCTGTCCACTTGGTCCTGTAGAAGATCAGACTCAAACCCAGGTAAAGTTTTTCATGAAAGATCAAATAGTCTGAAGACAATTTTTTAACACCTTTTTCAAGCAAATATTTTGCCATCTGTTATCTTTACTACAGAAGGTGAAGTTGAATAGTTATGAGCAACTACTGAAGTCTAAAATCTCTGTATCTTTTAAATAAGTCAGTTCCGGAAGAACAGAGTGCTACTTTCTGTAGAACAGACAGTCAAAGAAAACAGATCTAAGAAGAAACTTCTTTAAAAAGTAAAAAAAAAAAAAAAAAAAAAAAATCAAAATCCAATCTAAATATCTAAAAGTCTGACTTTCCTTCATACATCTCACAACATTGTTCAGAAGTATCACCACTCATCTATCCAAGGTTACCTTCCTTATTTTAATGATCCCTAAAAAATTCCTGATGCAAAGTAGGTGATATTTACGGTAATTTAAAAAGTTACATAAAGCTGTTGAAGACAGCAGTAAACAACAACCAGTGGCTGCCAAAACCATACTGGCAAAGGAAGAGCTAGGAAGAAAAATAAAACACAGGGTACAAAACTCCCATTTCAGTTTTGAACATAACTGATGAAATATTCACCTTGGCCCCACAGTCAGTATACTCATTTTTGTGTGGATCTGAGCTGGGACAAACAACGATAATAAATATAGCTGTTTCTAAGGCTAAATACAGTAGACCGATAACTCTCATTTCCAAAAATGAAATACTAATTTATAAACTTTATATTAACTCTTCTTACAGAATGGCAAAGACATATTCCGAGAGGTGTACGTTTTGATGTGTGAAGAAAGAAAGAAGTTGATGATGCAACTGTATTACTGTGTGATACGCCATTTCGTTTTTGAAAACCCTTCAAATTTGCTTTAGTTTCTTGATAATTTGCCTTCAAGAGATGGAACTGAGGGGTGAAAATGGCTGTAATCCTGACATATAGCACATTTCCTCCACTATTTTCTTGGGCCTTGTAAGAAGAAAGTTTTTCACAAAATGGAAAGCAGTGGTTATAAATGCAATGTTAATCTTCAGGAGGAAAGAAAAAAACAACAACCAACCTCACTGTGAAGAATAATTTTAATTTTACAGCCTTGACAATACCCCATTAGTTTAGAAGACGCAACTACAAACAAGTCATACTACACTTTTATTGTCAGGGTATGAAGCAGAGCAGGGAAATATTAAATTTTCAAACTGCATTCACTTTCAAATCAAGATTTGGTAGAAAATGCTTTTTTAAATAGTGGTTATCCTTCACTGTCAAAACACTGCTTATGTGCTGTCTGGAAAAATTATCATTCATATTCATTTGTCAGTACTTGTCCCACTCTTCACAGTCAGCCAAACAGAGAACGTTATATTCCAAGTCAAAGTTGGTTTTTGTCATCGATATTTATTGCTCCTAAATACCAATACACAGACAAACCTTTCCTGATTCTTAATGCTGCTTGCACATTTTGCAATGCTGCGTTTCAGGCCAACCCTTTATAATTTCTATGTGAAGTTATATTTGGGAGGGGAATGGGATCTTCTGTTATCAAGGAGACAGTATATGTCTTTTCAATTTAGTGACATACATTATTTTTCTGACATGCTACAACATCAAAGAAAGCTATTCTACAAAAACCTGACCATCACATTTCAGAGAACTTGCTTTGCATAATGTATCTCCATTAGTGTTTCCATACAAGTTGTCAGTAGACCAGTTAAATGTCTGCATGGATTTCTATCATTTCATGTAATAAAATGTCAAACGTCCTATGCACACTGAAGACAAAAATGTACAATATGTTATGTAAAATCATGATGTGCACAACCAGAGCATGACAATATTCTATAAACAGGAGTAGTTTGTATCAGACTGAAATCTAGAAATTACAGTCTCTTAGGTATAATGGTTTCATTAAACTGTTCAAACAGTGTCTCCAAAGCTAATTTTCTTTCCAAAGTACCCATGCATAGAAAGTACAGCAATAAGACATCCCCCTGATATGCCTTTCTGAATAGCAGATTAACTGCAGAGCTAGAATGATGTCAATTTGTTTCAAAATATTGCAGCAAAGCTTTTGAATGGATGAGCAATTACTAACAGAGGGTGCAATTATAACGGAGTCACAGGGAATGCTTTAATATGGTTCTTCTCATATGTACAAGGAATAACAAGAAAATGTAATGAAAGAGGAATAATGAGACAGCTGGGTTTGACAGGACCTTGGCAGATGTCACTAAGAAAGTAAGTGCATTAGTTCAGTCCATTCTTCAAGAGATCTCCTAAAGAAGTACAAGGAAAATTAGCATCTTGTCAGAGCGTAACTGAAAGCTGTGGCGGCAGAATATTTATCTGAATCAAACAAAAATTTAATTTTTCTACTTACTAACACTTAAAAGACAGTTATTGGGGCAGTTTTAACTAGAAAAATCTTTGATTTTTTTTTCTCTTCTTATCCCAGATCCCCAATCTGGTTTTTGTTAGCTCTTTGGAGATGATATAAAAAAATCTATTCACTTGTGACCTCTCTTCCCCACAAGCTCACTCAACAATTCACTCTTTTGTTTCTGAATGAAATTTTTACAAAGTGCTTTTTGCCGTTTGTCACATTAAGGTAGCTTAATACTATTTCTACACTTAAATAGGTCCTGCCTGGAGCCAGCTGGTCTGCCTAGAAAGGTTTGGAAGGAAGAAAATTAAGTTTCAGAAGCAGTGGGCCAAATTCTCCTTTCAATTATCCATTGTAACCTCATTACATGCAAAATCAATGATAGAGTGTGCTCCCATGCTTTGCTAGTAGAATCAATATAATTGCCTTTTATGGTATTCAAATGCTACAAATATGTCAAATGTTTTTATTAAAGACAAACAACTGCAACAAAACCCCCAAACAGAAAAAACTTTGCCTAGGCCACTGCCAAAGTTCCTATTTTGAACAACATTGTTCTTAAGTTACCAAAAGCTACATGAAAAAAACTGTGAGATCAAACTGTACTGTGTCCAGTTCTGGGCTCCTCAGTACAAGAAAGATACAGACATACTGGAGAGAGTCCCGCGAAGGGCCACTAAGATGTTTAAAAGACTGGAGCATCTCTCCTATAAGGAATGGTTGAGAGAGCTGGTAATGTTTCACGAGGAGAAAGCTCAGGGGGGATTGTGTTAATGTGTATAAACACCTAAAGGGGGGGTGCAAAGAGGACAGAACCAAGCTCTTTTCAGTAGTGCAGGACTAGAAGCAACGGGCACAAACTGAAACACAGGAGGTTTCCTCTGAACATCAGGAAAAACAACTTCTTACTGTGATGGTGACTGAGCACTGGCACAGGTTGCCCAGGGACGTTGTGGAGCCTCCATCCTTGGAGACCTCCAGAGGTCCCTTCCAACCTCAACCATTCTGTGATTTTGTGATTCTCTGAAATATTCATATACTTGGTACAAAACTCTATGAAAAAGGTATGAACAAAAAAGATAGGCAACAGCACAAGCTGTTTCTTCAGCACACTGCTTCTACACTTACTAAGTAATAATTCTCTTTGGAGTTTCCCTGTCTAACTAAATAACTAGCCAAGAGAAGAAAGGTACCAGCATACTAAGCTAACAGTATATTTTAGATTTGAGGGGGTTTTTTTGTAGGTTTGGGGGGGTTCTTAATGGGCTTACAATGATTTAGAATTTCAACTTTATAAACATGAAAAAATCCATTTAAAATGTATTTCATCTTTATTTATGAAAAACTTTTTGTTTGTTTGGTGAAGGTACAGATAATTGAATTGGAATTCTTGAACAGCCTCACTCTTCATAAAAGTGCTAATCCCAGTCCACTCAGCTACCTGTGTAAACTATGATCATCAGGTTTCAGAGCTCCAACACAGCATTCAGCTGTTCACTGTCTTAGAAGCAAAGTGAGATAGACCTTTACCATCCCAACACCAGGTATCACAGTTAAATTTGTTTAGATAAAAGTTACAGCATCAAGTGGAAACTACTATTGGCATATATATACCCCACAGAAATTGCCCTTTTTATTACCAGCCGTAAGTATGCCTTCTGATTTTTCTAACGTATGTAAGTTTCTTGGCTCCTGATTACTAGCTGTTGTTGTTACTGGTACTATCTGCATGAGCAAGAAATATTTTACCATTAAAACTATGGCTGTTAATACCAGGAATAAAATAATAGAGTATCTAGGAGCACAAGAGAGACAGACCATGACTCCATTGTGCTATGCACTCTAGATTGCAGGACTAAAACACAGTAACTCCCCTAAAAAGCTTTAAAAAGTGTTCCCTTCTGCGCTTTCATGTTGTAATTCATACTTAATCTTTACTTTGTAGTATAAGAAAAATATTCTTAAAACATGCATAACCATGGTGGAAATCTAGAAGCAGAATTAAAGCACAAGAGTATTTTCTTCCGTATCTCATCAGTAACCACTTTTATTTCCCCACTGTTATACTACATACATCCCAGAGCAATCCAAACAGGAAATTAGGTCTTCTGGCTTTCTCAACCATTTTTCAAAAGAATCTGTGCATAAGAAGATAGCCTACTTCCTAGACTATATTAACACATCATAATTACATTTTCAAAGCAAAAGGAGCACATGTCCTTTGTAGTCTCTGATGGTAACTTTAAATTGCACTCATTGCTTTATAGCACATAACTCACTCTAACAAAAAATAAAGTTATAATACTGAATAATTGTTCACTGCTTTCCAACTTCAAAGTGCTTTGTAAATATGACCTAATTCATCACAATTTTCAGTACTCAAGGGAATTGGGTACACAACAGCAGAGATAGAAAAAGCAAGGCAGACAGAGCTAATGGTCAAATTCCGTAATTTTTGCCTAGGCATGTGCTTGCTCAGGATTTTCCTTAAACAAAACCTGAATCTAAGAAAGGAGGTAAAATTTTTCAAAATCGAAAACTGTAGCTAAGAATGCAGGTCTTACGGATTTGGTGTTTGGCATTTGGCAACAGCGCTTTCAGAAATCTCTGTAACTCCACACAAAATCCAAGAATAAGGACATTGGTCAGGCCCTCAGAATCTGCATGTAGAAGACAGAAATTCCTTCCTCCACATCATAAAGCAAGTAAGCTCCTACAGACTTCTACTACCGGTTTTGGCTTGCTTTTATCTTCCTGTAAGATTTGGCTATTCAGCT
Source organism: Elanus axillaris (assembly GCA_026212715.1). Taxonomy (NCBI): domain Eukaryota; kingdom Metazoa; phylum Chordata; class Aves; order Accipitriformes; family Accipitridae; genus Elanus; species Elanus axillaris. Next base: position 277,960 of record JANZLQ010000008.1, on the reverse strand, counting down.
CACATTATATATGGACCCCTTAACAATCCATTCAACTTTTACCCCAAAAGCTTCCTATCCTGCAAGCGCAGAACACTTCTTCCTTGCAGTCACTGCAGCGTGCAAACCCAAGGACTACAGTGGATCCGTGGCTTTGAAGCCATCTACACCCACCCAAAGGGAACAATATTATTCCTGAGGATTTAACCACGCAACAGAGGAAGTGACATTACCATGATTTGCCCATCAGTATCTAAAACTTTATGTCATCAGTGAAAACATGAATGAAAGTAAGAAATGTTTTAATACATGAATTCTGGAGTCAACAATGATATTTGGTGTTGGCAGTATTTCTTAGTCTCTTTTTCCAAACCTTAGTCAATGCACAATAACTAATGCATGGGTTTAAGCCATTTTTTACAGTGGAAAGATACATTCAATTAATCTGAATATATATATAATTTATATTTACATATAAATTTTAATGTGCGTGTGTGTGTATATATATATATATATACACACTGTACAAATATTCACATACATATAATATGAAAAATACTGGATCACCGTGAAACAAAAACAGTAGGGAAAGCAGACTTGCTGATATTGAAGACCATTTATACATATTATACATGACAGCTCAGATAAAATGTCTGCTTGTCATTAAACAGCTATATAACTAATTGTTTGAAGAACACTGGCTAGGCTTCCAGAAATATTTTTTTTTAACTTTATGTTAAGAAATAAAATAAACTCTGCATGGTTTACATTTAAAAAGGCCAAAGGATAGCTGACCTGAAGACAGGGTCTTGTTTATCTGCTTTTGATACTATTTTCCAGTATTCCTGTTATGGCTACCCCTGAAATAAGGGAAGAGGCACGGGGAGAAAGAAAGAAAGAAAGCAAGAGAAAGAAAGCAAGAGAAAGCAGGCAAGAAAGCAAGCAAGAAAATTACCCCATTCATCTCTTTCCTATGCTAAATGCTTGGTTTCCCCACAACAGCTGTAGATAATAGGGGATCACCTAACTCAGAGGAATTATCCCTCAGTTTGCCAGGAGTAGCTAAGCCAATAAGTAGCTGGAAATATGGCGGAAAATAAATGGGAAAAAATGCATCCAGCTTCATACAGAAATTATCTGAACTAAACCACCCCTAGTGTTGGATGTTCTCAACTCTTAAAATTGGATTAATGACTACAACCATAAAGCCATTGTGTTTTATTCTAATCTAGCAGGAAAGCATGTGTTAGTACTGTAAAACACTTCTTTTATGAATGTTTGGCCCCTAGACTAGTGGCATTTCATGCATATAAGACCACACATGCTGGGAATTTTCACAAATGCTTTTGCCTTCTTAATGCTTGTACAACATCTGAGCATTTCTGTGGCCTCAAAGATGAAACTGGGTTTTCATTTACCAAAAATGTGTATGGGGTGAGACACAATCCAGCACAGCAGGGCTGTTAAGATGTCTGTTACCAAAGTGTTTCTCCTTCCAGGGAACTAGATAAAACAGTGGTATTGGGCATATAATATAATAATTTGTTCTCTTTGTTAGTTTCAATAGTGCCATATTTTACTCTGCTTGTAGCTCATTTTACGTGTATAATGAGCTCAGATATAAGTAGATCAATAGAACATACTGTTTAAGTAAAACAGTAGCAGTAAAAAGGTCAAAGTTTGGATCTCATCAGGCAAAAAAAAAGACTTTTAAAAATGACCATGTGGCACTACATATATCTCCCACATGTGTCTGACTATGCTGCCAGCTTCCCTGAAGCAGCGAAGCCCCACAAGTCACCTGGGTCGTCCCATTCAACCAGCCATATTTCGCAGGGAAAGCAGGAAGTCTAAAAAAGCCACAGGAAAATCTCACTGCTATGCAGTTTCAACTTACCATCCAGAATTTAGAAGGAACAAATGACTGGCGTGTTAATTTGGATTTATCACAGGCATCCAACATTTGGCAACAAGTATTCAACAGGAGAAATCCTCAGCCGGCGGTGCTGCGCGACCATGCTGTGGAAGCGCAACAACCAGCCGGAGTGCGACCAAGTCCGCCATCTTCCCTGCCTCACAACCATCCCCAAAACAAGATCTTCTTCCCCCTGGGTCTGGCCCAGCCAGCGGGAGTGAGGAGGGCCCCGAGGGCTTGGCAGGGCCTCACTGTGCCCAACCTGCTCACCACCCGGCTCTGGCAGAGCTGGGAGAGACCCAGCGGCACCGCAGCCCACAGCCAGACAAGATGGTAGTGCCAGGGACGTGGGAGAGAGGAGTCATCATCGCCAAGTTCCGCCATGCACGAGACTGAGGAGTACGCTGTCCCGAAGTACTCTTTCCACAGGCAGTAACTTTCTTAAACGAAATCACTTGTTAATTAGTAGCTACCTGTTTATTAGTAACGGAGTTAGGAAATGAGATGAGAAAACTCAAAAGTTTATTTTATCAAGCTGTAACCTAAAAAAACAATTAAAAACATTTTACGTAATTGAGTCCTGCAATTAGTTGGTGGTGGTTTGGGTTTGGCTGGAAGGAACATGTCCTTCTTTTTTATTTAATGTACAGATTTATCTCAGGTGTAATGTTGTCATGATGGTTTTTACAGAGGAAATCAATTGAAACAGTTTACTTACCTGGTCTTCTTGTTCCTACAGAAATGGAAGCCTGAGCATGCCGCTGCTGGGCTAATATATGTAAACCAAAAAATTACACTGGCTGAGGACAAGAGCTCAAACTAACTGAGACAGACAGCAGGCTACTTTCATTATCCACCTAAGTGAAACCAGAATGCTGAGAAGCAAGAATAAAAAGTGAAAAGTAAATTAGGAACTGATGTTTTCAGTCCCTGTGAGCAGCCTGGTAGTCTTCATATATGAACAACAATCAAATAGAAAATACTTCCACGAATAAAGGCTTGCAGGATCGGAGCAACAGATTTCAAACAGTGTTAATAAAAAAAGAGTAATCTAAGGTGGTATTAGCAACAAAAAAGAAAGATTTTTATATTGTATCTAATTATTGCAGTCTTGATCAGGTCTATTAAAATGTTACTACTGTTTAGCTCATTGTGTTTGTTCTCCCCTTTTCAGTGTTTTTCCTGATAACATACACTCTTTACATTGAATACAAATTTTAGTGAAAACATGGACAATCTATGATTCTAATATGCATTATGGCAAGAACATACTAAGTATAATTTAATTGTTCTTAATAAAATCAAAGAAGGTCATCAGAAAGTTTAGGAAGGAAGACACTAACAGACAAATCCATCCAAAATGATCCAATCAATTACTTTTCATCAATCACACAGCTGGCAGCAAATTTGTACTGTTTGGCTCAGGATAACATTTGCTTAAGCCCCCTCCACATGCTCAGTCCTTCAGCACATGCTTAAAAACCTTGGTGATCAAATGTTTAGAGACAGAGAACTAAATCAGGATATTAGTCTTCCCTATTCCTATTCCTACAGAATACCTCCAAAAAATGAACTAGTTGCCAAAAGCTATGCCAAAGTATGGAATTTGATACTAAAGCGAATCCAGCTTTGAAATATGTTGTCAGATCAAAAACATCACAACTTCATGATGCAAACAAACCACTGATCATGTGCAAATGCAAGCGCTGGTTCAAGTCTGTTCAAAGGGGTTTTTTTGGCACATCAGCTTTACACTGCAAGCTTGAGGACTGCTCAAATGTTGTCTGCTACCCCTATAAAACCAGCATAAAAACACAAGGCCAACATAAACCCTGTATATGTGCCCTGGTTAATGTGCCAGAAATGCAACTGTGTGTCCATTCCTCATCCGGATGAAATTAGCACCCCTGGGTCACCTAGCGATCAGGTATTAACAATTGTGGAATGAAAGCCTAATTACATTTACTGTAAAATGGGTATATTAATAGTTCGCACCACAGCCAGAGTATAGAGAGGATTAATTCAAATCCCTATAAATCCCAGAGGCCCTTTATCTCATTCTATTGTGGAAACTTCAGCAAAGTATTAGTATTTCAGAACTTTAATTTCTTCTACTTTGAAATTGTCTTGACAGGAATATATATCAATATTATTGTTCACAGTATATAAGCAAAAGATAACAGTAGAAACTAGACTACAAAATCCTAAATAATGTACCTTATTCTGATATCTTCATTATCCAAACTACAATTCAAAACGTCTTCTTACCCAAATTACTTATTGGATAGGGATTCTTAGTCAAATTCTCTTTGGATAGATTGCCTCATTGTGAACAAAAAATGATCTACTAGATATTCCCTGAACCATCTGAAACTTTATTTAACTCAGTCCATGGAACTGGCTGGAAAATTGTAAAAAAATTATTACTCTAAGTGCAAATGGTGCACATTTACACAGTCAATGCTGGACATTACTAGCAAGGAAAAATGCAGAGTTTCTTTCCATATTAGGAAAAGAAATAAATTGACAGCAACAATTATCCTGTTTTGGCGGGTCATCTTTGCAGGGGGATGAGCTACTCGACCCACCTTCAGAAGCTGAAGGCTACTGACTGGGTGCAACTGCCGTTTTCCCATTTCTCTTTCCTCCCGTTACAGAAAACTACCTGGTTTCTATCATATTAGCTCGACTCCATATTCTTGTAAATGCAGTAAGGCAGAATTGCCTTCCCTTTCTGCATCATAAGAAGAACTGCAACATCAAAGCTCCACCCCTCATTTGAAGTGTAGAGCTACTTGAAGTCAAGCCTCCATTTGTTTCCAAGGTAACAAAGAGAAACTCAACTCCAGCCTGCTTCTGGATATGCAAGTAAAAATTAACCAAGTGATGGATATATATGCCTTGCTTTCACTGAATATTTGTCAGAAGTTAATGATTGTACAAAGTAGAACAAACAAATTGAAATATGCTTCAAATAAAGGGAACATTCTGGAATAAATAATATCAACAAAAATGAAAAGATGAATGAAAATGATAAGATACATTTATATCCACAGCCCTACCTCTGTAAAAAGAGTACATAATTTAATGAGCCAATTTAGGAATTACATTGTCTTATTTTACAGCAGCCATTTAGGATAAATGTGAGTTCTGCTTTAACAGCTTGCATGTAAAAAAATACACTGGACACGCTGGCTGACAGTATCTCAAAATACTTTACTATGCATTGTTCAGTGCTAAAGCTGGGAAACGTACGTCACTGCTAGTGATTGTTCCATATTTAAAAGCCTTTTCAAGAACAGAGCATATTGCAAGTTACAGACAAATGTATGATTTCAACTTGGAGGGAAGCAATAAGCTAATCAGAGCCAGAATAGAAGCAGGAACCTTTTTGCAACCTTTGGGACAGAAGCATTTTCCATGGAACTGACAACTCCAATTTTCAGCCTATGCAAATTGCAGTGTACCCCCAGAGAGAACTCAGGGAAATAAATGCAATTGTGAATTTCTCTTTGCCGTCGTGCCATAATTCCAACCTCCATCTTTGCCCTTTCCCAGCCAGTGCTACCTACCATTTTCCTTAACGGATTTCTTTTCAGCTCTACCTCAGGTACTGGCAGCTCAAACTCAAGGTGGTAAATTTCCCAGTTAGCATACTTCAGATGCTACCTTTACTTTGAAAACAACTCTCTCTGGTAGATCATTGGGTCACACACTTAAAATCCAGTTCAGTATCTTCTCCCACTCAGATTTAAGCAATCTTTTTTATTTTTTTTTCCCTGGGAGAAAACACAAAGAAATGCAATGCTCCCAAGCTCTTTTCAGTACTCCCCAAACTCACAGTGCCAGTGTGATTACTTCTGTCCTTGAACTTTTCCTTCCTACTTTCACTGTATTTTTTGTCTGGACTACTTCAGCCACAGAAGTGGAAAACAAGTACCTAAAACCAATTTTAAGCCAAGCAACCTGAGTTATATTCTCAACCTCATTTGTGATTTGGGTAACTTCAGGCAAGCAACTTATCCATGTATATAATCCATGTGCCTGTTTGTGTGTGAAGACTGAGCTACACAAACCCACTCACATTTAAAGACATCTAAAGAGAAAAATGATCTAAACAGGCAGAGCCTAAATAAATAAGATCTAGATGCCAAGCTGCAGCAAGTAGAATGGGCTTCTGAAGAGATGTATCAACAAAAATTCCAATTATTCAACTACAACTCACTCTCATTTAACTATTCTTCTCTCAAATTTTTCTGATCTTCAACAATAATTTCCTTTCCCTTCCAGAGAATGAAGAGGACTATTAAAGATCTAAGACTCAAGAAGATATCTAAAACTGATTGTCCTGACTTTTGACAGAAATTGTTGGTCAAACACCACGAAAATTGACACTGGAGGACTCTGCTTGAAAACTTCAGCTGCAGCCAGAAGAAAATTACTTCCTTCAGATCCCTGCTGCATCCTAAGGCTAGATAAGAAAAGAATGCAACAAACTTAACCAAAAAGCTCCAACCTAGAAAAACCTTGTCTGCTAGGACTGCTTAGCCAAACAAGCATTTCTAGTAAATACTTTGGTGCTGTTTCACCTTTCTTTCCAGCCCAAAAGATAATGAGCTGTCTCAATACCTACACAATATTTTGTTTAAAAACTGTTCTATGTAAGTAGATAAACAGAACTTTCTGGTGTTCCCTAGACTGGAAAGTGAAGAAAAAAAAAAGGAAGTCTTTGGAGTGGAGTAGAGGAGGCTTTTAGAGGCAGATCCGGGAGCCTGAAAGATGTTATAAGCATGTGGAATGGGGGGTGGCTTGACAGATAAAATGAAGATTCAGGTGGCCCTGTTGGTCACTTCGGGCAGTCAGAAAAGTTGGAAAGAACAGGTTATATTGTGGTCAGTGAAGAATCCCTGGATGCTGACTTGAGGAAAGTGAGGAATGACCAATCAGTGCCATAATAAGCTATTTCTCTGTGCTAAATGGAAAAGAATCTGGGACTGATCCTTGACCTTGAAGCCAAGTGGCTCACATGGTATCTGCCTAAAGCTAGCCCCTTCTCAAGAGGAACTGTGCTGGAAAAAGCCAGATGTAGTTGTCCTAAAGAGACCCAGGAACTGAGCTAAACCTGTGCAATTGTGGACCATCATGGCTGCAGTGCCCTTACCCTTTTTAATTTATGCATATATTTAGCAGCATAGACATTTGCATAAAGTGCAAAGCAGGATCACAATAAGAAGGGATTAAGCTATGCTGAAGCAGTATATCTTAAACACTGAAGTGTGTAGGAAAAGGTGTACTCTTAGCAGTAAGACATGCAATTTGTTTGCATGAGGTGAAAAATCTGAACAGGTCTTTATTAGCCCATTTGGAAGCCCCACCCCAGCTTGACTTCAAACGGACTAATCTAGAAGGCTACCATGTATGACTGTATGTCACTATTCCTTCCTGATTTATCAAAGGCTAAGCTGTTTCTGTAGACTTTTTGGTTCTTGCAAACTAAGGCCAAAGTAAAACGAAAATGAGAAGTTCCAAGTATCGTCATGCTTGAGGAGCTTGCTGACTCCCTGGGGGCCCAGTGGGCACCAGACTGTGGTATCACAAAATTTACTTTCAGTCAAAATTCAGGGTGAGAAGCAGAGAAGCTCGACTCAGTTCGCCCAGGATCCTGAAAGGGCAAAGAGGGACCAATGCTCTCAGAAGCACAGTCCTTTCCTGATTGCCTACAGGGTAATAAACTAAACCTTTTGCTCTCCTTAGGAGCATACTGCACTATCATTTTCCTGCTTTATTCACAGAAATCAAGATGGCTTTTTTAGAAGGTGCTACATATATAAGATGCAGACAGAGGGGAAAAACAGATCTAACATATGCGGTTTTAAATATTTTACAAATAATGCTCCCCTTCTGTCTCATTTACTGCAGCATTTTCTCCCTGTCCCGTCTTTAGCTGAACAGCAGGTGGAACGAAAAAGGAGGGAAATGTTGGTCTACTGATCAAGAAAATCACTCTCTGTTTGCCCAGGTGTCTCACGTTGATCGCTTTTTTCCCTGTGCTAGGCAGTAAAAAACAGTGATTTTACAGCTGGGGTTTTTCAATATGATTTTGTTTACTTATACTTCCTGAGGTGATTTATCTTTCTCCTTTCCATTTTGAATGGACTGTATCTCTATATCTTCCATAGCTGACATATATAGCTTCACAGGTATTTCCAACTTCCAGGCAAAGGCTGCTTAAATGTATTTTGCAAGCCTGTTTCATATACAGCTTCAGCTGTGGAGAAAAAATATGTATCAGAGCTTGATTAGATTAAATTTTCAAACAGTTCTAGGTTAAACCACTGACTTCCTACCTTATAAAACAGTATCTTTAACAGAAAATAAGAATTTCTGTGACATTATGGAAGTGATAAGCATGGCTTTAGAGGAAAGTCTGAGTTAAGCTCTGCACCTTGGAAGGGGAATTGAAGCATTTTAATCCCAGCATCCTTCCAGAAATTAGAGAATTTAATATTTCGGTATTGAATACATTTTCTGTCAAGTTAAAAGCAAATCTTCTATTTAACTGACTGATTACACTGATTTTAAAAGTGCTGTTCCAAGTGTTAGCAGGGTATATTAAAAAATGTTCAATTCAGGCAGTTTCTCCCTGAGAAATTCAGCAGAAAGTTGTTTCATGTAAGCACTGGGTGATTTTCTTTGAAATAAGTATTGGGTTAGTTATGTAAATATACTTGTGTAAAAATGGTAAGTGATCAGAGCTAAGCTTGAGGCCTTTATAATATACATATTGCTGCTTTTATGCTGTAAATATTAAAACATTTGGGGCTGGCATTAATATACCATATTTTCCATTCTATATGAACTTCCCATCTACAGTTTTTTCTTAAAAATAGCACTTGGACCATGCAAGCACCAACAGTAATGTCACTGACGTTTATACTGCACAGCCCAAGTATCAATCACGCCTGTTCTACACAACAAGCAGGGCAGACTAACGCTACTTCCAGCACCCACACGAACTCTACCCAGCACCGTGGTATCTACACGATGCTTATATGTCCCAAAAGGGAAATAAAGGAGATCTAAGCAAATACCTGTGTTGTCCAGCATATGGACTTGCTTGCAGGAGAACTTTCATTAGACTAGATTGTTCTCACATCAGTTAATATCAGTATATGCTATTAATATCATCTTAATAGCATATAGACTTATATTGGTACTAACTGTACAACCAGTTTAGAATTCCGTGTGTCTCTACTTCTTTGGCCTGCTGTCCTAATTTAAGAAAGCACCAAGTGACCAGCTTCAGACTCCCCTGTAAGGCCAGTTTTCAATATGGAAGTGCTAAGAGTTTGACCTTGGTTTTCCAGCTCACTTCAGTCATATACTATATAAATTGCTCACAATTACTCACCTGAAGCTAAGAGCTGGCATGGGTGAGGAGGTGGGTAGAGGGAGGTGCAGTGGAAGTGAGAGAACAGGGAATCTTTACTAATGGGGAGGAAAATCCAGGCAGGGGAAGGGAGTTGTCCACACTTCCAGAAAATCAAGATATTCAGCAAAAGGCACCCTCTGCTACCCAAGCAGCCTTTCTGCTAGGGAGACAAAAGACAAAGCTCCTCCACAACCCCTGCACCATTTCCCACATCTCCTGCTCCTGGCTGAGAGTCTTGTCCAGAATCTACCTCCCCAAAATCTGACCTCCAAAGTTAAAAAATGGTTTATGCAAGGCAATTTGTTTCTTTGCCCTGGACTATGACAAGCTGCAAGTGACCTGAGCCTGAAGCAGAGCATGGAGTGTCTGTAGTGCAGCTCATTGCTCTCCCCGAAAACTGAAACACATTTTCAGTGTTAACCCAAGAGGAGAAGTGGGCTTTGAAAGGATCAGGATCAGGCAGAGCAGGCAGCTTTGCTTTTAAATGCTATAAAACCTGAACAAATACATGGACGCAAAAGGAATTCCATGTAGAAACAATTTTAGAGTGTGTAACAGACTTACATTTCATGACTGCTGATTTTCATTAGTTACGTGCACCCTCTGAAGTTAAAAGTAAAGTTTTAGAGGAAAAAGATTTCTAAACACAAAGGCCATTATTTCCCAATCAGATGGATGAGACAGTTTTAAATTTGTGCAATCTTTAGTGCACCTAATTTTTCTTCATCTTCACTATTACAAAGGCGTAAAGCTCAGCTTTTTTTTAAAACAGTGAGTGCTCATTTCCAACTGCTGTAAACCAATGGTCTACTCAAATTTCACATAGAAGTAATTTTTTTAAGTTGTCAAAGAAATACATTTTAATAAAAAAATTGTTACATGTGGTTTTGATATTCTGTTACAAAAACTGAAACCTCTGTTAGTTTGTATTTAATTGCAATTTAAAGTCTAAAGCTTAGCAGTACTCAAAAAAGAATTCCTAGGTTGGTAAAAAAACATCAGCTCATAAGCCTGCCTTAATCAAAACCCAAAATCTGGCAATAAAATGTCATTGTGAACTGTTTGCTTTATATACTACTGGGAAAAGGTTTGCAATGTTAGTATGTCAAAATTAACAATTTTGTAGAGTTTCTCAATGATTAATAAGCTTGCCATTTTTAATTTAAAACATGAAGCACACATTTGTATGCCTAACAATAAGTAGATAGAAGATTGTAAGTGGTTCAAGGAAATAAATTATATTTGTTAATGTCATGTTCGCTGGCATCATGAACATCACAGTCAAGAATGACAATGCAGAATCTGCCACGTTATGTGGGAAAAACAAACTAAATGCTTCTGTTTTGACCATGAGATACCCTAGCGTATTCACAGGGCACGTTTCAGTTTTTAGTTTTATCTTGCTGCCTTATTTCTTTTCCTTTAGCAATTCTGATGCTTGGTAACTGTTTCCATCCCTTAGCAGGCGCTGTTGTGACAATTTCTATTACCAGAAATTATTATTATCCTTCTGGCCAAAAGCTGCCTGCTTATCAACCTTAGGTTTTCATTCCAAACCCATCCCCGTACTATTTCTGTGCCCACTACAACCCCATGGCTAGCGGGGCAAGTGTCACACACAGCGTGGGGAAGGTGGAAGCACTGAGTCTGTTCCCAGATGCTTTGCTTTCTGCCACTCTGGCAGAAGGAGCGAGCGGGGCTCGCCTGCCAAACAGGGCAAAACTCCGCTCTTAGCTCAAGCAAAATCTTGGCTTTGCTGAAGGCTGTGGCACGATGCCCACCCTCTTCAGCAGAGCCAGGCTTCTGGCTCTGCAGCGGTGATGGGGAAGGACACGATAGCCTGGGAAAGCGAGGAGGGCACCGGGAGAAGGGAGCAGAGATGCCATACACGTGGGTGAGGAGAGGCTGTGAAGGAAGTCAGGTAGCAACAGACCTTAGGTCTTTGGTCTCACTTGATGTGGTACATAAAGATGGATGACATTCACAACATTACTGAAATTATTTATTGACCAGAGTAGGCAAAACAGCACAATCGCCATTCTATTTTTCTTTATTATCTTACGCAATTTATTCTTACGCCTAACCTGAGCCCTGTAACATTTCATCACTGTGCTCTTTGTCCCTCTTTACCCCAACATCATTCTTACTACATGTCATCCTCATTTATCATGTCATATTTAAAATTTAGACAGCACGATCTCTTGGAACAAAGCTATATCTCACTGAAGCTCCTGAACAGAGCCTCCAGCACATCCTTCTCTGCGTGCAAAATAATTAATCAATACAAGTTTATTTTCATTGTTCTCTTCCTATAGCAAGAGGCGACAGAATTAGGTTCCCCAGAATCTAACACCCTCAAGATATCATTTGGCTTTGTTACTCTTGGACCGTCTATATTATGCAGTATTCCCTTCATTTTTAGATTGCAGATCTTTAAGAGAACAGCTGAGGCAAACAATTTCAAGGATCTTTTCACCAAAATGCACATTCCGTCCTTCATCATCACTTCAGAAACCAATATACCACCATCAGTTCTTCCTTGGTGGGAAACTAGAGCTGCCTGCCACCTGCTTCACATCCCCTGCTAGTCACCTTCCTCTAATACCAGCTCTCAACAGTTTGGGTTTTGTTCTTTTCTGTTTTAATCTCTCTGATGTCTCTCAACACAGCAGAAGCTTTAAAACACCAAACTCCTCACTCTGTGAATTCTCCTTCCTTTTGATGATGTGATCCAGATTGACAGCCTCACAAAATGTACGGTGGAAAGGGACAGGAGAGTCAGCTGGCCAACAGACCTGGCCAGAAGCAAGAGGAACTGTACCTACAGCAATTCTTGCCGCCATCTCCAGTGGCCATGGCGAACTGCATATTCCTTTTTCCTGTGGCAACCTTTCACTGACTTGAAGACTGAATGCCATGCTTGTTGGCTTACCAGCTCTAACTTGGCTCATCTCCTGTGATTATTTTTCTACCAGGCTTGACATTTCTGGGCACTTTGGTGTCCTTTCCTTCATTTCCTTCATTTTTAAATGTAATTTGTTCTGCACCATTGCATCATATGTTTGGTATTTCAGTGCAGATTCCCTAGGGTGGGCTCAGCAACCTGACTAGAAGAGTCTGCTGAGCTGCAGGGTTATTTCTCAAACCCAACAATATGTTTATTGCCAGTCACCTTATTGATATAATCTTGCATGCATTTTCCAGTGGAGCCTGGTTTCTGCTCATTTGGACCTCCCAGAGGTCCCAAGCTGCCTCCCACTCTTCCCAAGCTGCCTTCCTCTGGAAGCAGAACTCTCAACTCCTGGCCCCAAAGCTGCAGCATGGCATCCAAAATCTAACCCTCTTCCATATTATAGGTGGTGACTTCTTCCCAAGCAGACTTTTACTTATTCCCACCACTGCAACTGCCCTGGGACTTTAAAAATAGAGAAACAGAACATTGTAAGCTGCAGAGAGGACCGGCAAACTTGCATGCATAGTAATAACATTTTAACACATATTAATTCCCACACAGGTATTCTGCAACCCTCAAAAAATATCAGTACTTGAAAATAAATTCATAGAAAACTAGCGGCCTTTGATGTTTTCCACGCCCTTAGATGATTACCCTAGCATTAAAGGCCAGGGGAAACTCTTGACAGCTATCAGGATGGAGAGTAAAGGCTGCAGAAGACAACACTCACAGGGAAAATGAAATGGTTTGGAATAGCACAGGCAAAGATGTTATAGGCAGAAGGGATTTTGGTATTCCCCCTCTTACTCCTTCCGTATTACTCCCTAAATTACCACTGAATTGCAAGGACGGCAGGAGGTTTACAGATAACCTTGGTCATGGGAGTGTGCTGCTATATCTAATAAATTCTCACTCTCCTGCTGATCTGGTATATTAACAAATACAAATTTGATTCTAGTTCTCAGTAATTTCACAAGTGAACACAAACTAAAATAACGTATTATTTAAATTAATAAGAAGAATCTGTAAAAGTATTCTGAGAATTCTGTAACAATCTACATCAACTATTGTTGCTTAAAGTTGCTGATTTCATGTGAATATTTAGAAATGGAAGATAGTTTGAATGCAAAAAGAGAGATTTATTTTCAAAATCTCAAAATTATGAACTTCATACATCATATTTTTCTGTAAAATTCAGCCACAGAAGGCGGCTTATCTTCCCAGTGTCATTCCCATCTTTGTGTTCCTTTGCCAGGCTTTCCTGGCAGTAAACATCTTCCCTATTACAGTATCAGCTGCAACACTACTTTTTCAGGAAAGACCTTATTTAAAACTCTGGTGGTTGATATGCATCAATGCTATAATTTAGTCCAAGAAATTACTGGATAGCTTGTGAAATAAATTATAGCAGAAACTGGGTATTTTACTCATAAAAACTTCCAAGACTTTAATTAATCCTTCCACTCTGAATGGTATGATAAATCAAAATCAGAGTTTTTCATGAATCCAAATAAAAGAAAAAAATTAATCAAGTTAACCAAAATAATAATTTATCCTAACTTAGATATTCTAGACTTTTTTTGTTTAATTTTAGACTTCTGACATGAAAAAAAAAATTTAACTTGGAAACTCTTAGCATGCAAAGTATCAATACTTTATTTTAAAATTTTTTGATTGTTAGAGGCACGCTAAATATCAGTTACCATTCATACCAGAAGTATGGAAACTAGCATATTCTCTGAACTTTCCACTTCCCTAAGCATGCTTTAAATATATGAACAGAACAAAACTAAAACCCAAACCAACCATATTTCATTGAAAACTTTCTGCCCACCTACAGTAAGAAGACAAAAAAGTTCCATATTTGAATTATTTCCCCTGAGAACATAATAGGTAACATGAGAGGGGGGAGGACAGACAGAAAACAGGGAGAAAAGATAAAGAAATCTGAATCTGGGGGCTGTGAGGAACAGGTAGCACCTGACATGCTTTAAAAAACTGTATTCTGTTCCCATTGTGTCAGGTTAGGTCTAAATACCAAAGGTCAATTTTTTTACTTTCTGGGAATCTTTCCCATGTTATGCTGATACATTTACATTTACACAAATTAACATGTGACCGCTAGACTGAATGGCTAATGGAATACATGTTTCATAATGTGAAAGCTCAAAACCACTCAAGAGCATTAAATGAGGCACCATCGCCTCCCCTGCCGAAGAGGCTGACAGTGGCATGTCAGAGACAACGTACTTTCCAAATGAGTCGACTAGGAAACAGAGGTGTCTCACCCCAGGAGGACAAGAAGACTCCCAGAAAAGAGGCCGCCTCGTTCAATCCCATCCTCCGTGCCTCGCAGAAGTGCTGCCAAGTGGTTGGTTACTTTGTGCAGAGCACTACACAGGAACAGCGTAATACATCACGCACAGCTCCAGTGTCCTTACAGGCCCAGCCAGCTTACCCCAAGAAGAGACACTTGTAGCAGCTGCCGGTAAAATCAATAGACTGGAATTAATCATCAGCTGGCTGAACCCAGTAGGGACCACCCTGTGCTAGAGTCAGAGGAAATGCAAGAGAGATGCACTTGTTATCTGCCTCAAGATCGTCTCTGACAGTCTCTCATAGTCAACATAGTTTGAGGACTCCATAATATTGTTCAGTTCTGCCAAGCCTGAACCATCACTTCTGGATGTTTCTGTAAGACAAGGGCCACCAGAAGACCTCCTTTCTTCCTTTTTCCCAAGGGTGTAGGGAAAGGAGGAGAACTTGATATCCAATGTCCCTTACGGGGAGTTTCTCATGGCTCCCAATGGACCATCAGGGGTCTAGCAGAAAGATGAAGGAAACCCAGGACTGGTTTCATCACAGTCTTCTTCTCTGATCTTGAGGAGTCAAGCTCTGTACCTAGTGACTCACTTTACCATCTGCTCAACTTCATAGGAGTACTGTGAGGATAAATACATTATGAGTAGGAGGCACCAAGTTACTACAGTGATGAAGGCAATATAGCATGTCTGCTACCAAAATGAAGGTGTAATTGTAGCTTATGCTACATTCTTCTGCAATAGTAGTAAAGCCAGCATAGGCTTCAGTAGGTGGTAGCTGCCACAAAAAACTATTTTCCAAAGAAGCTGAGAAGGTAGATAAGAGATACTGATTCTATTTAGTGATAAATTTACTCACCTCAGAAGAAGAGACTCAGGCTCAATTTCCCACACCATAGGCTGTTCATTTACATAAACTGGAAGAGCTTCAGCAACATAAATATAGAAAAATCCAGTCAGTCCAGAAAGTACCCACTAAGTACTCAGTTGGGCTGTGCCGTACTTGGCTTCAAGGTCTTCTTCTGAATAATATGAAATAAGAAATTGAATCCCTGTCTTCTGTGTTCCATGACAAGTACTTGTTTTTTCAGTTTCAGTAATTTTAAGAAGCAGCATTTTTAATTTTCCTTCCACAAAATAAATTTTTTTGAAATTACATTTTTGTTGCTTGTATCCTGAGGAGCTTTCATTTCTTCTGTTGTGAAGCATACAGCAAGGGCAGCTTTGAAACTGAGAGACAAGGACCCCTTTGCACCCTCAACAACTTTTTAGTTTCTTCTATACACCACCACTGCAGTTTTTTACTTCACTCTGTTACTGGCAGCATCTTGGTCACTAAGGTATTTTGTCTTGGTGAACACCATACTCTTGATATTTCCTTATTAT
>JANZLQ010000008.1:240021-261874 GCA_026212715.1 Elanus axillaris | reverse complement strand
GATATTTCCTTATTATTTTTTAATTAGCTGTCCTTATATATATTTAAAATATGAAAGAACAAACTATTAAATTCTGCTGATGACTTTCAAGATGGATTGTGTCATCAAAAACTTACATCAATCCATGTCAATATTTTTCTCTACAAAAACAATTAGAATAGCTGCCTCTGTTCCCAGGGTTTGCTCAAACTTCACAATTACTTGAAAGAGTTCTGAGTTCCTAAAATTAAATGTGCTAGAAGTGCTCCTTTCCTTATTTATTTATTAACGACTGTGAGAAAGTTGTTGGAAACTAACGAACAGTTTAAATGTGTATTTACTTTGTTTCTTGTACATTGACTTCTTTAGAGACTTTCCAAACAGTTATTCAACCCTTGAATGAGACTGAATTTTACTTTTTTAAAACCCACAGACAAGTCACTGGAAAGAATGGCAAGCAAGCCTCGCTGCTTACCAAGGCTGAGCACTAACTGCCTAAATAAAAAGCTCCAAGTCCAACTTGGCCACGATGAAAGGAACTATTCCAACACATCAGTGCTTACTCCTTGAACTTAATGTGTCAGGCTGCCACCATGGGAACACTACCTTGGCCCAGTGTAATTTAATTACAAAGAGATTTACTTTGTGCTTTTTGCCTTTTTTCCACCAACTGGAAGCTGTACAGGCCTTTAAAAAAAACAGTTTTGAGAAGAGACAATTTACACAGAATAAGGATTTCTGGTAATTTTCACAAACATAAATACATACATTCATGTGGGTTTAAGCTCCTACATTATATTCCTTTCTTCAGGGTACTGGCTAGTATAATACCCATTTAATGTTCTGTATTTGGAGAAACTTTATAACTTTCAGCAAGGATTAGGTAAAAAATTAATTTCTTCAGTGAAGAGCAAAGATGAAAAGAACCTTTTTTTCTCAAAATTTGAAACCACATTTTTATTTGAAAAACAGATCAGCCAATAGTGTCAGTAACCACTCAGTCCCGCTGTGCAAACCTAACACGTAGCAGTGTGAAACCTGTCACTCCAATGTTTATCTGTACTTCCAAGCACTCTGCAGGTGGTAAAGGCCTTAAAGCGTCTGAGTAAACAAAAAGGGTATTTGAATTACCATTTCATGTCATCTCTTATTTGGGAAAATTTCCATTTACTCTTAAAAAGCTGACAGCACTTAAAAAATATCTTTTTGTCTTCCCCCCCCCCCCCCCAGATTACTTATCAGTAATTATAACTAACTTGCTCTTATAGTTTGCATGCTGAATTGCAGGTACCTGTCTATAGGCCTTGACAGAAGCAGCCACCTTCATGAGTAGTAATGACTTTTTCACATGTACCTGAAATACCCCTGCTACTCTACATAGAGCTGCTGCAAAAAGTACTTGAACAAAATACACAAAAAAATGTCTAGCTGTGCTAGATCACATATAGAAAGTGATCTGACAGACTGCCAATCTGGGACAGGTTGCCCAGAGAGGCTGTGGATGCCCCATCCCTGGCAATGCTCCAGGCCAGGCTGGATGGGGCTTGGAGCAACCTGGTGTAGCGGAAGGTGTCCCTGCCCATGGCAGGGGTGTTGGAACTACATGGTGATCAAGGTCCCTTCCAACCCAAACCGTTCCATGATTGTATGAAAATGCCATACACTTCAGCTAACCTTCACTCACAAAGCTTAGCCATTTTTCTTTTAATCTTTCTAAGCATCATTCCTATAAGCTAGGAAAATCAAACCAAATATAACTAGGATGGAACGAGTTGAACCATAGGAGGAGTTGTGCGCTACATCTTTGTACGCAAACATCTTTGAAACAGCAGTCATTAATGACGTGATACGAGTAGCAGCATGCCAACAGATAGCAATGCTGCAGCAGCAGCCTCACGTGGCCTACCACAACAGTTTTTGGGGAAGACATCAGCTCTCAGGCCAGGTAAACACGTAGGAGATGAGCAAGGAGGGGTGACTAACGAACTAACCTGACATCTAGGTGTTCCTTCCCAGCACTACACCAGGCAAAACAGGACTTTGGCTACACGGTTCAAATACAGCAAATGAAAATAGTTTTAAAACAGATGGCATATGGCACTTTTTCCACATTTGTTTACGTAGACTATTTTAGTTCAGAACTTGGGGTATGTCACTGCGAACTAAATTAAAGCGCAAGTATAGAGGTGGTTATTGTTGGCTATCAGTGGCTATCAGTGGTAAAGCTAACTGACCCACTGTTGCAATTTAATTTTTAGCTTTCCACCCTTGTGTAACAGGACCTGGGGCAGACGAATGAAGTAAAACACTGAAAACTATTCCTGCAGAGATACAAAAATATGCAGAGATTCTTCACTAGAGTTCTGCATTTGCCTGTTCAGCTCCTATGCATGCACTATACTTCTTAAGACACATAGGATTTGCAAGTACTAGGCTTTTTTTCTCAAAAAGAAAAAAAAAAAGTTCAGCTTTAGATTTATCAAAACATTTAAGAAACTTTTCTCTAATTCATTCAGTGAATTCAATTGAAAAACATCCTGAAAAAACCTGTCCAATTGTGTGTTCATGGATTTTAAATTATACACGTTTTCATTTTACTACAGCTTGTTACAAATACTTCAGTTTAACTCAGAAAATGTTGAAAAACACTTTGAAAATTAAATTAAACATTTTGCATCATCCAAATGATGATATTTTCTTTTCTTCCTTTGTTTTAAAACTGCAAAGATCACTTTGGGCATGAATCAAAAATGTTTGTATTCTTCTATAATTTAACAAAAGAATATGAAAACCAAATATCTATAGAGAGATACCTCAGATTAATCCTTCTAGAATTTTTAAAATAAAAGGTTGAAAGAGACTAAAAGGTATGATGCATTCTGATTCATACTATTTTGCATAGGGCAGTTACAGACTCACATATAACCAAAAGATAGGTAATCATGCCAATATTTAGCCTGTTTAACTACTTATTTGGATAAACAAGGTGTTTCAAACTCCAATACTATCCTCGTAGCACTTTTCCTAATTAGGTAATAAACAAGCCTCTTCTCTGCCTTCACCAAACTCTTACATCTAAGGTACATTCCATCCCACTTAGTCTAAAGAATAACACTTAAGCGAGAGTGTATTTCTGGGGAGTCATTAGCTCTTGCATGTTTTGCAGTAAAAGAACTAATGGTCAAGGTTCATTAACTGCATGAAACATCCTCAGAAAGAGGACAGCTGTAGCTACAGTTATTACAGTTGTGTGAAAATCATTAAGAGAGTGGAATCTTTATGGACGAGTGTCGTATATAAGATGTTCCTAATAATTTGTCAGAAAGTTTGGCTTTTACAGTTCAGACCAAACCAGCACACAATTCACAACAGCACAGCAAAATACAACAGAACGGGACTAATTAATGGCACTCCATTTACCTATTTTAGTGTGAAAAAGCACTTTACTATTACTTACAGTAAACTATTCAGCAGATATGACATATAAAGGAATCAGCAATCTACACGTTACTCATAGCGAAAGGCTAAGCTATAGATTAATTCTTTAGTCAGTGTCTAGAAAATATTAGTAAAAGCTTTATATCCACAAACTGAAATCATGCATTTCCTATTTTACGTTGCAAATACCATGAAAATATTGAGTACTTTAGAGACTTAAGATTTTACTGGAGCTATATCTCTGTCCTTAAAACAGGACTTCTTAAAAGAATGTGTCTGAGAAGCTTTCCAGTTGGTGAAAGGATAAAAGCAGTAGCACAAATCTTCAGATTTTTAAAAATATGCTTTATAAAAGGTGCAAATGCATTTCTGAATGTGTGTACTAGCAGAGAGATGCATCAAAATGTTGTTATGCATGGTATCTCCTCAACTTGGATCATCCATCAAGAGGGTATCTCCCAAGATATACCAAGAATACCAAGAACTCTCCAAATTTCCCAGTCTTGGTTCAATAATCCCTTCTGACATCAGATCAGTTATCTTTATGGAGATGGAGCTGCTAGTGACCCAGACTTTAATCTCATCTGAAAGGCAGATATGGTTTGCATAGGAACTCTCTCATTTTATGTGAGCAAAATCAAAAACACTTGTCTTACAATGGCTTTAAAAACAATCTGTTTAAATCCTCTCCCTATTTGAAATATCAGAATTCTAAGGGATACTGCTCAGCTATTTTTGACCATATGATTTGCCTTATGCTCACGAATTCAAATCAATAGCAGTATGGCAGAATATTAATTTATTTTATAATAGGCCTATGTCAGCCAGCAATTACAAATGTAATAATGAGAATTTTTTCCAGCTTTCATATACACTTTTCTAAAGCACTAATTAGTTTTTCAAAGTTAACAGCAGCAAAGTGATCAGTGACTAAGAAAAAGCTTCATCCATGTAAGTTTTATTGTCCAGCAGTGCTAGCTTTTAACTTGGGGGTTTTCTACTGCACCATATAAAAGACCAGAACTAATCAAACATGTCACCTCACTACATCAGCCTACCACTAACTGTGCAGTTAGTATTCAAGTTGCAAAACCTCACATGCATGTGTACATACATGTAACTTATCTTCAATGCAAGCTTTACATTTTAATCAGTAGAAAATCCATTTCTCTTACTTCAGAAATGCCATCCAACTTGCTCTCAACTCCTAAAGAATTCATGATGCACGATTAAACTTGCAGGGGCAGGATTGTTCTGATGCATGGCTTTCTACAAGAGACCTTTGTATGTTCTGCGTTCATGGATAAAATACCCAGCAATTAATCCTAAGTTAAACAGAGCCAGGAATTTTGCGTTTCAGTAGGATACTCACAAAATTACAGAGCAACAATTTTACAAGTAAAGGAAAAGATCAATTGGCATCACAGGCAAGAAATAATAGCATGTATTAGGAGGGAGAGAGCAATAAAACGCTGTATTTTAATCTCATATATTTTGACCACAAGGGGCACACACTACCAAAGCAAGCATCGGCCTCCCCAGTGCTTAAGCATATATAAAACTGCATCATTACTGCATTTTCCTCACAAATAAAATATGGAAAACTAAAAATAAAGGGGAATAATTATACGTTAATATGACCAATAGTTCAGTTTTTATCTGAAACCAGAAAGGCTCAGCTCATTTAATTTGCAGCAGAAAATCCAAGAACATTACTTTTTATTATATACATTTAATAATAGCTGGATAAAAAATACCTATACTACAGTCTTGTGGAAAGCAGTGCCTTAGATATCATTGTTAATTTTGAAAGATTCACAAGACGTTGGATTATTTTGAGTGAAGAGTTCATGGCTGTGGGCAATTGCAACAAATGGTATACAATTTATCTCCTATGATATCATTATGTAATATAGATAATGTATTATTTATCTTTATATACAGCATGTATAATAAATACATAATAACTCTGTATCTAAGGCTTTTTAAAATTTTGTTTACATTTTAGCAAGCAAACTAAGAACAACCAGCTATGAAACACCATGCTGACAGTAAAATAGCAGCACAAGATCCACGCATTTCTCTACATAGGGGTGCAAAAGCAGTAATAAAGCAACAGGTATAAATCTGCTACAGATACTCCCAATCAAGCTGGCTAAAACAAATCAGTCCGAATTCCTTGCAAGACCCATGATAGCTGAAGTCTCCAACTGCACTCAGTCAGAGCATGCGAACCCGTCGATAACGAATCAGAATCAAAGCCTTAAACGTCCCCAAGTAATTCCTGACCCTGTGCCGGAGACCAAATTCTGAGCCAGTGTAACTTCTGGCGCATTGTATGCTACTGAAGTAAAGGCTGGTAGCAAAATCTACAGATGATATAATAACATTTCCTAAGTCTGATGCAAATGTCTGGTTTGTCACTTAAAAAGACTCTAAAACAATCGGATTTACAAAATGAAATTACTGCCTATAATGCTTCAGTGCCTAGATTAGCCATGACCTTTCTTCATCTGATGACTTTCTAAACATGATGGACATTGATCTGTGGCTCAAATTTGAAGAGAAGGCATTTAGGACTAGAAAATATAAATTAGGCTAATTCAGATGTGGTGCTAAAGTAAGATGTGCAATTTAATTTTGATAATTCTGTCAAAACATCATTCAGTTGTAACTGTACCTTCCTAAATGTGGGATGATAATTTCCTTTACAGGAAATCACTCAGAAAGGTTTCTAAGGAAACCAGGCAAGCACACAAAACTAATATCAGGTTTTATATGACAGTGAATGCCACGCAAGGAGAGCTGGAAGAGAATTTTCAAAGGAAAGTGCTGTAAATGTGAATAAAGATAAATCTAGGTTTAAACACTGACTCTGTTAGAGAATTCTGTGCTCCTTACTTAAGATATCTTACTAGGTTAAGCAAAAAGAGGTATCCAGCACATGTACGGAAACATGCACAGGAACACGCACAGCGGCACGTGGGAGACAACTTATGTGGCAAAATCCAAATGTAACTGAAGGAAGGTGAGAAAAGGAAAATGCAGAGTATTTTAATGGCAAACACCTAGAACGGGCAAAGCAAGTGAAATGGGAGGAATCTCAACACTGCAGCAATGATGGATGAGAAAGAGAAAAACTGCTGTAAATGTTTGTGTTTACATGAGAGGCGAGCTTTCCAGGCAGAATTAATACCTTCCATTAGATCATCTCATATTGTTGCGAAAAGTCGCGCTTCTGGGAGACGCAAACTTCGTGTCAGGCATCTCTGGTTCCACCCAGATGAGGGGCCAGACGGGAGATCTCCTGCGGCACAAGGCACCACACTTCCCACCCGCCTCTCAGGCTTTCTTCCAGGTGAAACCAAGGTGCAGGAATCGGGAGGACTGTGGTGATGTATGCTGTACTTCCAAGGAAAATCCCCCTGGGGTACGCCTTACCGATCTTAATAACTGGGAAGGCCTCTCTGGTTGGTCCCACAGGTATAATCTAACCTGTGATTACGTAGGTGTCATAGCTTGTGATACGTATCATATCATATAATATATTCTTCTAGATTTACATTTTTCCAAAGATATTTCAGAGTCTAGGCCTCTATTGACGGGATCTAGATAACCAAATATCAAGTTTTAAGTTCTCTGTTTATCCAGGAAACATTCTTTGGGTTTCTTTTCAATAGGTTGTCTCATCATCAATAAACATATTTTGCTTTTTATATGACTTTAGTCTTTGTTTTGCTGGCATACTAAACAGCTAGTTGCCTTTCAAGTTCCAGTCACAGGACTGTTTCTAATTTTTATTTAATATCTGATTTGCTTAGCTGGACAGCTTTCAGCTAGTATAACACATCAAAATCACTCTTAATTTCATTATTAGTATCTTAAGAGCACACGAATCTTTGATTTACGATTTTAGATAGATCTTCTCTCATGTCAATTATATACATTATTTTATTTATCCCTGCTTGGGTATCTTTATTATATAGTAAACCACTGGGATGTAATATGTCATTTGCAGCTTTAAGCATATGTCCTTTGGTTACTCTATTATGAAGAGATAAATGCAAAAATATTTAACAAATTATTTCATTTATAAACTATTTTATCATATACCATGAATGCAAATGGAACAAAATAGTAAGGTTGCTTCACTACACCTCCTGAAAATACTCACTTATTAATCATATAGACAGCTTTTTTACCTTCCTTATCCAGTTGTGTGTTTGATTAGCAACCTACTATTTTTGAGATCCATAGTGGAACTGATTTGGAAGTAAAATTATTTCACAAACAAAAATATCAGAAAATGTTTAATTATGCTCAGCAGTTCTTTATCCAGGAATTCCTCTGTGCAGGTATCAAAACCCTAAATACTTTGGGTACAACTACCTGCAGGGTCTTAAATATGCCCTTATAAACAGGGAAAACAGGTACCCCTCACCTGAACTTTGCAAAGCATTAATCCTTTACCAATCTCAATGCCTTAAAAGCAGGAAACAGAACACATTTTGCTGTCACAGATGAAAACTTTTGGTGAGAAGAAAGCTTTTGTATTTTTGCTCCAGAAAACAAAACAAAACAAAAAGCAAGCATTTCCCTCTCTGAACTTACCAAAAGGGAAACCCTGTTTATCAACCCATCTGCAGAAGAAGGAAATTAATTGCCTGTTTTCTGGTCAACAAATCAAGCCCTGAAGATTTATGTCTGATCTTAAAGTAAAAGGTACATCTTTATTTAAAGACATTTTAATATATATTTGTCCTTTTGAAAATCATTTTTTTCTCCCTTTTGCAAACATACATACACACACATTTAATAAGTATCTAAGCTCTTGATGATTTAATATCATATGGACACAGTAAAGGAGACTAATGTAAATCATAAACAAAGTACTACACCTCCTCCCTAAAAAAAGCCTTTGGGCAAAAATAATCAACAGTTTAACTAGTAAAGCCAGATGCTAAAGGGTCACCTATTTTGCATCTTGCCATCATTGCCTGAAGAGTTCTGTAGATATAAGGAGCAAGCCACAGAGCCAGATCCTGCTGTTCAAGAAATATGTTTCACAGCCAGGCAATTGCTTTCCTCAGTCTATTGTACTAAAAGGAGGGGAAAGACAGACAAAAACCTAGTGTGATAGACCGCTTCAGGAGGATCAGATCAGAAAATGTTTGGGGTAGCTTTGTTTTATTTCTACAATCTGTAACTACACATTATCTTCAAAAAAAAGTAAACTTTCAAATTCCAGCAGTGTTAAACTATAAACAATAGTGTAGATTATAATGTAGCATAAAGATCAGTAATGCCACTTGGAAATTAAAGAATGCTATCAAAAGATAATCAAATTACTGTACATACACACCTCTGAGAAAATTAAGTCTGCATACTGTACACAGACGTATTTATACAAACATCAGCTTTAGCTTTTTTTTTTCCTCTTTTTTCACATTTTACTCTACATCCGTTGACAAAGAGGATTCCTGTAATATCATTTCACTACAGGAGATTTCTAAATATTTTCATGAGACACTTACAAAGCCTAGATGCTGATGATAAAAATGAACAGGTAAGCATCCTCAAAAATTTAGAAAAATTATAATTCTTGTTGTTTTGAATAGTAGAAATTATTTTTATGTCACAGATATTCATTGTTTTAATGGCTGTTTCTAAATGATGGATTTATATATGCAACAATATGTCAAAAGCAGCAGCTCAGGCTTATTCTTGTCCTTGTTCGAAAATTTGAGATTGTCTTGCTATGGCACGGTTAGATGCTTCTGTTTCTCTGTCCTGAAGAACAGATGAACATTGACTTTGTGTAGGTGTCATATTGCCACACTTCTGGGTTTTTATTGTTTATGCAAAAAAAAGTGATTTTATTATTAGTGGCTTTTTATAAAATGATGTGCTGGAATTTTACCCCAACACTTGTTGTTTTAGTCAAGTAAGTTGGAGCCTGATACTGCAACAGGGTACCGAGGATAGAGCTCTATGTCTACTGTCTGCAGTGGCACATGCATGGATTCAGTATAACATCTGGTCTTTTTATTGTATTTTGCATTTGTGCAGGAAGGAAAAGAACCAGCTTCTTGGATGATAGTTTCTTAGATTTGAAAAAGTAGGATAGAAGCTTTAGTAGCACTTAGGTACTGCAGATGTAAATTGAAGAACAAAAAGTAACGCAAATACCACAATAGGTCAGTAAGTCAGGAACTGGTCATGGGCTTTGCCATGCAAAGCACCTATACATCTTCTTTCAGACATTAGAAATTTCTCCCACTGTTGGGTATCTGTTGAAAAATTGCACAAGTGCATATCTGCAGACTCAGATCTGCAGTGCATTGAAAGTAGTAAACTAGCTCTTTGTTTGATTATCGAGACAGATATTCTAGACAGAAACCAAACTTCTGGCCCCTTTTTCCAACTTCAGAGGACTGATACCAGTTTACAACAGAAAAGAAATTGGCCTATTAAAGAGAAAGATGGATAAAACCTGAAAAATTAAAAAAAAAAAAAACCCACCCCTCTTTGCCTCTAATTTAGAGATGCCTAAACCAATTTAAACTAAAATTCGTTTTCCAGCCTTTCACAGGATGAAATCCCTTTCTAACACTTTTGTTGCTACAATAAAGCCTTGAAAAATCAGAACTTATAATGGAAGCTGTGATAGACCATTAACCATAGTGGATGTCGCCATAAAATAGCAGGGAAGCTGTCAGTGGGAATACAACTTTCAAGGGATTTACTTTTGTAGTTATATAATACTAAATAAAGGTAATATAATACAGGAAACCCTACTGCATTAATTTTACTTGCCAGGTTTTACTGTACCTGTTTTCCTTCAAAGCCCCTTTTCTCATTCTCATTCTCATCAATATTCTTCTCAATAGGTAAAAACTCTTCAAACAAATGTAGCAAACGACCATTACGCAAAGATGAATTTAAAGAAGCATGCTTAAACCCGAGAATTCAAAAAGCATTCTGGCCCATCCCATGTGTTTTCAAAAGCCAGCACCGTCTTGCTGCTGGGACATACCTGACGGGACATTTCCAACAGATGACGGGTGGTGGGAAGAATGCATTAGAGGTGAAAATGGAAGTTGCCTCCAAAACTCCACCAGCTCCTCTGAAGGGGAAAGGTATCTTGACAGTTTCTCACCTCAGTAACCATTTGACGTGCAGTAAATGTTTTGCCCGCTATCACCTTCTTTATGGTATAAACTGTGCTGCTAAGGAGCTGTGGCTCTTCAGTCTTTCTCTGGTTCAAAATTAGTACACTCTCTAGAGCGAGTGGGGGTTTTGCTTTCTTTCTGTTTTCTTTCTTTTTTGTTTCTGTGCAGGCATAGACCTGAACTAAAATACGAGTCAGACATAATCACACACATGGACTGCATGAAGCAGACTGTCTCTTCCAAATTAAAGCAGAAAGCAAATCATAACGAAATTAAGTTTAATTAAGGAAATTTAAAACTTGGTCTCTTGTTAACTTTTATCTTGTCAGCTCCACATGTTTGCAGCCTGTGGGTGGAAGAAAAACTAAACAGTGGACTGTCATTGAAAGCATACCTAAGTCATCACAAATCTCCAGAGGAAATCAGTTTACAGGTAACAAAAGCTGCTGGGTCTGTCTGGTTAAGGAGGATACCTGTAGGAGGCTGAACCCAGACACCAGGCAGAGACTGGGGTTCTAATCAAAACAGATGCAAGTCCCAGTGGTGGGGGTGCTCTCAGCTGAGTTCAGCCCACCGAAAAAGCACAGTTATCACAGCCTTATCCACAGTCCTAACCTTGACAGCCAGTTCTTTTAGTAGAGGACCACTTAACAACCTTGAAACCTAAATGGGCTTTGAGCAAGTTGTTGTACCTTGCTAATTTATACAGTTTTTCCTTTTGTGCATTTAATTTCTTTTATGTCCTAATCAATAACCAACTCTCTTCTACATAAAAGGGCTGGGAAAACTGTAGTTCAAAATGTGGTTCCACCAGCTTTAAATTACATCTATGTTATACATTACTCATAAATATAATTGATGGAAATCAATCTCTGAAATGCTACTATATTTGTATTGTTCTCTCTCTACTTCTGTTTTAACAGGAGGATCAGCCTCTTCATGAACTTCCAATGAAGCAGATTCAACTGACACTTTTCACACTCTGCAGGAAAAAAAAATAATTACTAACATAATGAACACTACTTTAGTGAGCACTTTGGCGACTGGGTATTTTTAGGTGTCAGCTTAAATTTTAAAACCAGTTTAATTTTGTTTAAATTTTCCAGCAAAAAATACCAAGACAATGTATATTAGATATGTGGTTGGGTTTTTTTTTTTAAGAAAACATGAAGAGTGTTTTGGTTTTGGTTTGTGCATTTATTTTGCCAGCGCAGGGTCTCTTCTTGCCCTGACTCCGTTTTTGGCACTCAGTTTTGTGGTGTTACAGTAAAAATTGCTAAATTTGGGGGTTTTTCACTAGCATATTACCATCACCTCTCTTTGCCTTCATAGGTTATCTGCACTATCTGTACTGCCTGTACTATCAGTAAGAAGTGATCTTTGTGGTTTTCTCTAGTAATAAGTAGTGCAGCTCAATACAGGTGAATTTATGGATTGAAGCATTTGATGCTGATGTTTTGATGCACACCGTGTATACGTTTTGGGGGACAAGGATTTCACAATAGGCCCAGCTTGGTTGCACAGACTGAATGCCTATTAGCAGTTGAAGCACATCTTCCAGTTGAATTTCATCCCAAAGAATGGTTCACATGCTCTGAGGCCACTTAGTCATGTAAGCCAAAGCTCAAAACCAAAATTGGTCAGGAGATTCACTTCAAAAGAGTCATCTGGGTGAGAACTAAAGAACTAAAATCCTAAAATATTTATGACAGCCAAGTCCTATGTCCATTGTTGTAAATTTAAAAAGAAAAAAACCCAAACAACCTTTTTGAGAAGGACTGATCTAATTTATTTTTAGGTGTCAACAATTGACATCTACATTTAAGCCAGACATTTAGACTATCTTTATAATCAATTTAAGAAATAAAGACCTACAGAAAGTTCCACCTTAAACACCTAACATAGATCAGATAAATCCCACCTTCCTGTTCCTATTTTGCCTCATTGACTTTGAAATTCAGATTAAGCATTAATGTAAGACTTTTACACTGGCCAGAGGACGTCAATGGGTTTTCTCACTGTCCACATCAACAACTAAGAAAATATTAGTACTCATGCTAATTTTTGCTCTCCCAATAAAATATGCTTTCTATTTTAAAGCGTTATTAAGCTTAGAGGGAGCACGTATAGATTTGTTTTAACTCTCACATTAAGACATGTCCTAAAGTCTGATAAATACGAGTCATAAATTAAGATCACATTTACTCCAATCTTTTGTCCAGTGAAAATGCAAATTTGTTTTAGATATCTGACAAGTCATAGCTCTCTAATCTGTACAATTTACATGAAAACAAAGACTCAGAAGAGACATTTGGTCAGGCCTTTAAGCCAGCTAGGCTTTACATCCATGGAAATCCTGAAAAATACTATAAAGTTGTTACTTGCTGAAAAGAATCTGACTTACTTACTTTCACAAAATGTTAATTTAAATAAAAATCTAGAAATGTGCTACTAAAGCTAAGGTTTTCTTAACAGTAAATTAGAGAAGCAAATTATTAACCAATTATAAATTCAGAATTGAATAAGACAGTTAAATGATTTAGTGTATTGAATTACTGTATGAATGACAAAGTTTATCTTTATATAGATGATAAGAAAATAGCTATTTGATTATAAATGTCAACTAAATAGCAAAGGCAAAATCAGTCAGCTCTGGCTTTTATAGAATTGTGTGTTTAAACTGGATTCAAGTTATTATCTGACAGAACTTTACAGTAATTTATATAACCATTGTCTTTAACAACTCCCAACACACCTCTCAGCAGAAAGACTAATCCATGCTACAAACTTCATGCAACTCGAAGTCTGTGTTCAGAAAACTAATTCAAGAATGCCTGCTTGGGTTTGCAAAAGATTCAAAACCTGCAGTTTTCTGGAAAACTTCTCCACTTGGCTTAAGTTGTGCTATCATGTAAACTCAGTAAAGTTCCCATCTTCCTGAAAGCAGGCATCTACCCAAGTACTCAATACAACTTGTTTTGCTAGTTTAGCTCATATGAAAAAACATCAGTAAGATGGCACAGATCTTGGTTGAAAGATACCATGGTCCTACTACCCCTTTATTACAGGATGGCCTTCTGGTGATAGGATTTGCTGAGAAAATGGAGACTGGTGCCTAACCTTATAGAATTTTGAGGAGGTTGAACTTAAGGCCGTTATTTTCCAGGACAGTGCCAAGTAGTATGCTAACAGAACACAGTATAGTAAAAAACGGAAACTCCACGAGACCAAAAGGAGAGGGCCCAGAAGGAAATCCGAATCAAAACTGAAAAATGCAGCTTTCAGGGTAAAGCATCTCTTGGCTCCTTGTCATGTAAGTCCAGGAATTTTGCATTTCTGCTTGCATTGCACTCTAGAGCTAACAGAGGGGCTAAGAAATACTACCTATTGTACCTATTTTCAGGTTTAGGGATGAGAGCTGCTAGAGTTGCCTCTGCTTTCTGGGTCTTCACCAAGTAAACCTCTACCACTACAGGTTATAACACAGAATCTGACCCTTTGACATTTTATTTTCTTCCAATGTAAAATGTGGAACAGGGTGGACACATTCTTCCACTGAACGGTACATAGCGGAGTAAAGCAGTTTGTATGGACTCAGTAGGTACAACTACATCCCATGATGAGGGAAAGCACATGTGACGGAGTAGCTGGTACTTAGGAGGAGTGGGGGGCTTCAGCCTTCTTAAGTACCCTGAATAAAGCCACTAGAGCCAGACAGAGGGAAAAATATAGTCATGTCCTGAACACTCCCAGTAATAAGTAAAACTCTGGTTTACAGACCAGTTCAGAAGTGTAAAATACTGACATTACTCAGGAGACACAACTGGGTTTAAATTTGGTTATAAATGTGATATTGCCAATTAATCTTCCTAAACAACATTTCTCTGTTCCTTAATCCTCTCCAAAGTAGTTGTAGCATGGACTACCTGTGCAGAAGTAATGCATACTTAATACAAGCTCTACTATTCACTGATCTAAAAAATGATAGCTCTTTTTTTTTTCTCTGCTTCATTTGTTTTGTTGTCTTGAGCATAATTTATACACATATTTAACAAATGTTTATTAGATATGGGTTTTAATGTTAAATTACTTTGCTGAGATAACAAGATACATGTAACAAGTGGATTTTATAAAGCTGACAAAAACAAATATTTTAGATGTTTCCATGAAAGAAACTGAAGTAAAACCAATCAACCGAACAAATAAAATCACTGCAAGAATATTCTAAATATCTTAATAATTAGAATAAGTTGGATTTGGGATTTTTATAGCACATTCTTCCTGTCTATGAGTCTTTGCATCTTGGGTCTTGATGGATTCTGTATCACAGATTATGTTTACAAAAATTTTCAATGAAATTGAAAAAGTCAGAAGGCATAATCTTCCATTCAGACAAAATCGAGAGAGAGAGAATGCCAAACAATGTCTGAGTTCATTTAAATATTGAACATAGCTGTTCCCTTCAAAGTTATTTTTTCATGTTTAGTTTCCCTTTTATTTGTCAGAAACCCTTACAAAATGTTGAGCCCTTTAATAAATATAATCATAACACATTAATTATATGAATCGTACTTTGATTTAAAGAAATCTAACAACTGCTTATAATTTGATAGCGGAATGACTATACTTTCAAAGAATACATGTGGTTTAATACGTCACTCTTCATTTAGTTCAGTCTAGCTTCTGCAAACAGATCATCCTTGCTGTCTTGACATTGGCCTCTCCCACAACGCCACATGGTGGAAAAGTTCCTTCCCATGTTCACACACAATAAGGCTGCTTATATCTGTAAATATCTCAGCCAGGTGTTATTCAGCTGAAAGAGATATATCTCCATGGTATTTTTTCTGATGCCACATAGGTACTCATCTATGCCTTTCATCTGTGACTAACTGCTTGCAACTTCAGCTAGGCACTGGAAGCAGCCTCTCTGTGAACATTTGGTGCCCTGACTCATGCGTGCTGGAATGAGCAAATAGGAAAAAGCTGATACATCCGGAAGAGCCTGAGGCTGAATTCTCAAATTCAATTTCCATTCCTTTGGACTACTAGAGAGATAAATTGAGTGATACAAAATCTTTAAAGACTCAAAAAAGACATCTAGAATATTTTTTTTTTCCAGAGCAATCTAAGTAGTCAAGAGAAGCTGTTGGTAAGAATATTCAAGGAAAAGGACTGAAGATTATATTTAGAATTTTTTTTTTCCTATACAGAGTATAGGAAAAACCAAGTTCCACCTACATTACGCCTTGGGATCTTTTTGGTCAGTCTCTCCGAGAGCAGAAATTTATCCACGTACCATAATAAAATTGATGGGTAAGTATAGAGTAGCTACAATGAAGATAAAGTATTTTTCAACACAGCATAAAATTTTCTTTATTTGAAAAAAAACCATGCTTAGTGAGTACTTCATATTGGTTACAGAAGAGGAGCTCAACCTTTAAGAAACAGACTTCTTAACAGTACAACATGGCAGGGAAAAACCCATAAACGTTCCCAGGCCACAATTACTGCTTCGGAAATGTAGACTTATGCAGAATATCATAGCAGAGAAGCATTTTTGAAGAAAAGACATTCTTGGGATTTTTAAAGATAAATTATTTAGATGTTCATCTTCTGTCCCCTCTGTTCTGATTCTTACATGTCCCTGATAAAAACATGGGATGTGTGTTTTTTTCCTTTTTTACGGATTCATCTAAAATTATAGTCAAACTCTTCTGGTTTTATTTCTGGTTTTATTCTCAAGTTTCCTGTTTTTTCCTTGACTTTTAGCCTAGCATATCATCAGTGATTTCAACTGTGTTAGACTGAACTACACACATGTACAGGACAGAAGCATCCAACACCTTTTAACAGAAGTCACAGCAGGTTTCTCACTTTCTTTGAAGTCGCAAGTTATGCTTTTGCCTCACCCAGTACCATTGGCCAAACATTTCCTAATTCCAGTTTATTTGAATCATTCTTGATCAAGATCCATGTGGCCCTCTCCTTCTGCCCAGGTTAAGTCTTTTGTAGCAAAGTTTTGGGAAAAAAAAAATTTTGTTTCATCTCTCTGAACTATATTCAAAAGACAAAGCTCAAAGTGCAGCCACAATGATGGCGTTTCAGTCTTTCAGGTTTCAGCCAGTAACTTTGGCTCCTAGATACAAATATGTTCACATTTTTCACTAACCTACAAATTTTCTGATTCACACTAAGTTTCTTCCATCTCCTGACTGAAGGCAAGCAAAAATAAGAGCTGTTGAAGGTTCCACTTGGCCATTTTCCTGGGAAGCAGCAGATTTGTAGCACTAGCTAACCCATTTTTCAACAGCATGAATTCTCACTGCCCTGATTATTATGTGCTCATTTGCGCTAATTCAAAGTCAGTTCACAAAACTAACACAATCTAATCTGGTAACAATATCTATCCACCTATAAACTAAAAAATTATTAGACAAGGTTCAGCTGAGTAGAAAGTCATATCTGGAAGTCTATTTCTCTTTCTAACAAAATGGTTTCATTTATTTTTAGAAAAATCTTTCTAACATGAATGGCTAGGCTACAGTTGCCAAAAAGTGGTGTCACATTTTCTTGGGAAAAAAAGGTCTCTCTGTGGCCCAGTTTTGCTCCCAAAGATATAAACCCTAATATTCCTATGGCTTTCAATTGAGAAAAACCCCATTCTAAATTAAATTCTATCTTTTTAATGTATTTCTATCTAAATACTGTTAAAGTTCATCCAATGAAATACAAAAACAGTATTCTAAAACAATGTAAGTAGTTGATAAAGGACACGAATTATTACATTCCCCGACTTACGTGACAAGAGGAGCAACTTTTTAAACGAAGCAAACTTCAATATCTCAGCTTCACACAAGCAACTTGATGCGATTCTAGCCTCAAAGAGACAATGTCCCAAGAAGAAAGACAGATTCTTCGACTCAGCCGTCTGTGTTGTACTACCTCAGCAGCACCACAGACCCTTGCTAAGGGATGTTCCTAGTGACATTCTGCTAGCACAGGCACTCCAGCTCATCTCAGCTGCAACTGTCATACACAGTAAGAAAAATTATATTCCAACTGATACATGCTTATACTATGTACAGCTTTCCTTTTTAAAGCCTACCCTCAGCCACAAAAACCGCTCCCACGTGACTGCCAGAGGATCGGTGCATTGTGCTTCCTTTAACTAACTCCACTGAGCAAACTGAAAGTTGAATGAGCTGAAGTATTTGAGTGCCAAACTTTCAATTATCATTATGGCTTTAAAAAAAGCCAATGCTATTTTGAGTGCAGTTACAATAGCAGGCCACCTGTGAATAGCTAGTTAGAATGCCACATTGACAAAAGACTCATTGGCTTATATGGACTAAAATTCCACCCTCTAGCAACAACCTAAACTACTCAGATATGAAAGTCACTTGTTTTTCACTGCACTCTAAAGCTACATCTGTACACCAGCTATTTTTTCCAGCATTTTTTCAAACATTTTCTCAAGAATTTAAAGTTATTAAGGACATGTACATACATAGAGACAGATGTGTTAACTGACAGCACTCTCAGGCTATCATGATCTGCACCATTTTGATGGGCCATTTTGAATATCAGATTTATCTATCAGATTTCTTTACTTCTACCAACAGAGCATCCCATTGCCACCACTAGCCTCTGTGTAGAGCAGTAAACGTATCTGAAGCTGTAAATCAAGAAGATGCTGACAGACATGAGTATTTTACTGACATCTGACAGGCAGAGATGCTTTCAAGGTTCTAGCTCAGTGAAACTTTAAATTCAGGATTCTCACAAAGACATATGCACTGCCTTGGTTTGTCTTTCCAGGAAGTATTCACTGTGCATAAAATTAAACACATATCACAGCTCTGGTAGATCTCTTCAGCTGAAGGTTGATCGGGTTGATGTATTTTACTCTAGTATAGGTCCATCTCTTGTTAAGCTTCCCTTGGTTCACGTGGTTTCCTTGGAAGATTTCCTGAAAACAAGGAAACCCTTTCCCAGCAATGAGAATCATGCAATTTCCGTGACCAGCACCATCTACTGCCACTTCTACGGTAGCTTTAGTTTGTCCTTTCCCAGAGTTCGAACCTGTGGGTTTACTATATCCTTCTTCAAAAACAGGCAATAAAGAAAGCAAACAAAGTCACAAGTCCTCCATTTCAACTAATGCAGTCTACACAATTAGATAAATTCTAAATATCTAAACCCCACTGTTCTCCTACCTTACTTAGCTTTACTATAATTCATAGACATCTGAGCAGTTTAGGATATCCTTTTTCCTAGATATGGCTTTCCTTCTGAGTCGTGGAGCCTCTCTCCCTTTCTCCACATCTAGCGAAGTCCTTAATTTAACCCTGTCTCTCTGCTATAGTCATGACCCTCTTGCATATGCTTTGCTTGCCCTTTTGAAGAGAACTTTGACTTTCTCTTCTCTGAGTTACTCTTCTTCACACCTTTTCTCTTACTTTTTTCTTGGGGAGTGGAGAGACGAAGGAAGAATTTTGTTTTTAAGACCTTGCACTATTACCTATCCCTGTTTTGCATGCTCCAGACTATACTGCCTATAGATGGGAAAGAAAAAATTGCTTCATGTAGGATGCTGCTGTCCTGGTAGCCTGATACGCTTTTATGTCAATGGGATCAACACAGGTTTTAAAGACTCTCCAGTGTCCTTCTTCTGAGAGATGAGATACCATCCCGACAGCAGACAGTGACTCCCACATACATATATATACTCAGGATATTCAGTGATTCAACAGAATACATCCAGATGTTTACACAGATATTTCCTAGACTGTCAAGACATGCTAGTGACTAACCCACAAAAAGGTTCTTTCTATAGATAAGGTGTACGTGATATTCAAGTTTGTTACTGTGCTGTACCTCATGGAAAACAGAAGGTAAATTCCTTGAAAAATCCCATAGGTTTATGTAGCATTCTTACGGCGATTCTGTGGCATAACTGCTGTTTCTGCTATAGCTTCAAATACATTATGAAGCAGGCTTGTTTTGCCTGAAATTGAATTATAAAATCTGACATTCCTGCTGGCTTTTTATATTGAAGTAATATATTATCTGGATTTACAGACAGTCAAAATAAAGTACAGACTTTCTAGAGTGTATTGATTTTTTTATTGTAACTGATATAGTAGGCTGGCACGTTTTTTCCTAATATGCTCTATTCACAAAATACATGCATCTTCTATTCTTGGCACAAGAGAAATCAAAGTTAAAATCAGGAAATAACATCTCAGAAGTACAGTTGAAACCTGCAGGCCTTAAATCTACCCTATGTCAGTCCACCTGTCCAATGATGTAGCATCACTGATAGCAAAGGAACCACAGGAGTTCAAAACTGCAGTAGCATCATAGCAATTTCTCCCCTATTTCCCTAATATGTTTAGTGAATAGTAGCTGACTGTCTGCCTTTGAGAAGACAGCAAGCTGGAGATAAGGCAACTCGACTTCAGGTGCTTGCTTCCACCCAACAGGTCAGCTTAATGGGTTCTTCGTATTATTTTTTACCAAGATACTAAACTGCTTCTGTTACAAATGATCAGTGTTAAACTAGTGGAACATGCATTGTTAGATTTCAGAGTTACTGAACAGGAAGCCACAGACATTCCTGTAACACAAGTTAATAATTTCATATGCTGTGTTCACTGACTTCAAATAGCAGCATTTGTTTATGGCTGATTCAGATTCAAGCTTATCTTCAAAACCAGACTATGGAGTTGTCTCAAATTATTTATTTAATTCTTACAAAGAACATTTAATTGGAACATAAGATTTCTGAACAATCTGCATTCTGCAATATTTTCCCAGAATCAGAAAAAAAATCCCATGGCTAACACTCTTTCTCCTCTGAACTCAAGAGCAGTGGTCCTGCTTCTGCTCAGAGCTCAGTGTATAAATAAAAGGATAACATGCAAACTTTGAGATTTAAACACATAACATCTAAATTTTTCTTCAGTTCTGGTATCACTTGATTTTTTCTATTCAAGACTCACTCCAGCTTCTCTTTAAAATGTTAAGTCCATTCTTTGTGCTCTGTACAACACTACAATGCTCAACACTGCTGTTACTAATTATTTCAATGAACTGTATAGTGTTGCTCTGAATGTTTCATAATGCAATCTACTATTTTTCAGCTACTGTTACATTTACATTGCTTCTTTCCTTTCTAAAAGTCAAATAACCACAACATTGTGTTGTTTCAAGTGGTTCATTAGGTCTATGCAGACAGAGGTTCACCTATTTTATAGTGAAATTTGCTTGATCTGGGTAAAATTACTATAGCTATTATAAAACTCACACCTGACTTTCAAATCGCCTCTGGGAGATATGAAGGCTGCCTTCAATTTCTTTCAGCCTGGCAACAGATAAAGACTTTCTTACATTTCTCCTAGATTTCTTTCTTCCTTTTCCCTTCTCTCTATCCTCCTTCTCCATCGCATCTGCCTATAACAAAGATGTACCCAGCAGGGCAATAGCAAAGCTACTATACTATATGTGTATATACATATAAACATATACAAACATATAATGAACCCTCGGTTCATTAGCTGTTTCCTAAGCACTACAATACCACCCTTGTAAGCCTGCACTACATGCTACATCTCAGTATATTTTTTAAAAATCATTTCTCCTTTTTCCTCTCCTAGTGTGTCAATTCTTTTCATTCCTTACTCTTTTTCACCTAGAGTATGCAGCAACAGTGACCAATTTTCCAGTGGTCTCTACTGTAATTCCCCACTATGCCACAATTATGCCTAATTATGCCTTTTACCTCCCCACACCACATGCTGAAGTTTAACATCCATTTGATGGGACAAGAGATGATGTAAGTCTCAGTCAGGGACAAGCTGTCATTTAGGTAAAAGTCAGATAGCCCAAATGGTAAGCCACAAAGCTGGAGAAAGGTAGAACACTGGATAATTAGGAAAAGGACAAAAAACCTACACAAATATTGCCAAAGAAACACAGAAATCTCCCTGCTGCCTACATTTGTGGTGCTATCAGCTGTCCTGGTTTCAGCTGGGGTAAAGTTAAGTGTCTTCCTAGTGGCTGGTACAGTGCTGTGTTTTGA
The DNA here is from genome assembly GCA_026212715.1 of Elanus axillaris. Taxonomy (NCBI): domain Eukaryota; kingdom Metazoa; phylum Chordata; class Aves; order Accipitriformes; family Accipitridae; genus Elanus; species Elanus axillaris. The sequence goes on along the minus strand of JANZLQ010000008.1, from coordinate 240,199 downwards.
GTTCAGTATGAGAAGAATGTTGATAACACTTCAATGTTGTGGTTGCTGCTGGGTGGTGTTTAGACTAAGTCAAGGATTTTTCAGCTTCTGATGCCCAGCCGGCGAGAAGGCTGGAGGGGCACAACAAGTTGGGAGGGAACACAGCCAGGGCAGCTGACCCAAACTGGCCAGCGAGGTA
>JANZLQ010000008.1:226963-239921 GCA_026212715.1 Elanus axillaris | reverse complement strand
TCTATTAAACCGTTCTTATCTCAACCCATGAGTTTTACTTCTTTTCCTGATTTTCTCCCCCATCCCACTGGGGGGGGAGGCGGGGAGTGAGCGAGCAGCTCCATGATGTTTAGTTGCTGGCTGGGGTTAAACCACGACATCAGGCATGTATCTTAGGCTTACCATTCCCTCTCCTTGGCAAGCAGGGTACAAGTAGAGGAAGGAAATCTAATATGAATATGCTTCATTGAAGATTCCCTAAAAAAAATAAACGCTTAGTGGTATCAACCACACTGTATTAAGGCTAACTCTTAGCACTGCATTTTTCTTTCTGAAACTGTCACGTCCTGAAGTTGTGTTCTTTAGAGGTAATTTGGAGATACTTTTCACGCTAGAAAGATAGAGGCAAGTATTCATCATTCTTTCTGAGGAACACAAGAAAATGTAAACCTTTCTAAAGCAAAAACAACCAGGTAAATAAAAATCAGGTAATTTTACCACATTTTCACAATCTTTAAATATTTTGGCTCACCTTCTGCTTTTGAGAAGCATATTAATTTTTAATTCAGAGGCTAAGCTAAACTGCTAGCCTCTGTTCCTTCCTTGGTTTGGGTTTCAGCTAGAATAGTCCCAAGAGGGATGATGATATGGTCATGTAAGCAGATGTATGGAGAACAAAAATAAAAAGATCCAAGTCCAGGACTGAATAAAGCTATAGAATAAAGCTGACAAAATACACTTTTATGATCACGAGGATTACTTTTAGGGATAACCTATTCATTGCAGTTGCCTTGGTGAGAAAGGGTAGGTAGATAAAAGACCTTAAGTTCACCGACACAACTATAACTCTTATTTGGTTTTCCCAATTCCATTGTTACTATTCAACTTTTAACTGCCCCTCTTCTATGAACAAGTGACTGGGGACAATTAGAGAAGTGTTTGGTTTGCCTTTTTGTGCCCCACACTTCTCTGTGGGTGATCCTGGATGAAAGGCGGGGGAGTGGGGGGAGAGAGAGTAGAGAGGGCAAAAAACCACCTCTTAATGTATCTTCCAGTATCTCCATATGTTTGCTTAATAATACTGACAATGTGGGTAGAGTAAGTAGTGTTGAACTACTCTCCGAACTGTCAGAGTACAAGCATATGTACACAGGCAATTACGGGATAGTAGCTGGTACCCTGCACATCTGCATTCTACTTGACACTGCGATAATTTATTCATGAAACCAAAGACTAGAGAAATAGGTTTGCAGTCAAATTAGGCAGCAATGACTCATTGATAGAAATAGTTGAGAATTTCCCCCCCTCAAAAAGAACACTGCAATCCAGAGCGCTGCTAAAGATAAACTTGGTTTTATGTGTGGGTTACGAGGAAATCACTGGCTGGTAGAGAAGTACAGAGAGTATTATGCAGAACAACATCATTTGCTAATGAGGGGAACCATGTACATCTTGAGCGATCCAGTTCATTAGATCCCCTAATCCTTGCTTTTGCACAGAAAATAATTTGAAACTACATCCCTTGGCACTTAGGAGACGTAGTCTTTTCTTTTACAAACTGTTGTTGCAAACAACAGCCCCACCTCCTTCAGACTCTAATCCTGCGGCATGTCTGTGGAAAGCCTCCAAAGGCACAGCGCTCAAGAACCCCCATTGTACAGAAGGCTCTGATGCAGAGAGATCCTGCAGAGGCACTTCACTTCTTAAACATCTTTTGAAGCACCATATAGCTTTTCCCCTACCACACAAAACCAGGAGAAGGGGCAACGGGAGATCAGCAGCACGTCTATAAGATGATGGATTCGTAGCCCTACCTTCCTCAGAGAGCAGAAGCACCTGATCTCCGGTTATTATGGCTAACTTGCTGTCCAAGAAACCAGACAGAAATTCATCTCATTTACCTTTAACTATCCAGTCTAACCTGTCACCTTTTTAAGGTATCTGTCACCTTAGGCTCCCCTCATAGATTCATTTGCCCTGTCACAAATGCCTGTTAGAGGAAGATGGACGGCTCTTTGGAAATGCTATTTTCCCCCATTTGATACACTGAGTTTAACTAAGACTTTGAAATCTAACTTTTAGGCATTAAAGTTAGAGCTGATGAATCTCTCTCTAATTAATGTAGAGAGTGCAGAAACTCCAGAGGGTAATTCAACCCATCTATTTTAAATGCCTATTTAGAGATGAGACGAAACCATTTTCTCCCCATTAACTATGTAGGGAGCCAAGTTAACTTGCTTAACTACACACTTAGCTTTCGGACAGTAAAAGTTGCTAAGATGAATTATATCCCAAGTGTTCTTCAGCCCATAAGGGGATTTTTTTTCAATCCCTTCAAATCCTGGAAAAAAAACTTCTTAAAGCTTGTTTATTCAGACTTTACACAGAGGTCATGATTTAGCTCTCCAACAGTGAGACAAATATAATTCAGGGATGCTTTTCTTCTTTTTTTTTTTTTTTGTTTTTTTTTTTTGAGACAAGGGATTACACATCCAAGCTAAGTATCACTTCTAACGTACTAGGTTATCTTCAGCTCCTAGATCAATACATAGCTGTAACACAACTGTGAAGGCCAGCTTGGAAAAATCCCTCCTCATAAAAAAATTCAGTATGGAAAAAAAAGTAACTTACAGATCTCTTATCAAAGGCCAGTATTTCAACCCACTTTGATGTTAGCAAATCTAATTGCTGTATGAGTGACCAGCATCTCTTAGGTTGAAGTGCTAAGTACTGAAGGAACGCATTATTTGCTTGTAAATCCTGTTCATAAGTGGAATTCAAAAGTGATTTAATTCACAACATTTGTATTCTTATGTTTTACAGCACTCAGGCCTTTTACAGCACTCAGGCCTTTCAAAAGGACACTGTCCTATTGCTCTTTTACATTAAGACAATATAGGTCATTTTATGTTTTTATTAACTGAATAATGGCAAATTACCAGCCTAATGCATATAGTGGCCTTAACTACAAATTAGAAAGAGTGAACATCATTCACCTCTAGGTAAAACTTTTCACCATAATATAGAAAATTTAATCTTTGAGAAGGTGCTCTTAACTTTTCCTGTCAGCAAGCAATTGATCCCTCAAAAATAAAGATAATGTTTCTCTGTAAGCAAACTGGTTTGCCTTTTTGGAGAATACCGACCTGAGAAATAATTCCCTGGGGATTAATGGAAACCTACAAAATTAATAGATCCTCACTAATCCTCATAAAGGCTGAAATAAACACACTTGATCCCCTAGATCTGAGAAATTCTGGGATCCCATATTTGATCCCTGAATTAACAAGACAGAAGACAGGCTTCACAATATACTGTGCATAACATTTTTTTTTATTTAGTAAAGCTGTCCAGGTTCTTATTTAAGAATTTCTTGGAAGCTCCATTACAGAAATAAAATATTACAGATCTTACAGACAGAAAGCATCAAATTGTAGTCAGCCTAAATTTACTGTAATGGCCTATCAAGTTTCCAGTTTAGCAACATTTGAGAGGTTCTTAACACTGCTACTTTAACGTGCACTGAATTCTGACTTTTTATACAGATGCTCAATGCAGATGCAGTTTTAATGTCCTCAAGTGCAGTGCAGTTTATGCATTTTAGATGTTAAAAGATGCATGAAAAGATACCATCTTCTGTTCATAAAAAAAGGAAAAAAGAAAAAAAAAACCAACAAACCCTATAGTAAAAACAGACAGGCATTTTTCCAAAACAGCCATTCCCTAAGGAGACCTAACGGATTTCCCTTCTGGACACAGGGAGCTCATCTTATGCTTTTATTGCTAATTGTGTTGATTTACTGGAAAAGAACTTAGAAAAGTAGGTGCCATGTACAGAAAACAGTTTTACTGCTCAAAAAGTGAGTTAGCCCTTTTCTCCAACACTCACTCAAAATGCTGTCTATTTGAGCTTGATCTTAGCAAAACTATGAGCTGCTACTATTTATTCCTGTCGCCAATGATCCCAAGGAACTGCTTCAGCTGCTAGGGACTGCCAGCACACGGGAACATCTTGTACATGGAAACATCTTACAGCTGGGCCAGACAGAGCAAAATATATCCGTTTTTATGGTGGGAAACCACAAGGGATTATTTTAAGCCAGTCGATTGCTTTTCTGAGGAATGATGCATGGAGCACTAAATGTCCAGACCCTGCGGTACACTCTGGCAGATCTCAACGGTAATGCTACAGGCACAGGGTCTCACGGACGCGCAGGCAGTTAGCGCTGCCCATGTTTCCAACGCCAGCAGTATGGAAAGTGCCCTCGTTCTGTACACATGGTGTATATGCTCGCTCGGTCTTTGAACAGTGAGCTGCTGCAAGAGAACAGCAGTCCTGGCAAGCAATCATTCTTCTCATGGAGGTGACTACTAGAAGAAGAAAAGAAAAAGAAAAAAGAGCCTTTGTGGGTACATTCTAGAAGAGAGGCTTCTTTTCACTGAAACCTTACCTCAAAACATTTGGGCTCACCTTGACTGTGATAATCTTTTGGAAGACATTTCGGTAAGCAAGTCTTCATTAACGCAGCATAACTAGGTAGATGGTAAGGCGATATTTTTCTCATTAAGGAAAGGAAGAAAACAATATAGAACTTGTCCCTGAGAAGGAACACTGTGTGATCAAGCTTTTAACCTTCAGTAGGTCTTTGAAAAGTAATGTGTAAGGAAGGATTTGTCCAAACGGCTTCTGCTGTCACTATTTTACACACTGAGTGCAAGAACTTCTTTTAATATGTTGCTTAACCAGGAAAGCAAATCAAATGAAATAAGCTTTTTATTGTAATACCTTTGCAGCCCCCCATCAGTCAGCTTTTGCTAGCTAAACAGAAAGCATAAATACTTTATCACAAAAACCCTAGCCCTTGAGCGTACAACTGACCACATCCAAACAGAATGCAAAACCTGATATGATGTCAACTTGAAGTGAGTTGTTCACGGGCACAAAATTCTTACTACAAAGTCAGCTAAGCAGCTCAGGTTCACGTTAAAGGCATGTGCACACCACGCTGTCTTCCGTCTAGAGACTTCATCTCCTGCCCGCCTATACACAGCATATTCTCTCTCACGTAAAGAGAGGTAAGCATTGCACCTAGCTGTGAATGTTAAGTTTAGTGTTATCAGCAACATCTTTAGATTAGCCACTTGTAGTAAAGACAATGGTTTTCTTATAGGCCACCTTCATCATTTATTTGTGTTGTACATTAAAATTAAAAAAAAAAACAAAACAGATCTCATAATGAAAAACACCTTAATGCTACTATGGACTACTTTATTGTGGCAGTAAGAACATCTTACAGAAGTGTCCAAAATGATCAGTGCCAAATATCAAGAATTCTGAAGAAATATTTCATGTTCTGCTTCATTTTAGTCATCTGTATTTACAAAGGACTACATTATTTCCTACCAAGTACATTGATCTGTCTTGTAGGCATTAAATAGCACTTCTTCCTATGTTAACTTTTTTCATGTGACAGAAATTAGATCCTAGTTTTTATCCTAACTCAGGATACAAGTGCTTAGTGCCTCTGAAAGCCAGGTAATTTCTCTTAATTTTCCTTGGATACTGTTTCCTTAGACTGTCGTCCTAAGTACTTGCTACTTGGATGCTTCTGAGAGTAGAATAGAGAAGGGATACTATTGCCATCACTGTAAAACATCCCTAGAGGGAAATGAGATGTAGCGCCTGTACCCACTGAGCATATTTTGATGTTTCTTAATAGGCCCTTGTGTATTCTGGAAGACCCAGAAGAAGCTGTTACTGAGGCAAAAGTTCCTCTGGGTCTTTTGCTGCATATATATATATATATAACTTTGGTAAAGTTTCAAACCTTATAACCTTTAACAGTTTAAAACATTCCCTGGAGTGCGTATCTTGCGGTAGGTATGCTTGGATGAGAATTATTTCAAACAGGCTAGCTGTTCCACTACTGCTCTGCTCAAAGCTTAAAATCATTAATGGGTTAGCTAGGAGAGTTTGCGTAGTTACTGCACACTTCTTGTAGCCTAAGAGTACCTTTCTTTGCTCAGAGGGCAAGGGGTCTTGTGCAGCAGCAGCAGCCAAGTTTTGGATGAGGCGAAAGATATCTGAGACATATGTAATCAAAAATAATTCAATACATGTGACTGGAGATTTTCTATCAAAATACTTTGAGAATTATTACTAGTACTAGTCATATTAAAAATAGTTCCCAGCAAAATCTAACTGGAAATTTGGAAATGTGGAGGGGAAAAACCAAATAATTTTGAAGACAGAGCTAAATAATTCTCATACAAAACCCATCAACTAACAATTGATGCTATTCCTACTGCTTCATTATGTTCAAGTGACTTTGAATCTCTTCCAGCTGTGGAAGGCACTGAACATACATCAGCAAATTCCCGACACGTTAACTGAGTTCACTGGCAATTACACAAATGGTGGAGAATGACATCCCCCAGTCTGGGGTTTTTTGGGGGGAAGACAGTTTTAAAAAATAAATGGTGTTTGTTTCTCTGAAGGAATAGGTGCAGAAATACATATTACCGTGGTTTTAAAAAGCAGCACCTCAGAAAAGGAAGCATGTGTGTGCATAGATGCTGCAACACATCCAGGCAGGAAGAGACTTCAAAAAAACTACCTGGAAACAGTATCTCAGTAAAGATTTCCAGGGTTCTCTTTTGTCCTAGATTTCTCATCAGAATGTAAGTTTACCCTCTTATTCCCTTCCAAGCTATGACACTGTTGCATGACCCAGCACACATGGCTCCACTTCTGCACCATTTCTTGCAGAAAAACATGTTACTCTCCCTTCCAAGTGGTACAGAGTTAAAAATAAAATAAAATAAATAAATTAGACTTCAACCCAAGCAGATCTTTGAACAAGGAATATCCAGGTTATTTTTGGTACTGCAACATGTAAGCTATTTGTGGATTTGCCAGTGTACCTGGCACAGAACACTTAGGGTCTTCAAGATGCAGAAACAGTGACAGGCACATCCTAATAAGGAAGTAGGATGGCCAAATGAGAATATATAGAGTAACTAGATATAAAAAATATGACCAAGAGAGAGCAATGATTACCCTCCCAAGAAGTTAAAGAAGAAACTGGACACGATAAGAATATAGAAGAGAAAGCAAATTACCTATTACATCACTTTTTTGTCTCAGACAGCACTGAGGACATACCAGCCTTTTCAAGTAAAGATAAGGAGTTTTCAATGATTCAGATATTGTAAGAGGAATGGCTGGGAAAAAAATCAATCAGTAAAAGACCAATGTTTCACAAGAATTGGATGCTGTTTTATCAAGGGTCCCAAAGGAATTTAAGACTAACCCCAAAAAATCCACAATTATGGAGCCTCACATTGAAAGCAGTTTGTATGCTGAACCACCCAGGAGAGCAGTCATATTCATGTAACTGCTGAGAAAAACAGAGAGAACTGAAACAGCCCCACACATCTATTACTGGAGTAATAAATACACTAACTGAGGTACCAATGAAAAATAAAAGTGTTAAATATCTGGATTAAAGTTAGAAGCATTAATGCCTCGTACATCTCCTTAACCTATCAGAATTCTTTTGGCATGTTAATAAATAGCAGCTAAGAGAGAACTGGCTGATACAAGTTTTCTGGACTTCCAAAGAGCCTTTGAGAATGCTTCCCACATAAAGGCTATTAGAGAAACTAAGTGATCACAGGGCGAGAAGTAAAGCGTTGTCATTTATTAGAAGCCAACTACAAAAAACAGAATACAAAAGCATAATATATTTATTAGTGGTCACTGCTCCATGTGGCTAAAGGTTAACAGCAGGGTGCCCCCAGGTTCTTTACTGGGGATGAGAGTGTTTAATCTAATTATTAGTCATCTGGAAATGGGACTAACAACAAGATGGAAATGTTTATAAGTGACACAACAAGTCTTAGATGAATCAAGGCCAAAGCAGGCCAAGGAGCTTTTGAGATTTTTAAAAGAGCTCAGTGAAAGGAGAAACAATAGCAGATGGAATCCAGCACTGCCAAGCCTAATAGATGCACACTGGAAGAAACCATATGAAATAGTTTGCCTAGAATTAAAAACTCAGTGTGACCACTGACAGGGTGGGAAAACCCTCTTGATATGCACAGATCAATGAAAACACTCCTCTGGGATCAACCACAGTCTAAAATTAAAGACATTGTTGAGAAAGAGATTAAATGAAAAGAGTACTGGTATAGAGATTACAAAGGCTAAGATTTATTTATTTAGGGGAGAAGCCTGACACCTCTAAAGGAAGAGGCTAAAAAAGACATAATGAATAAATAAAAGTAAATGACTAATAAAATAAATTATATAATTACTTATCTCTCTTCATAAGACAAATGAAGAATTCAGAAAAACTGAAAATTGCATATTTAGAACAAACATTTTTTTTATTTTTCATTTAAACCAAACAGATGGAACTCCGTATATGATGTTAGTAAGCCCAAAGGTAACACCATTTTCATGAAGGACTTTGATTTGTTCTGTGCATTTATACATAAAAGTTCTTCACAGCAAAGCGCTCTGCTCTGTACAGCAAGCCAGAAGCAAACCAACACAAACAATAAATTAAAAACCAGGCTACCTCTGCAGCTACCCTCCTCTGTTTCGTGGGCACACAGCTTATTCTTATTCCAGCTTCTATACACTATAAACTATACTTCTCTGTTGCAGGACTGCTGTGATGGCCCCTCATCTTTCATTCCCCCTTTCAGAAAATTGTCCTTCTTAGAACAGCATATTACTATATCAACAGTGAAACGCATCAGGACAGTTTAGTTTGGTAGAGAGCTTGAGGAAGGGGAAAGAGAAAAGGCTAGGTTGTAGGGAACAATGAAGAGAAGAGAACAGCTCTATCCTAAAAGATATTTTAAATTGTCATCTTTACCACTGGTGGGCACGAATTGGAAATGTATTTACAACCCTGGCTGCATCATAGCAAAGCATGCTGTGTACCAATGTCCTTTAGAGTGTTAAAGTAGGCAAACAGTAACATGTGAAACCATGTCTATGAGAAACTGCTCATAGTGAAAGCTTAATGCACAAGAACTTGTTACAAGCGTCCTTTCTGCCAAGACTCATCGGTAAAAGCCTACAGTGTAATGTGTTGCAGCTGCAGAGAAACTCTTGTATTACAGCAGATGTACAGATGTTCTTCTCATTTACATGTACAATACACAAACAAAAACCTCCTGTCATGCAGGAATCACACAGAAACTGCACTTAAATGCCTTCATCAGTCAGTAGCCATTAATACGCCCCAAAAGCTGTATGTGCAAGGGGCATATAAGCAGCAAATCCCTCCACTAGTATTTCAATATATTCATAATTACATTTTTTTCTGGTTTTGATTACTAATTTGGCTATACCACTTTAATATAAATTACATAACTATAACTCTCTCCTTCTACCCTGGTCTCTACTTTCATCCAACAATTTGCTACTAGATAATAGAAACAAAATCCTACAGAGGTTATACAAAAAATTCAGTAAGAACTATAGGAACAGAAATCCTATCTTATTACAAAGAACCAAGAAAACTAACGCATGAGACACAGCAAGAACCAAATTTTGATGAAATTTTCGTGGTTTTGCGAGAAAATCAGGATTTTGAATGCCATTCTAAGTGCCTTTGAAAATGAAATTTATCTCTAACAATGATACCCCTTCATGTATGAAATTATACTGATAGACAAGTATACGGAAAAGTACTTTGTTGATTCATAAACATGATAAATTGACTACCACCTAATATGAAGTAAGAAGAAACTTTGCAAACTAGCAAATTAATTTCTAACTCTGTGGCGTAGCATTCATTTTACCTCCCAAGGTTATTCCCAGAGACAGGACATGACACCAAGCAGATCACTGAGCAGCATCGGACGTCAGTTCCCATACCCTCCTACCAAAAACACACTCTCTTCAGTTTTCCGATTCTTCAGTATTGGCTCCTTCAGGCTTCAGGATAAAGCAACATAAGTATAATCTGAGATACATCCAATTGAAGCTTTATACGAGTATGTTGTCTTATCTACTCTTACGATGGCCTACGTTAAGTATCTGCACTTTTGGCTACCTGCCATTCTGACTGCTTTTCCCACTGGCAGGACAACGTCCTGCCTCTCCCCGTTGGTCTTCCTTGCAGTGCCTGGTCAGCTCAGTAGCATCTGCTGGTGAAGTAAGTGCTGATGACCTGCAGGTCTCTCCCTGATGTTTCAATCAATCACACACACTGATACTATTTCACCAACTTACTTCTTTATCCATTTTTGCTAGGCCAGTGAATCACTTTTTTTGCCTCTTTTTAACCCCACTGGACTTTTGAGTTGGGGAAAAGGTAAGAAAGCTTTCTGGTGGCTACCAAAGGCTAAAACATTAAGCCCCACAGATCTTCAGGAACATTGTTACTATTGGTACAGGGTTGATCGTGACCTCTAGAAGAACTAATTTTCTTCCCAGAGGTGCAGTAAACTTACTTAAAAACAACTCAATACGTGGCATGAATTCTCATGGTTCAAAACCAATGACCACCTGTAATTACTAGGAGTATTGCAATAAAAATGCCTAAATAATAAAAATTGGAAAGGTAGTAGTTCCCCATACTAACAAAAAATATTCTATCAGCAAGGCAATATTGTTCTAGTGTTATATTTTCTGAAGAACTACACAGTACTTTTTTAATCCTTCAAAGAAAAAAGCTTTACTCTGTGAAGAAAAATAATATCAGTCCATACCACCAATACAGTTTTCTCCTCAATGCTGAAAAATCCAAAGAAAACAAACTCTTCACAGGTATACAGAAAATGAAATAATTAAAAAATATTAACAGTTACTTAGGCTTTCCTCTGTATCTGGTTGTCAGTTCAGTGGTTACCTAAATAAAATCCAGACTGAACACTGCCCCATAATCTTTTTTTCTTCCAGTAGGAAACAAGAAAGTAAGTTGAAAGATAGGGAGGGCAGTATTTTATGAAGGAAGGTCAGGCTTGTTCCATTGCTGCTGATTTCCCTCCCTCCCCACACAAATTTTTCATTTTCATGATTGCAGCGTTCTGAAACTAAAGAGAGTTGCCATAAAGAGGCACTGAAAGGTCCACTCAGCCTTAAGCCCGTGCGCTCGGAAGGTGCTGTGAATTCCACAGCAAAGACGGAGGCAGCCCAGAGAGCCCAGAACACAGCAGAGCTGCAGTGGTTCTGCTGCACACAGGCTTGGCAGCTGCAGCAAAGGCATAGAGCAAAAATCTGCACCATCCTGTGCATGACCTCCATAGGCATGCCAGCAGAAATAGAGGGGAAAAAAATTAAAAAAAAAAAAAAGGAAAGAAAAAGGATAATAGATGATAATAGATGATCAGTAATGCCATGAATATATACAGCCAGGTGCAGTGAATCATTTCAGAGCTCTCGCTCAGGGTCTTGAGCTGCAGTCCAGAAGAAATCACTGACATACTCTGGGAATTATCTCCAGGCAAGGGTTGAATTTCAGTCTCTTTAACCATGGCTATGTGAATATTAACAAGGAGCGTGGCTCTGCAGAAACACTCTGAAGACTGAAACAGTGCTGAGAGCCTGGCATCCACATGGTATGTGTTTCATCAGTTTTACTTGGGGCTAACCCGAGCCCTGTGGACTGCATGTCCGTTGCCGCCTGCAACTCATGGGATGCGCTGCTGGGGCACTTCCTTCGCCTCTCCTTTCAGCTGAAGGCAATCCAGTTTGCGTGCTCCGTGACGTGAATCCAGATGCAGTAAAAGTGGGAGCGGGAGTGAGGGGGAGATTTCTTTCAAAAGCACACCCCTGACCTGAACTAAAATGCTGACAGAGACCCAGCCTCAGGGCAGCTGCCTGTACACGGTTCAAGCACTTGAGATTTGTGAGCTGCTGCCCAAGTGTGTACAGACTGTAAGAACTAAATAGTTGCCTTTTACCTCTATTAAGACACAAAGTGAGGAAAGGAATGTGAAGCAGGACCAGCCCTTTGAGGAATATAACAGGCGCACCTCATCGCACACCGCATCTTATGGGGCCTCTGCATTGCTCAATTACTGTAATATTTCAGTTCCCCAAAAGTACCATTACTTGCAGAAAACAAAGCCAAAGCACCTTCAGGTCTTTTGCTTCTCTTTCAAACGTATAACCAAACGGTTTTAAACATCTTTTTATTCATATATACTTTAAATTCCATTTTCTATCCCGTACACAGGATCACAAATTCAGAGTAACCCAAAAAAAGCTTATTCATATTCACAGATCTCCTATTCCTCCCTGTGAGCCTACTGATCTTCCCTGCCAGTCATGATTTTGGTAAAATTCTGAGATGTAAATATTTCCTGCAAGCTGCAAAACATATCATCTTCTTCTCTTGCAAATCTAAACAACTATAAAAGGAGAAGAAGATCTCTTCCATTCCAACTATCAGCTCTCTTCAAATCGGGCCTATATTAAAAGCTGTGAGAAAAAAAATCACGACATAAATATTTACATTCATAGCAAAATTTAAGGAGGAATGTTTCTCCAGTAATTTAAAAGAAACAACCACAAGTAGACAGGAAACTGCAAAAAAAGGTTTAAATAAATATTTGGGAAGTCACTAAAATTCATGCTTATACTGCACAAACTAACAGAATTCTGCCCTTTAAAATATTTCAGGAAAAATATAAAACTCAGGTCATACAACAGTAACAAAAACCTGATCTCCCAGATAATCACAGCAATCAAAAGATCCTAGCCTTAAAAAAAACCCACATAAACAAACAAACAAAATTGTTATGTAATATGCCATAAAGAAGCAGAAATAAAAATAATCTAAAATATTCCAATTAAGAAAAGACATTTAGAATCATGGAATGATTTGGGTTGGAAGGGACCTTAAAGATCACCCAGTTCCAATGCCCCTGCCATGGGCAGGGACACCTTCCATAGACCAGGTTGCTCCAAGCCCCGTCCAACCTGGCCTTGAACACTGCCAGGGATGGGGCA
>JANZLQ010000008.1:214316-226209 GCA_026212715.1 Elanus axillaris | reverse complement strand
CCCACTGTCCGTGTGGCTGACAAAGATGTTAAACAGTGCTGGTCCCAATACTGACCCCTGAGGAACGCCACTCATCACTGCTCTCCACTTGGACATCGAGCTGTTGACCTCAACTCTTTGAGTGCAACCATCCAGCCAATTCCTTATCCACAGTGTGGTCCATCTGCCAAATCCATGTCTCTGTAATTGAGAGACATGGATGTCATGTGGGACAGTGTCAAACGCTTTGTACAGGTCCAGGTAGACAACATCAGTTGCTCTTCCCTTGTCCACCAACTCTGTAACCTCACTGTAAGACCACCAAATTTGCCAGGCATGGTTTGCCCTTAGTGAAGCCATGTTGGCTGTCACCAATCACCTCCTGATTTTCCATGTGCCTTAGCATAGTTTCCAGGAGGATCTGCTCCCTCTTGCCAGGCGCAGAGCTGAGACAGACTGGCCTGTAGTTCCTTGGGTCTTCTTTTTTTCCCCTTTTTAAAAATGTGGGTTGTTTCCCTTTTCCAGTCAGTGGGAACTTCCCCAGACTGCCACAACTTCTGAAATAAGATGGATAGTGGTTTGGCCACTATTTAAGGTAACTTCTTTCATAGTCTATTAATCCTCCATAATCTATTAGTCTTCCATATTAACTATTTTTATGTTATCTAGTATTACTATTATATTCCATAATCAATTAATCTTCCAATCTATTAATCTTCCATAATCTATTAGTATTAGGTAGCAGAGACACATGGAGTTTTAGGTGGGGTTTTTTCCAACCAGTGATCCAAATTTCTGTCCAAACACACAGAGGGTCTCTACAAAGAGTTGCGAAGACCAAAGCAAAAAAGGGTTAGTGTGCATCCTGGCTATGACATCAGCAATTGATGCTTGTGTATTCCACACTTACTGTGGAGCATTTCTGAAGTCTTGATAAAAGAAAGAATGTACTCTAAGTAATTTAAATTTCCAGATCAGTCAGAAGACAAACAGATCAGTGACTGAAAAAAGACCATTTAGAAACAATTGTTACATTTTCCTGTACTTTGTAAACTACTTCTTAATTTTAAGGAACCCAGGATATTTCAAAGGTTTCCATAGGACTCTGCTTTAGGACTGTCCTAGCCTCTCCAAGATGCTTGATCCTACTTCAGTAATTTCCTTGTCGCACCTCCTGTGAGACATATACATATATATCTTTCACACAGATATATACATACATATATGTGTATAATACCTGTAATTTTTATTTAAGATGAGTCATTGTTAAAATTACTACCTTTTTTCTGAGTGTTGAAATGTATCACGTAACAGAACTTCCATTACCTGATCAATTCTTCAACTTATGCTTAAATTCTAAATGTATTTATACCAGCGTAAATACAGTCTCTTCACAGCAATCAAAGCAGCTTCTCTGGATTTAAACTAGCAATACTACCGATCAGCATCTCTCCTTTTAACCCTGACCAAGGACCTAGACTCTTGCATGGAAAAGGCAAATTAATTCTGCTTTGTTTTCTTCAAGGTTTCGCCCCCCCGGATAGCTGATCAAGTTAAACTCATGATATTTTTCTACAGTATGCCTGAAAAATCAATAGAATAAGAGAATAGGATCGAGACCAAGTACAACATGAAAGAAAAAGGAAAAAAACATTGATCTGACAACAATAACAAATTAGTAATGTCAGTCAAAGACAAAGAAATGAGCATTTAAAGCACTCTACATGTTGCTTTTTGTAGCAAGGTTTGTAAAGTAAATCCATCTGAGTCAACACTGTCCCTTGTCCCTTTATTTCATATATTTGAGTTTTAAAGTATATCATGTGCCTCCTGCTCTCAAAACAGTATTACATTTAATTAAAGCCACTGATTTCAATGGAGTTAGTCCTGGTTTATGTCATTGTAGATGCCTGACTAAAGAAAATTGGTCTATATTGACAAATGAAAATAAAACAATATTTTAAATTCACACCTGTCATATAGATTGGCTTGCAGTACCTTTACTCAGGCCACGTCCCAGGAATCAATCTCAGCTGCTAAATTTTTAAAAGCTTTCGTTACAGTAATTATTTAATTTCACTAATATAGTGAGGTTGCAAAAAAAATGTATAAGATTCAGCTTTAATATTTATAAGATTTAAATAGACAAAAAAGAAACCATAATGCACTTCTAACTGAACTGAGATATAAAAGAGCAAGCCTCATTTCCTGAACTCCAGTGATATACTATATCTCGTTAGCTAAAGTTAGCTTACAATTGGGGTCATTTCCGCAAGGATTGTTGTATCAGAAAGTATAAAAGAAAACAATAAAAATACAAAAATTAATTCCACTTTTAAGATAATTTGGCCAATATTTCAAATGTACCTTGTTCAGAAACTCCTACTTCTTCATAATACTGGTCCAAGTCCTACCTGGTTCTGTGTAGAAATATTTACAGGAAGACTTTAACTCCACAGCAGAATGGGACTGGAAATGAACATCTCTCATCTCTGAATGCATTAAGAATTTTAAAAGCCAACCCACGGGACCTTGGCTATGGTTTTGTTTTGCCTCCTTTTTTTTTAAGGGCAGAACTTCAAACCCATATATCCTATATATCCATATACAGCCCTGGCCCTGCCTCCAGCTGTGTAGGACAATGGGTAGAGCCTCCCTGTTCCCGGCAGCATGGGCTGGGGTATCCCTATGCGCAGGATGCTGGGCACTTCCCATACTTGTTCCCTTCCATAAAAAAAACCTTTCTTCTTATCAAAACCACCCAGTCTCATTTTGAAACACCATACGACAATATTAGCAGCTGGAACATAGTGTGCAAGGAAAAACATGAAAGTATGTTTTTGTACTTACAGGGGGATAAAAGTTGCAATATTCCAAAATAGATGCGTTTGGAATACTTAATAATAAAAAGGTCAGTGAATTAGGCTCTGA
The DNA here is from genome assembly GCA_026212715.1 of Elanus axillaris. Lineage (NCBI taxonomy): Eukaryota > Metazoa > Chordata > Aves > Accipitriformes > Accipitridae > Elanus > Elanus axillaris. Next base: position 223,299 of record JANZLQ010000008.1, on the reverse strand, counting down.
TGAGATGGATCTTTCTCCACTGATTATACTATTTGCCTGACTTCAGCATGGCTGGAATCAGTACAGACACATCCCACTGGAAAACCACCAGAAACTTGCTTAAGGAATTCACTAATGATCAGCATTCTAAACAGATATTACAGTAATAATTCTCTTGAAAACTTCCAGAGGTTTCAGTCTTTACCAAAGTATAGATTTTGGATTATTTGTAGGTGATTTTAACAAAGAAGACTACGACTGACATACGTAACTTTACTTTTATCATTTTGATATTAGACACTGAGACTTAAAGACACAGTTTTTTCATATTTTAAAAAGAATTTACTTTTAAAGTGAGACGTGCAATACCAGATTTCACCACGAAGTGACCCTCGCTTAAAAGTCAGTTATAAGTCTTTGAATACACAAGCATTTTTACTTGCAACTGTGAATAAATAAAATGTCCTTATTATCCTAAAGCTCTTCTATACAGAAATCCAGTTTCAACAAATATCGTATGTGAAGGCAATGTTAAAAATACTCATGGGAAATTTGGATGTACTTTCTGTAAGTACATTTTAAGAAAATATATACTTGCATTATTTATTCCACAATCAAAATAGCCTAAAAAATATTTTTGTTGTTTATTTACTATTTTTGTTGTCCTTCTACTAGCTGGGCTTTATTTTAAAGAACTTCTGTTTTTTAATCCAGTGTGCATGTATACAAACACAAAAATTTTTCTCAGCAGAGATCATTTTGGTGCCATTGAAAATGTAACTTTACCTCTAACAGTAATAAAGACACTCCTCTAAGTCATCAAGTTATACTAAAAAATATTTATTTATTTTCTTGATTCATGAGCATAATAAGTCAATTAATATCAGTTAAGAATAAACTGTCCACACTAGCAAAAGATTTTCTGTCTGGTATACTGTTCTTCATGAAGAATATGTATACATGAGTAAGTTTTTTTATTTATGGTCTTATATTTAGTTGTCTACTACTACTCACAGAAATCTGCAAGGTATGTAATTAACTTTTAATATAGATCCTAAAGCATTTAAGGGTTGCTCAAATTCTTCCTTAACAGATCTTTAAATCCAAGTATTTATCTAAATGAATAGATCACATACAAAATTAGTTTTCCTGAGAAGAACCTGTGAGTGTAACCCCTCAAATACTGAGAGCAAGCTAACCAGTGTAGAGCAATGATCAGCAAACCATCAATCAACAAACTCTGGAAACTCTCTTATTCTCCTAAAAGAATGAATAAAATGAGAAAAACTATTTTTCTAAGTATCACAGACAATCCACCTTTTCTCTTCCCTTTAATAAAGAATATCTTCTGGTTCTGGACTGCTAATACCTTAAAAATACTGGTAATACCTTAAAAGATACTTCATTAGGGTGTTTTACAGAGATGCAGTGTGTTGACATGCCGAAGATGCCATTTACATAAGCTTTCAGGCAAATTAAAGGCAACATCTAATCTAACATGCAGAGGATCAGCAAGAATTAATCATTCATTTTAAAAGTGTTCTAGATATCATATTTGCTCCCTGGAAAATACCTCCTGAAAACTACAATGTATTGCACATTCCAAAATTTAAAAAAAAAAAAAATTCTTTTTCAAATTTTTAATGGATGAATTTGAAAATGTAATGGCTTGATGAAGGAGCATGCCTAAATTGTAACATTAAAGAAATAACCTGTAGAAATGCTGCTGTGTATCTCAAAAGTGAAAATTTGGACTTTATAAATTTTGTAATCTCTCAGGTATAGTTTCCCCCTAATTTAATTGAAATCATTTAAAACATCCACAATGACTTCCAAACTGCTGCAGAATTTCTAAAAACCTACACCCAAACATACTGTTTGTTGATAACTTCAGTTCAGATCATCTTTACTACTGTTTTTAATCAGCAAGTTGTCTCCTAATGATGAAATCTCTGAATGATCTCTCAACATCAATCTATAGGGAAGGTGAACGTTCCCATCAGGATCTCCAAGACACTTCAAAGATATTCATACAGAACTGCCAAAGTTTATCAGTTCAACATTTATCATCACCATTCATCCCAACAATTTGGTTGCACCCGAGCAGTGCTTCAGAGGGTCCTATCAGGTTCTTCCATAAAGGATCTAGGAACATGTTATTTCAAACACAGCTTTGGAGACACGTCCATCAGTTTGAATGAAAGAGATGACATGACGGGTGGGAGAGTATCAAGTGTTGATCAACCTCCCGTCAAAGCTGCTTACATCATGCCCTATTCTCTTTGTCGTTACAGACTGGGAGCTCATTGGATGTAGCTCTTCAATGTGCATGTCCTAAAGGCACAATCTGCATCTTTCATATCTGCCCTGTTTGCAAATAAGGTCAGATCACAAATCCAAAAATAAATCTGGTCTTTATTTTTTTTACATATCTTAAAGTTAATAAAATCTCTCTACAAGGCAAAATATGTCTCCAGTGCCTCACTGAATTTGTATTCATCTAACTGATTGATGCTGTAAAGTAAATCAAACTATCACACGCTCTCACTTAGCGATGTTTGCTCTACAGTTCTGACAAGAGAAAGTACAGTGAAAAGTACACAGAAAAGTACAGTATGGTTATTTTAGTAAAGTGGCATAAATGCCTAAGAATATGTGCCTCTTGAGTGAGAGAGATTGGGTAGGCTTGGGAGTTCCCTCTAATTTGGTCTAAGGGAAGAAAATGAAACCCAGGGCTTCTCACACATATAGACACCTCCACACCAAAAAACGCCACCTTCCTTGTGAAGAGAGAAGGGACAATAAAGGAAATCATCTGTAGCACATCTACCTGCAAAAAACAGCTATGAAGAAGATGACCTACAATTGTTATTGCATGGTTTCTCAGTAGAAATAGTAACTGGAAAAATAGTACGTATAAGCTCTTGCCCTCCCCTCTCTCAAAAAAGTGATAAAAATACAGTTACGTCATACAAGGCCCTTTCCTATTCTCATCCCTAAGAAACAGACTGCATAGCTCACACCTTCTTCAGTGACAGAACACAGGTATCAGAGAAGTGAAAGAGGCTTGTGATTTCACTGCGTTGGTGTGGGACAGCACAAGTAGCAGGATTTTACAAACTTTCTCACAGTTAAATTTTGCATATGAACACAGTTGCATCCGAACTTATTTTTTATACCAAACCTACTTTGTTAGGATTCATCTAATGTGACTTTAAAGGTCAACAGTGGAGGTGTTTGTATCTGAGATAAAATGACAGTCTTTGCTCTTTAGAGACAAGGAACAGAAAATAGGTACTTTTAGGGTATAATCCATTTGATCTATTTTAGATGTCCACTTTACTGTGAACTGACTCAGACTCTAGAATTACCTATATACCTCCACTGACTACAAAGAGAGTCTGAACTTTTATATTTGATGTGGATGTCCATACTGAATATCTACTTTTGTGGGTTTGTGTCAGATAAATTACCTAATTTTTCTATCTTCTGGGGAGTGATACTTATCAAAAAGGAGTATTTAAGAATTCACTTTCTAAGTTACTTTTTCCCTTTTAGGCAATTCACAGATCTAAATACATTATGGATCTTAGTGCAAGACTGAAGTGATAAATTACTAAGTATAGACCAAATGATTTTTAGGCAGGATAAGTGCTAGAACTATAATTTGCATTTTGATTACTTTTCCTAGAAGAACATGAAATGAAGAAGCACGACGGTCGCATTCTCTGCAAGGTGCATGTGAAGTGTACTGCTTGATGCAAAGAGAACCAGCAAACAAAGTAAAACTGAGGGCAGAGCTATGGTGTGACGTTAGCCATGTGACGTTAATACCATGACGTGTTAACTGGTGGCTGCTGAACTAGGGCGGAATCCAGCTCAGCTACTCCTGCTAGTCATCTGCAGTCCTTTTTCCCCTAAATCAGGAATGAAGCACCCATCCACACAATGAATGGGAGGAATATCTAGATGATCAGCTAGATTCAAACTTTTTAAAAAGTTGGGTGGGGTGAACTCACTTCTGGAAAGAACACCTTGGGAAGTTTACTCTTTTAGGAGTGAAGAGATCTGATCCTGACCCAACAAAGCATTTAAGCCATTGAATGACTACAAGCATGTGCATAGTCTCTTCCCTGAGTGCAGTGCCGTTCATCTAGCTCACAACAGGAGACTGGAGCAGATCGCTGAATCAGGATTTTAGGCCAAAATACAATGCCCATTAGTACATAGTCAGTGTTGCTTCTATTAATATACCAGTGCACTGCTACAAGAGTAGTTATATTAAATTCATCCACTTTTATCTTAAATTAGTATTGAAAAATAATTCAATAATTCTAGGGTTTTTTTAATTGACTGAACAAATAACATGTGCCAACATCAATTTCTGCAGTCACATCAGTTTCACAGCATTTTAAACAAAACTTTTAAAAATATATACATTTAAGTATCGTGGGGGTTTTAATACAGCATATTATTCATTTTAAAAAGAGCTTTAAAATAAATATTTAAATTTCAACACATTCTGAAAAGGCATCAGTTCAGTAATTAATACTTATTGTTTCCTGTTTGTATTAGGCTCTGACCATCACTGCAGATTTCTGAAGGTTTCATTTGTAAAAGTTTCTTCTGATTAGCTTAGGTATCACTCTTGCATATAATATAAATACTGTGTGAGTGACGTGCAATTGAAATGTCTAACTTCGTGGCAGATGCTGGCCTATGTGACCTTTTATAACAAAAGGGTTCTTGAGCTTCGGGTTTTGTATTTCTCATCTGCTTTTTTCTGCCAGCTTAACTGAGAGTTTAAATCAAAACCTAATGAGACTACTACATATGCTGTTTAGGAAAAAGTTCTTGGAAAAGTCATGATTCATATAAGCTTTGATATTTCCAGCCAAAGGAGAACAAATGTGATTCTAATTGTTTTAAATAACTTTCAGTCATCCTCTTATTCAAATAAAGTAGTTGAACACAGTTCTTTGATTAAAAAAATTACCTAGTAACAGAGGCACCATTAGCTATACAATCTGTTTAATGATGAAACCCTTTATTGATATGCCTGTTTTTCAACTAAATAGTATTATAACTCAGCTATTTTCTTACATATTTCTGATATCAACTTTCAAATCAGAAGTTATTATAATATTTAATTCCTGAAAAAAGACGAAAAACAAAAAAAGTCTCTACGTACATGCTGAGCACCTAGCATGTCAGCTAAGGTTTGCTTTTTAGCAATGCTGATATAAAAGGAGTTGCTACATTTGTATTTTTCTCCTTTGATATTCTAGGAGGAAAACTGAATTATGTTAATATTATTTTAATTATAATGCACTTACCTGAATTACACTTTTCAATATTTTAACTAGCACTAAGGAAGGCCACATAATAAACACTCTCAAATTCCACTGGGTTAATGAAACCTGTGTCAAAAAACTATAACTGATGTTTTGTTCAAACATTAATAAATACATTTACCAAGAAAGCCTTGGCATCTGAAACTTTTTTCACAAAGACATAAGTTCTATCTCTCAAAAAAAAAAAACCACCTTTACATTTATATGTCCTACTTAGTTATTTGACCCAGTTCTTAACCAGAAGTAGCCAGAATTTTCTTTTATTCCACAGAGCGATTGCTTGCTGTCTTAAGAATAAGAACTTGAGTATTTCCCCTGATAGAAAGCTAAGAAGTCATTATGAGGAACTGTGTCTTCCAACGTCAAGGCAATACAGTTCTCTGTTAATTGTCTGAATACAGTCCTGTGTCCCATTGCATACAAAAATGGTATTCTGGAAACCAAGAAATTATAGCTATTGCCAAGAACAATCTCTGTAAGTATAACCAGGACTTTATAATGTGCAAAAGCAAAACTTCGTAAATATTACCCCCCCAAAATTTAAATTAAATGTAAAACAGAAAAACAGAAAAGTAGATCCATATTTTCAGTTACTGGGTCACTTTAGTGATTCATTAAAGCCACAGCAATTTATGATGTCTCCTTGTTGAATATGTAACACATTCAAATATTTCTCTTCCATTTATTGTTTAGCCATTACTGATACGTGACTATCGAGACGAGAACACAATATATAAAGACATCAAACTTCAAGGATATTCTTTAAGAAATAAGCTGAAGATGGATTTGTAGTGAGAAAACACTGATATCCCAATCTTCTAAACAACATACAAAGTCCCCTGACATCCTAACAATATAAAATGCATATGCATGTTCATTGACAGTATCAAAACCAATGATTTTCCGAATGTTCTAAAAATCAAAATTCTCAGTATTTTCTAGAAATTTTCAAAAATCCCAGTGCAAATCAATGAGAAGTTTAATACTAAGATCTTAATTACAGGAAAGCATTCTTTTCACCAAAAAAAAGAGTGAGCATACTCGTATATTAAAACCAAAACTCACGATGTACAATAGCTAAATGTGAACTGATAACCCAAGGAACTCCTGCCTGCAAACTCCCGCAACACAAAGCAATTTATTTAAAATATTCTTCAGAGACCAGGAGACATGCGGTGGGACACAGAATATGTCGACAGTAAACTTCCTTTTCTACCGGTTTCAGATAAAGGAATCAAAATGTAAAGTCTGAGGTTTGGAATCGCACATCAAGAGTATATTGATACGTACTATTTGTTATAACCAATAGTGCTGTCTGGAAAGGTGTAACCCACGGGACTGCGAGACCCCCACGATCTTCGCTCTTTACTGTGAGAGAACTGACTGTGTCAAGGGCGGGGATGGTGGTGGGGAAAGCTGGGGAAGGGGGAAGTAATACCCGATTACACCTTTTAGGCTGACTGTAATTTAGGTTAAATTTTACTGATTTTGTCATCAGGTAGAATTGGTCAGCTGATGAAAAGCTCTCTTTTTCTGTGAATGGCCCTACCAGAATACTAAAGATGTCTTACATAGAAATAATTACTTAACAAGCCTTTCATTGTATTAAGCCAGTGCTTCCATATGTGTTTACTAGCTAAAGTCAGCCCTTCTAGCATTTTGTTTTAAAGAAAAGAAAAAGCAGCTTACCACATAAACCAGCCAAAGGGTGTGTACCTAAGGCGCATCCTTAGACGTCAAGTTATTTCCCACCCTGATTCTTAAGCTAAGGATCACCTCGAAGTCCAGTGCTCAAAAAACCCGCGCGTTCTTACGCAAAACAGCTACTTCCCGACCGAGTTTCATAAACGAAATACGCCCAAAAGGCGAGCGAAGTCCAGCAAAATACTGCAGTAGCCACAAGGTACTCGCGACGCCTTCCTCGCCTCACCCGCACGCGCCTCAGGGAAGACCGCGTCCAGGCACACACCCTCCCTCACAGGGCTGGGCCCGCCAAAGGTCCGGCTCCCTCGGCCCCCACCACGAAGCCAAAGGCTGCGTGGGGGGGACCCCGAGCCCCCAAAGCCCCCAAGCCGGGACCCAGAGGCTCCTCCCGCCGCCCCCCTGCACCACCTCGGACCGCGACCTCCGCCCGGCCCGCCCCGGCACCCCGCCGAGGAGGAAAGTGCCAGGCCGCGGCCGGCCTGCGGTCGGGCCTTGTTTTTCAGTGCCCTCGCGGGAAGAGCCTTCGTTTTCAAGGCAGACTGGCTGGCCAAATTCTCAAAAGACGGAGCGATACCGTCTGGCACTCGGAACGGCAGAACCGTAGGTGACTGGCACTGCGTTTCTCCAGTTCACTTCCAGGTTTCACCCAACTGTTTTGGCTTCTACTACTTTTTCCCTGTCGTTAGACAAGCACCTCTCCTCCTTCGGTCTCTGAAGGGGAAACCGTTACACAGGACACACTCGCTGCTCTGTTCACCTTCTCTTCACCTGTTTACACCCCCGTAGGCTCTAGACCAGCCGCACACTTGGTGGCAAAAGTTCAGTCAAACTATATATAAACCGTGGCACACAAAAAAATCACTTCAAGCCTCTCGATGTCGACCGCTTGGCAGCACGGACTAATAGTACTTCAGTGTCTAGTCCAAGTGTAGCTGAGACGGCAAAGATGTCCTTTCAGCAATAGATACGTACTTACATTTGATACACTTTTCACTTATCCAATTGGCTCTGGAAATAACACACATTTACACCATCAGTTACTGAGTACATGACATGCATACAGTGGGTGTGTACACATACAGTTTGTAACATAGAAAAGTGGGGTCAAAATTACTGATGAGACAACTTCACTTTTGTCAGGTTTAACAAGAAAAAATAAACACAGCAACTTTCCTGCTTTATCAAATTAAGATAAAAGGGTATTTCAGCTTCTGGAGGGAGAGTGGATCGATTTTTGTGGCAAAGATAGGTGCAAATTACACTAACTTATTGGTGATTGGGATTCCTTAGGCATGGACTGTTACCGCGAAATGATTTCAGAAGGCACTGCTGAAGTTAGAAAGCAGGGAGGTAGTGCCCGGCCTTCTGTTCAGAGCAGGGATTTGTATGCACTGTTGTGTTCCACTGCTAAAGCGGGATTTGGTTCAGACCGGTTAATATAGTGCGACAGTAGTCGAGATAATCCAGTTAGGGCAGAACCCGTTCACCGGGCCCGGCTCTCAACAAATACTCAAACAAACCGGGCAAAAGGCATGCAGTTAGTTGCTTCAGGCACCCAGGACAACCCTTGTTTCTGCCCTTTCCTCTCCTGAGAGCTAGGCCAAGTAATCTCACGCAAAAAAGTAGAGCGAAGACAACAACTACGAAGAGCCAAAGCGGGACCCTGCCTTCTAACAAAGGAAAAGAAAAACCTCCAGATCTTTCTTAAGCGGTCACCGGTGGCACCCAAGAAAAGGGCGGCAGCTTATCGAAACGCCGCCACCGTCGCTCCCGGTGGACATCCCGCCGTGCCCGTGGACATCCACCCTCGCCCTCCGGCTCTTCCCAGCTCCACAGACTTTGGCAGGGCTCCTGCAGACACGGCCCCGCTCCAGAGGCGGCCGGCGGCCTGCCCGCTCCGCCGCCCCCGGGGCCCGGCGCCCCGCCGAAGCCCACCCGGAGCCGCC
>JANZLQ010000008.1:199817-212765 GCA_026212715.1 Elanus axillaris | reverse complement strand
CCCCCCCTTCTTTCTTTTTCTTTCTTTCTTTCTTCTTTTTCTTCCTCCGAGATATTGTTGGGTTTCGCCGGCGGCTCTGCCTTGGTCTCACCACGCGAAGCAGCCCCAGTCCATCCAACGCGGAGTGCCGTGGAGAAGATAAGAGCAATAACGCGGCGAGAGGAGGAGGGAGCGGAGATGGTGGAGGTGGTGGTGGCAGTTGGCGGTGGCGGGGCTGCGCGGCTGGTCCGTTCCCCCTCTCACCCAGGCATGGTCAGATCGCAGCTCCCCATCGCCCTCCCGAGAAAAGCCCGCTGCCCCCGGACAGCTGCATGCCGCTTCGCCCGCTGCCGACGGCCGGCTCCGGGCGGGCTGTTCGCCTCCTCTTCCTCCCCGCCGCCGCCGCCGCCGCCGCTCCTCTTCCTCACCGATGCCTGCACCGCTGTCTCCGTCTCCTCTTTCTCCTCTCCCCCCCCCTCCGCTCTAACTGGAGAGACGCTGCTGCAGGGCTCCCGGAGCGCCGCCGAGGATGCTGAAGAGGAGGAGGAAGAGGAAGAGGAGGAGGAGGCTGCCGGGGCCGCCGCCGCCGCTGGTGACAATGGGCTGCGGCTGCCGCCGCTGCTGCCGCCGGGCGCGGTGTCCCCGGGCGCACGGGGCGGAACTGCCTGGCTGGGGGCCCCCAGTGGGCACAGGCATCTTGGGCCCCTGGGCTAAGTTGCCGCCATCTTCGTCCTGGAGAAACACTTTTTTGGGGGGAGCTCTGCCTTTTGCGTCATCTCCTCCCGCGCCGAGATCTCTCTATCCTGGCGCATTGGCAGCAGCGGCAACTCTGCCTCCTCCTGCCTGAGGAGGAGGAGGAGGAGGTGGGAGAGGCACTGGGGACCACATGGCCTCTCCAAAGGGCTGCCTCGGTGCAACTCTTCCTGCTCGTCTCGCCGAAGGGACTGCTCGGTACCACCCTCCGGCCCTCTCTCCTTCAGGGTCTCCTTCCCCTTGCGGCCCTGAAACACCATGTCCACGCAGGATGGTGGCTGGAGAGGTCTGTCGCTGTGCCTGCCCTTGTCACAGCAGATGTGACACGTGAAACTCCAGGCGCTTGATCCTGGCAGGCTTTGGCCCCACAGTATAAACGCCTGAAGTCAACACTGCTGCCTGAATTTCAGTCAGGGAGCCGGAAAGCATCACACCCAGAAAGCCCAGGCCGGTCCCCCGAGAGGAGTTTCGCAAAGCCCCTGGTCCAGCACACGAACTGGGTGGATGCTGCCAGTCCTCGTGGTTCTCCTTGTAGTTGTCGCTGCCTGGAGAGACAGATGGAGAGAGCAGGCTTCACCCGGGGGGGGTGGATCCCTGATGATCTCCACTCAGACCCACGGCAGAGATCCCACCACCTTGTGGCCAGAACCCTCAGGGTCTCTTGCTGCTGTAATAAACATACTATTTGGTGACTCTTAAGTTACCTTCATCTTGCTTGCTGACGTACCTTACTGTAGCAGCAACAGACAAACTTTGTTCCCACACGAGACAAGAGAAGGTGCCAGCTAGAAGCTGAACGCTATCAGATGAAGACCCGGAGCTACAAGGTCTTCCTCTCGAGACTTCAGGTATGTTATCTGGCCATAGCATAACCAAGAGGTATATTTTAATTTCTCCATCGGACTGGGGGAAGGTTCAGAGGCTGTACCCTTCCTTGTTCAGAGGCTTTCTCTGTCCTGGGGGTACGGGACCATTTAGAACTGCTAAAGGCCCTTGAACAAGGTGCACAGTGTACCCCAAAAGGTGGCTTTTCCTCCATTATTTGGCTAAAGAAACCTTTATTCCTTAACAAACATGGCCATGGTCTATAAGCTGATAGAGATCACTGACAGCGCTCTAAGTCGGCTTTGAAAGGTGTAGTGGGAAGAAATCTGACCCTAAACCGTATCAGAGGGGGACAAAACTCGTACCTTTTCTGACTGCAGCTGTTGTTAACTGAGGGGTGAGCTTACCAAGGAATGTGCTGGAATTTCCATCACTTTGAGTAATGAATCAAGGCTGGATGTCTTTCAAAAGGAGGTGATACACCTCAAACAGAAGAGCAGACCCGAGGGAGGAATTGCTGAGCAAGGTTCTATGCCCTCTGTTACGCTGGGGGTCAAAGCGCATTATCCTAATGGTCTGATCTGGCCTTAAAAGATCTACGAGTCAAATTCTACACCAAGCAGAAGTTATCTCTGCCTTTTCTTTTGATAGACTCTTTCAAGTCACAGAAATAAGTGCTAATATTGTAAGAAAAACACTACAGTACTCGTATCAGAATGCATCTTTGCATCTCAGTCAATCAGCTCACACCATCTGCTTATGGTACATTATTCATTTTGGTCTTGGAGCTTTGATTGCAATGATTTGACATACTGGGCCCTGTAATGTACCTGCATTTTTGTAGTGCTTTCTGTTCTGGGACAAGACCGCGACTGAGCTTTTAAAAGGGAATCAGAACAACTAATATTCTCCAACATGTAGTGTCATTTATTTAATTACATTTTGCTTGGTTGGTTATGTATTTTGTGGTGGAATAGAGAGACCGAAAAAGAAACACAGGACAAAAAAAAAAAACAAACCTAAACAAAAAAACACAAACAACTGGGATAAGCAACAGGTTCCTGAAATCAGGTCTGAGATTTTCAGAACGTGCTCTATTAAGATATGTGGCACTGACTGCATAATTATGTTCTATTTGACAGCTAAACTCAAGGCGAAGGAAGTCAGTTTTGGAGTCCACACCTGGCAAACAGGCTTGATTTGTATTTTTTTGATATTGTTTTCCTTTTTGTCCCGTTGGGAAAATGAGAGGGTAATAGGCAATTTTGCAATCGACAGGGAAATTAGAAATGTTCTTTATCTCCATAGTGGAATGTTAAGAACCGGTAATGAAAAAATGCTGGTATCCAGACCTCATCTGAAGCTTAATATGAGAATGAATTCCTAAGGCTGTGCTCCTCTGTTTACACTTGTCTAGGATCAAAGCAAAGATACTCAATCTGCTGGGATTTTTTAGATATATTTGGCTTCCCCCCAAAAAAATCCATTTTCATGTCATACAATATTTTCTCACATTTCCCAACTTTCATCTGGAAAAATAGAGTGAGAGTTCTTTTTCAACACCTAGTGATAAACTAAAATAAGATATTCCGCATTCCCGAAATGAGCGCGTCCTTGCTTTTCCACTGACGTTTTTCTGTAACAGAGAATGTGTCATGCAGAACTGTTGTTTCGCCTGTTAACGTTTGTTTCCCCCAAAGCCCCATTCCCTCTCCACCGAGCACGGTGAATAACTTACAACATCAGTTGCAGCAGCTAGCTCCTGATGGATCTGAACAGATGCAGTTCAGTTCTCTGGTGCCCCTTAGTGTTAGGTCTTGCAACTCCAGGGAAAAAAATCGGGCTAAAAAATAGTATCTGAAAATCAAGCAGCTGACTGCATGAGGTGGGGGGAAAGAATCTGAAGTATGTACTGTAGGTGCTTTCTCCCAAAGCTCCTGCAAACTTTTGTTAGCATAAATCCATTCTAAATAACGGAATTTTATTTAAGCTAGGTTCCTGAATTATATGAACGTGAAGAAAAGGGACAAACTTTGGTTAGAAATATCATTACAGAATATCATCCCCATATACATCATTCATCCTAAATAACTCCAGTGGTGCAAAATACTGGCTTCGCTTTGAAATGACACTTTTTATGGGGAATATTTATTACTGGTGTTTTAAAGCTTAACAAGTTTGAGGAACTCATGGAAACCTGTCTCCCTAGCTGGTGGAGTCACCAGATGTTTCACACACAGATCTCCTTAAAATAACACAGTTCGGTGTCAGCTCTGCGGTACAGTGCTTCAGTGAATACAGTCAGAGCTGATGTTCTTTATTTCTTTGACTCATAATATGTAAGATAGTTAATTTAATGACCACTGACGACAAAGTCTAACAGAATGAGCAGACACAATATTCAAGACACTTGAAGCTATCGCTTAACCTACATACCATGTGTCTTCTTTGTGAAAGTACTTCAGTTTACCAAGCAGAAATAATTCCTGACATAACACTAATGGTAATGGTAATAAAAACTTGTCAGAATAGAAGGCTTTACTCTTTCAAAGTAAATGTTCTTAAATTTTTGGCTAATATCATGGATACTGTAATTTCCTGCATTAGTCTCTTGCTTTTCTTTTAATTTTTTGGTACAAAATTGTAAGGTCTGGAGAGCTGTATATAGGTCTCTCAGATGATTTTAACAGGTTTGAGAGCCATGTCTTGTCTTCGTAATGTGTATTCTTTATATAAGAAAAAAATTATTTTCTAATGGCTTAAATAGCGCTTCTTTTTGTAAAATCTTGCAGCAGTCTATTTTTACAATAGTAGATTTCATCTTATTTGGGGGTTAACTGGTACTACTGATAGGAGCAATTGTTGCAACAATTATTAACAGAAATACTCAGTTAAACCCTTGCATTGGAGTGTCATCCAGCACTTTTAGTACCAAGCAAACATTATCAGACCCTTTACTAGTTCCTCTTATATTAATTATTTTTTACAGTTTAAACAATTTGTATTCAATAGGAATATCTATACATTCTTAGTAGGCAAAATGACATGTCAAGTAACATCCTCAGAGGTGTATATTTTTTCTTTTATTTTGACTTCGTACAATAAATTGTGGATATTATTTTACCCATTACCTGGGAAGGGAGTCAGAGATTTAATTATCTGAGTCTTATTTGTGAAGAATAATATCCATGATGATTGTAAGATACAAGCACGGTAAGAACACTGAAGAATTAATTTTCTTTTGTATCACATTCCTAATGTATTAGTTTCCCATTCATTACTTTCCAGAAAGCTGAACTATTGTGAGAAAGCTTCAGGCATCTGGGCCTGATTGCCCCAAAACAATGGGAAATTTATGGTAATGTTAGCAGGCACTGAAGCTACTAATACCTGTTCAAACAGCTCTAATTCAGATTTTAAGATTCTCGCGCTCTCCTTTGTTCCCACTTTCCACATTACCTTCAATTTTGTCCCTTTGGCTTGATTTTTTTTTTTTTTTAAGCTTTTCTTACAAAATTAGAGCATTAACTGTCACCCATTAAGTTATAAAAGTTTTTCAGACTGGATTTGAAAAGGCTGTGCAGTACAAAGTTGGAAGATACTAATGTCATTAAGTCGATTGAATTATCTTGCAGATGTTTGCTATGTATCCTCTGAGACTCCCTGTTAGAGAATGAGAACATGTTTTTGTTTGTTGACATTTTCAGCCATGGAACAATGAACAAATAGCATGGGATCTGGAAGTCCGATAATTTCTCTCCAAAAATTGTAGGTCATCTTTATCATGACATCTTTATAATGAGAGCTCAGTCATAATATTATATCCAGCTGGTATATTTGGGCATGAGCTGAAATGAACTGAGGCTATTCTTCATTAACTGAAGCTATCAAACAAGTGAAATATAACTTTTGCACATGACTGCAGCAGGAAGAAGATAATATAAATGTCCTGCACAAATTAGCCTATGCCTGTTACAAGTAAGGTCTGATCCAAAGCATGCTGAGATCAGGGGAAAGATTGCAATGGGTTTTTAAACCAGGCTTGTAGAAAGAAAACAGACAAAAGAATAGATTCCCCCCGTAAGGCGATGGAAGAAAAAGGATTGAAAGAACTACCAAAAGGTAGATTACAGCTTTTAAATATTTTTTCCTCCTTTCCCTCTCTTACTAATTGTATACATTTGCTGTCTTCTAATAAATGTTATAGCCTGATTATGGTTTTACAGATGTCAAAAGATATCTTTTTGTCTTTTCTGCTCAGTTGCCTTATAGATATCCCAGCCCTTCCTTGTGTCAAATTTCACCTCATAGGAAAGAGATAATATTTGATTTTTCTCAGAAATACTCTTTTGTAATCTTTTTCTTAAATAAAATTAAAAAATGTGTGCACTATGTGAGAAGTCTTAAGTTTTGGTTGATCAGCCAAATAGTTTTAGTTTGCTCTCTCACCTTAAAAGAAAAAAAAAAAGTACTTTTAGATATAACCTCTCATAGTCTGATTTTCTATTTAAGCATGTTACTGTAGAATATTTTTTATCAGCTTAAATTACAATGCTTATATTAAGTAGGCTTTCTTTGTGATGTACTGATATGATGCTGCTGTTGTGGAATTCATACTAACTTGTATTTGTAGCCCTGTTTCCACTCATGTCTGTGGTATGAAGAATATGGAAAACAAAAAGAATTCATTTAGAAATAATGTATTTTACCAAGTAACCTTCTCCCTGCTTCTTACCCCACATTTTATTCCACTTTCCTGGAAAATATGCCATCCTAGAAAACTCTTTTCAGACTGATCATACGAAAGTTCGGTAGTATCTGTATGTTTCGAGTACTCGCGGCTGCACTGTGAGTTTTAAGTGCATTTGAGAGTGGGGGCATGCAGGAGAAAGAGCTGGCCAGTTCCACCCTGAGGTTGCCATCTGTGGGGGCTTCTTGTTTTGACCAGAAAAAATACCCCTACTAATAAAACATACGTAATTATGTATAGTGTTGATACAGAGCTTGACCACAGGTTGGATAATTATTGTTATATATATATATATATATATATCTCCTCAAAAATGTAAACAATTTTCTGGAACTTTTCATCTCGTCTAGCCTTAGCTATCTAGACTTAAGCATCCAGCCAAAGCTTATCCTTTCATCATCTTGCTAATAAAAAGATACAACTACATCTGGAGCGCAGCTTATTCCATCCTTAAATAGGTGTCTAGAACAGGCACTCTTGTATGGCAAGTTTATCTTCTGCCATCTCTTTGCACTGATTTTGGAAGAAATCTCCCTGATTAACTTCAAATTGTGACCTATCGAACCTAGCTTTAATCCTCTAAAAGACAGGTGTTAATTTTAGGTAAGTAGCCAGGTTCCTGGCTTTGTCTTTTGTGTCCTACAAAAGATTCCTCCTGAAGAAAAAGCTGTAAACAAGCGTGGAAGTACATATTTGAGACTTCTTTCTGTTTCCTTTCACAGCAACTTTATCTGCTGTTTACTAGGAAAGCAGACATGAATGAACCATACATTGACACTCCTTATTTTTTGACCCAGGACTATCCTTTTCTGCTGAACTGTAATATCCTGCCTTCTGCCAAGTGGCTGCAATACCATCTGCCAGCCAGGGAGAAGGTGGGTTTTTTCTCTCTGCCTTCCGGGGTATTCCTGTGAAGAAGGCATGTGACTCAAGTTGTAGGATGACTTAAGCTCTTGGGGTCTTCCTGGAGTCGTCCAACAATCAATTTAATGTGTCTGACCTGAAGGCAAATGTCTCCTTTTGTCTGCGACGTCACCAGCAATTCTCTAAACGGTTTGGCTTCTGTTCCATGTACCTTGCGAGAGGTTCAGAGAACTGAGTGCAGGCTGCATGTAAAGAGCTCCTGAGATTTTATTGTTTCCCCTCTTTAGATGGGGCATGGTTCTGGCAAAGCGTCCATTCCCTCTTTCTCAGCATCTCTATTTATAAACAGGGGAGGCTGGGAGAATTAGCTAATGCCTGCAAAGTGCTGGTTTAAATAATAAAAATAACGAATTCACCTCTTGATGGGCTACTATATAGGTCAGCAAATTGTGCTATTTCTTTTCTCATTTAGCTCCTAAGGACTGAGTATTTGTTGCTTCAAATCAGGT
This sequence comes from Elanus axillaris, assembly GCA_026212715.1. Lineage (NCBI taxonomy): Eukaryota > Metazoa > Chordata > Aves > Accipitriformes > Accipitridae > Elanus > Elanus axillaris. Next base: position 205,085 of record JANZLQ010000008.1, on the reverse strand, counting down.
TGCTCTCCCTTTCTAAGTGGCATGCATACCTTTGTGAATAAATAGAGATTTTTCTGCAAAAGGGATCTCATTCAGATCATTCTCACTGTTAGAGTAAATGAACAGTATTGCTTTTCCAATTTTCCAGTAAAATACATTACTTGATATTTGGTGATATATTACATTTTCACTGCATTACATTACTGCGAAAGCAGAGCTTTATTTTCATGCTTTTTTCTTGGGGGGGAAGACAGAGAAAGGAAATGTAATTATACTGGGTACTTTAATCTCGTAATTAGTTTCACTGGGTCTTAAATTTAACTCTTACATTCTGTTGAAGTTCATTTTTCTTCTCTTTCCTTTCATCTTGTTTCTCTTTTCGGGAGACAGCTCCTGATGGCCAGCTGTAGCTGCGTAACGCTCCCTTCCTCCCAGCGCACTAAAGCAAATACAGCTTCCAGCCCATTACCTAGAATATTCAGAGTCTTGCTAGGGGAAGACAGACAGACTCTGCCTTTAGGTGCCACCATTATGGCCATAATTTTCTCGAAGCCTCAAATAGGGCTGGCCCACGGACAGTGGAAGGGCACTGTGTGTCAGCGAGGTCACCGCGCGCACTCAAGAGTTAACAGAGCATCATTTCATATGGTGCTGGCTGGCTCTGCTGCATAAGGGCTTTGTGAAACAGTAAGAGATAAAACACTTCAGAGGAGCAATGATCTTCAGCTTCTTTCTGGTATTTCTCTAAAAAAAACAATCAGTGCAATTTCACTGCCATTACTTTTTTTATTATTATTATAGTTACTCATAGGAGAGAACTCCTTGAGAGCCTGAATTACAGACCAGAATCCCCTTTAGTCCACAAAGAAAAATGCAAAAACGAGGGGGTCATCACTGCTGTACTTCAGATACCCAACACTGACAGAGAGGGAATCGGTTAAAGATAGTTAATCTCTCTGAAGTCCTTCCTTAGAGGCTGCTTTGCAGGGAACAACTTTAATCAGACCCCCTTCTCTGCATCACCCCATGGAAGAATCTCCTTCTCCCTTCTGTGATCCACCGAGCCTCAGGACGGAGCTGGTTTAGTCTGGCACCTAAAGCGAGGTTTAAGACTACTCTCCAGAGTCTCTGATGTGCAGGCTTATAAGTTAAAATCACAAGAAGATGTAATAGGTGGTTAACAGACATACAGGATCAGGAAATGTGAGAGTGTTATGGCAGTAAAAACATAGTTCAGGAGTAACCAGTGGGGAGACTGCAATCCATGCTGAGACTACTAAAACTTGGAGACACCCTTTTGAAAGGGAAGACTATTGGTGTTCTTTTTCCCTGTTTTTTAATTAAAATAAATGCTTCTGGCTTCCTTATTTATCACCTGCTGTGAAAGCTGCACTCTCTTTTCTCATTTTGAACTTTCTGCAGTGACTAGCTTCCATAAACAGGACAGATCTGGGGGATCAAACCAGTGAAACTTGTGTTGCTTATCAAAGGTGCCAGGGCAGACCAAATTAAACGATTCTTTGGCCTTCAGGTTTTAAGTTTACCAGTAGAGTAAATATAATCCTGTCTGAAGGTATTTTAAATTTTAAGTGACATATTTAGGTTAAGAAGTGGCACAAAAAAAGGACAAGAATAGTGGAGAATTTATTTTGCTTTATATATACAATGATATGGAGAACTTACTTAGAGTACTTGATGCAGAAATTCCATCCAGAAATGTGGAGTTAGGACTTGAAAATTTCATAATTTTTGGTGGCCTTCTGGCAGAAATTTGATTTCTTAATTGCAGTTTATCTACCCTTCAGATGGTGAAGCTGCAGCTGAATAAATATACTCCAAAAAAAGATGGCATATTTTTAGTATTAGGCCATTTCAAAAAGTTAATCAGATGTTAAAAGTTAACCAGATGTGCAGACAGTATGTAGGTGACTGAAATGTTTATGGTATTCTACTGAGGCACAAAACCAGTCCATGTACTTTACATAACTTCAGTTTAGAGGCTCTGTCATATTTCCTAGGCAACTTTCTTAGCCTTTGGGTGCTGTAACAGTAGAAGCATATATACTTGGGGGAAGCAGAAGTTATTTTATAGTAGCTAATTTTAGCCCAATGAAGACTTTTCTCTTACTTGCCAAGAAAAAAAAGGGAAAGGCTCTTTCAGGGTGATTCGGAGCATGTAAGTTTAGCTCTCCCGTGCCAAAATAATTTTGGATATGAAAATTAAAGCTTTTAGTCTCACAGACGCATTTGAGAATGCTGCTCCTACTTTAATGTACAAAATTGTACATGCACAACCTTTTTTTCCTGAAGCACCAATGCAAACCAGAACCTTATGAAAAGTTATTTTTTTAGGCATCAACTGTGTCTGTTAGTAATTTTGCATTATGAAGAATGAAAAATGTATGTTCATCATAAGCACATAGACATCTCTTCTTGGGAAGAGATAGGAAAGATACTCCGCTCTTGACTAGGAGCAAATGTCACAGCTTATGCCACTCACCTACCTGTAGTTATTGATACCACGATTTACAAAATTTTGAGCCACTGAAAAGCAAAAAGCACAAATCTAAGGTGAATTTAGGAATTTCCCTCCCTTCCACACATGTAACCATTCAAGGCTACCTTCACAGCAGAGGATCTAGATTTGCCCATCTTCTGCTTTGAGGGTTTGATGAAGGAGCTTTGTCTGGTGGAAATATTTCCATAGATGCTATGCACAGATTGTTCAAACATACTTAATTTTAGGCAGCAGGAAAAACAAGGGAAGGTAAAACCATCCTAGGGTTCACAGTAGATTTTCTCATATGCAGTTAAGCTTCCTCAGTTGTCCCTAACTTAGTTCCTAACTTGTGCACCAAGGAGGGGCACAGGCATTCTGGATACAGCAAAAAGTGCTTCTGTCATTATTCTGATGTTACAACAAGGAAACATACAATACAATTTTAATACATAAACGTAAAAAAAATAAAAGGAGAAATAAGGTGTTGTAAATATGAACTTGGATACTCTATTACAAGATCATTTCCCTCAGTGGAGCTATAGGAATTTGCTAAGTAGTCTCTCTGTTCTCATTCTAAACATGGAAGAGTTATTCAGAGTGCATAATACACAGAAAGTTTGGGCGTTATTAATAAGTATTTTCAATTACATTCATAGTTACAAAACAAACTAAGCAACAGTAATTTTGAAAGGACTGCATAACTCTTGGATGTATTTCTGTACAAATATCTTGGTAAGACATCTCCCCAGATAAATATTTCTCAAAGCTTTCTCTTTAATCTGGCAAGGTGGGCAGAGTATGAGCTTTGATACTAGTTAAAACTATCGGCATTAATTTACAAAAACTTAATTCCTCTGCCTGTACAAAGCCTGAATTTCTTATGTTTTGCATTGCCTTAAATAAGCTAATTGTATTTCTGCATCTTTCTTATTAATCTATCTTTCTCCTAGAAAATACATGTATTTAGAAAAATTAATCAGAAATAGTGCTGAAGTCCCTATCATATTACAAAGACCTACATCTCCCTGAAATCATTGTTCGCATACATCCGCTGCAATTTTATCTACAGATTTACATCATCTGAGTATCAGACTCAAGGCTTAAACTACTGATGGACATTTTTCAGAAAGCTGCAAAATACAGGGAAAAAAGGTATGAAGAACAATCATTCTATAAATAAGTTTGCTATGATGTTTGAGGGGTTTTTCTTTATAAATCCATTTATCTTTTGCTCTCCAAGCATGGACAAAAGTGTGTGGCTATGAAAGTTGCAAGTTAGATCTGGGGAAATTAAGTGAAGATTACTAAAAATATATTCAAAAATAGAGACAGTTCACTGAAATGCCAACATATTTTTATTAATATGTTTTTATCACATAATAGTGTAAGCGAGTAATAAAAGTGATGAGTAAGAAGTGAGATGAAAATAGTGCTTATTGGGACTATAGTTGTCATTGGAATATCTTCATAATTACTGTGCTGGACACCACACTGCACTTTAAAAAAAAATAAATTTCAAAAAAAGGTTTCATGTGAGGCTTTCCCCAGTGGCAATGTGAGTTTAATATCATCCCACCATTTCTTCCTCCATGTGCTTTTTCCTGTCCCCTCACTTGGTTCATTGCTCTGTCTCTCTGCGCCAATGCAACTTCTATTCTGCAAATTGGACTAGTGAAATCATGCTAGTAACCCAATTCATTTCAGTAGTGCCATTTATTGTCTCATTCAACAACTAGTTGGTGCAACTGAATGCAACACAAGGCAAACTACAACACAGTGACACTAACTTATTTAAACAGCTTCATCGCTGAGGAACTGTATTTTCAAACTCACCCCGAGAGAGACGGGGGGCAGCATTCCTTGTGGAAAAACAGAAATGAAAGTTTGTTTCAAATATCATTTAACAAATATGCACAAAGGGCCCTCAATTTTCAAACCTAGTAACATGTAAAGGAAAGACTGTTTGTTTTAAGTGAAGATCTGAGAATATGCGATTAGTGCAGAAGAATTGAAAGGCTACTTCAAGTGGGAGAACTTCTAAGGACATAAGATGAGGTGGAAAAATACAGTCAGGGTTTTTCGTACTTCCTGAAAAATTTGGAACAAGATTTTGGATTCTTTGGCTTACTTCCAAATAAATTTTTTTAAGCAATTTGTTTATTTTATAGAAATACTACTTTGGTTTAGAGTTCCAGTAAGTACCCCTAATTAATTCACTGCACTGGGTTATTTTTTCTCCAATTGTCACCCCATTTTGCCAATATTCCAATATACCTGAGTAACGGTATATTGCAAAACAAAACCAATTATTAATTGGAATTCTTGAATAACTGCTTTCTTTGAGTTCATGCACCCTTCCTAGAGATTTTTAACTAACTTAGTTTCCACTACAAACATTCACAGGAAATAAATTATGAGATCAGAAATACAGAGAAGCATTGGTTGGAAGGGCTTTCTAACCCAGAAAGAAAAGACACATCCTGTGTTTTATCTGAACAAACATGTTTTGACAATATAAAATTTCTGAATAAGCTATCAATTGTGGAAAGTAGTTATTAAATAAGTATGAACAACAAACACTTTGGGAGCCCATGATCAGTTCAAGAAATCTCTTTGAGACATGAAAAAAGAATCAAGGAAATAGTGTGCTATTATTAATGCAGACCTAATTATACGTTAGCACTTTGTTACAGATTTTCCAGTGGCCCCATCTGTTTTCGCTACTTCTGTATAAATTCACCTTTTTCCTCCTTGCTGATGCAAATATATGTCTTGCGTCTCGGGGGGGG
>JANZLQ010000008.1:187403-199717 GCA_026212715.1 Elanus axillaris | reverse complement strand
TTTGTTTTGGGAAAACCCCCCCCCCCCCCCCCCCGCCATCACCTTTCTTTCTAAAGACAAACTGTAATAGCATTACTGCTTGATTAACAGGCCACTTTCACTATGTGGTCATAAAGATGGTTTGCCTGACTTTTTATGTGAGCAGAACCACCGAAATGCTCTTCAAGGATTCTCAGTGGAACACCTTGCAGTACTCTAATTTAAGGAGTATAAATTACAGAGCAAAGTCCATAGCGCTCAGGAGTAGTTGCAATCACTGTGTTAACAGTTCCTTTTTTCACTTCTCTTAACCAAGAACCACTGTAAGAGATTACCTGTTTTGGAAAACGTCTCTGAAATGATTCATGCGCTCCAATTATTCCTTCCAAGAATTCACTAGCCCTATTACTGTAATAGTTTCTGCTTGGACTATGAGTACTAACTATACAATATACATTTTTCACTGACGGATGCTGCGCTAAGAATATGAAAGCTTGTTCTCTTCCCATCCTTCCTATTACATTCACAGTCTCCCAAAACAGAGTGTCCTTGTACCGACTGCTAGTCAGCTGGCACAGGCCCTGTGATCTCACCAAATGTATTGCACAAGACTTACATGCTGTCCTTCGACCCCTGCGTGGCAGCCCAGTTTTATCCACAACCACCCTCTGCCCAGATCAGTAGTCTGTGCTGCATTTATGTGCAGGGTTCACATGCCACCTCGCACACAAAACCCGTCCCCCAGAATGAAGATTTGGCACGCCGGAGACCGTGTCCCACTGGTGGGATAGGTGGGGCAGCAAACAGGATGACTAGTAGTGGGTGCAGAACATCCCTGTTCCTCAGTCGTTCTCTGCAAGGAGCTCTGGCCACCCTCTGAAGTCCATCCCAATGGATAAATGAGTTGCCATCACCTTCTGAACCTTTCCTGCCTCTGGCTCTCTGAAATCCACTCTGGAAGTCGTTACAGCCAGCACTGTTAGCTCTGCCAGTGAATCCCACCACACCAGATGCCTCAACGCACTCCGCTCTCCACACCGGAGGCTGTTGTGGTTTCAGCCCAGCTGGCAACAACCCGCTCGCTCACTCCTCCCCCGGACCCCGGGCCCCAGTGGGATGAGGAGAAAATATAAAGAAAAGCTCATGGGTCAGTCCAGACAAGGACAGGGAGAAAACGTTGGGGACACAGCCTTGGTGCTGTGGGAGCCCTGCTCAGCGGTCGCCAAACTGGTGTGTTACCAACACCCTTCCAGCTGCCAATGCAGAGCACAGCGCTACGAGGGCTGCTATGGGGAGGATTAACTCCGTCTCAGCCAGACCCAATACACTGTCCTATACAAATTTTATCACTTTTGACAAACATAAGGAAAGCTTGAAGACCAGCACCAGCAATGAAAAGATGTGACTCCTGCTGTAAAATGTATGTTGGTGAAAATAAAGACAAGAATATTCTAACACTTGCTACAGCTGTGTTTACACACAAAGGGAGCTGATCACTTCATGCAACTTAGAGTAGATGAACAAGTACTTATGACCACCTGGAATCTAAGATTGAAGATGCAATAACCCCATAGCAGGTATGGTTATTGGCATCTCAGCAGGACATAGAAAACTAATACTCGATTGTTTTCAATTCATTTACAGTCTCCTAACCAGACTGGAGACTTTTCTTGTAGCCATCACCAGAACCTAGGCATTTTGGGAGGAGAAAATTGGCTAACAGTCAGACTGTTAAAAATATATGTATGAAGATAGACAAAAGCCATAATAAATAGCATCCAACTCAGTTGAATTTGTTTTACAAAGCCTGTTTAATTTCATTCCAGTGACTGTTCACTCAAAACATACAAAAAGACACATTCTTCCTTTATATTTTTCTGAACATTCAGAACAGTTACTTCTATGAACTCCTTAATGGTGAGCACTGCTTGAAGCATGGGACAGACACACAATTTACAGACACAGAAGGAAGGAAGAAAGGTCAGTTCCATGAAGGGCTTTACCTTGGATTGCATAATCCTAGTAGAGGATAAGTTTCTACCCTTTCTATGTTATCAGTCCCCCCCTTTTTTTCTTCTTTTTTTTTTTTTAATCTTGTTTTTCCTCATTATTTAATCTCTGCAAATATAATCTCTTCAGGATTTAAAATGGATTTATTTTTATTTATTTTTTCCAGTCACACTCAACTCTATCACAGAAAATGTTTTTTTAAAGTGAGCCACTGAAATTCATAACCCTTCCATAACACGATTGCTCCAAACATCCTATAAATTCCTTACATTTTACCTAACCAGGTCATTAGCCTGACTGATTTATCTCTCTTTCTGCACACCTAATTATTTTGAGAATGTAGAGCATCTCTACTTGTCAAGTATTAGCTCTCATTTTGGTTTCATTTAACTTCTGGAACTCCTCTAATAATACCTTCAAATATGTCTTCAATCATGTTCAAAACTTTCTATTTTTGCTGGTTCTTTCTCTGAAATTAAAATTTTACATAGGTGAAAAATCTCCACAGTTTTTACAGATGAATGGGTTTTTAAGGGGAAAAAGTAGTAAAGGAAATTAGCTGTTCAGAATTATGGCAATTGGGAGAGCTAGTCTTCAATCTGACTAAAATCCCAAGTGGACAATACTGCATTGATTTTATGAAACAAAAATGAAAATACATTTGGAAAAAAAAAAAAGAGAACAAAAAAAGAAAGAAACAGCCAAAGAAACTAGCAAAATGCTTTTCATGATAAATTAAGATCTCACAAGCAGTTTAACCAGAAAAGGGTTCTAGCAATTTATAGTATGATGGGGGAAAAATGAGTTGGACTCAGAATCATGTCATCAGTGACATGGCTATATTTGTTTTTGTTAGTTAAGCTTAACTGTTTGAGACATCTGCTCATGAATTTGATGGATGATGCACATTTGTTGAAAGGGACTAGATGATTGTCTTTAGCTATTGCTAAGTCACATTTGACATAATTTCTGTTTTATTTCCTAAGGGTGTTTAAATTTTTTTAGTTCATACTTAACGTGCTTAAGTAAACTTATTCTTGCAAAAGTTCGTATTTTGGAGTGGTAATTAAACACAGTAATTATTACAGATAAAGATTACCTAAGATCTTCATTCACTCTTGTATTCCATAAAAGGAGATATATGCATATCTTCCTTATTTTTTTTAGTCATATCCATAGAAATCAAAGCAAACGTAACATCATGAAAACCAAATTATGCCAAATACAAAAGTCAAGCTGGTATTTTAACCAGCTTAAATGATTAAAAAGTCACTATGATTTCTGATTTTCTGTTGAAACAGGCAAATAGATGGGTTTTGCCTAGACATGTACCACTTCGATTTGATCAGGCTGACTCCTGATTTATGATTCATCTGATCAAATGCAGACAACTACCTTGCACTTATTTACATCTGAGCTGATCACCTTTGGGTCTTTCCATAGTCACTGCAGAGAAACAGGCACTTTGATGGTAAATTCATCTTTTCCTAAAGTAGGCATCTACATCAGCTTGGAGGGATTGCACTTTGGCAGTTTTTTTGACTGTAAGTTAGTCTTCAGTGACTTGTATAGATGCAGATATTCTACACTGACATAAAAAAAAATCAAATTAAACTGATTTTAATCTTAGCCTGGTTAGTTTTGTGGGTTCAGTTACACTAGCAGTATAGCCTATTTTAGGCGATATTAGCAATAAAAGCAGAGCATATGTACTGAAGGTTTATTTCTGTGGTCTTTAGTATCGAATAAGTTCAGGTAGAGTCCAAATAAATTTTTACTAAGGGGTGTGTAATCTCACTCCTTAGAATTATTGCGTTATAGAAGGATAGAGGTGAGACCATAATGGTGTCAGGCACAATGAACCAAGAGGGAAGAGTGCCATCTTTAAAGAATGCCAGCTGAAAAATATGTGTTCTATCCACCTTGTGCTATCTGTAGGATTTGGGGATTTTTGTGTGTTTGTTTTGTGCTGGGTGCAATTTTGAAGGAAGCTTGTGGCCAAAGATAGTAATAAAAAAGTAATAAGCAAGGCCTTAACTCCACTGCACAATAGAATGCAGTTTTTAAAATTATGTGCATTTCTTTATTCGTGGTTTTTTTCCATTAACTATGAAATATTTTCAGATATGAAAATCTATATATGAAAATCAGTGTGGTCAATATGAAAATCTTAACTAAAAGATATGAAGGGGAATACACTATGGAATTAAATTTGTAAATGAAATTAAAGTGAAGTTTTGTGCATTTTCATTTGTTTAAAATGGTCTTACTTTACAAAGCACAAATTCTTATTTCCTACAAGTTTATTTTCCCAATATATAAGATGTCTGGCTTACAGTCATTCTGATTAACTGGACTAGATTTAACATTCAGATTTTAATATCTTCAAAATACCAAGATTATAGATGGCCTCACATAGTTTTACCCTAATCTTGGGAAGTGGTGAAGCAAAGATTTCTGTGAGCAAATTGATAGTCCTTCAGATCCCACATAAGTTGTCATGATAACTTATAACAATTATTTTGTTTGGAATAAAATTTCCAGTATGTCTCAGTAAATTATGAGTCCTAGTTTCATTTTCCAATTCAATTTCAGGATTAGTATTTAAATATTTTTGAAACTCTTATACCATAAACAACAAAAATCCTGTCTTTAAGTGGTGTGACAATAACTACAGGTTCTCAGGTCCAAGTTCCTTTTGCTTCTGCAGATTTACCCATCTCCAGTAAATTCCAGAAAATTTCCTAGTGGTGTCTGTTTAGACAGATACATTATTCTGCCTAGCTTATGTAGAAACAAGGCTTGCAAAACAGAGGAAGAATAAGACAGGCTGACAGGATGTGACAGACATAAAGGAAAATGATATTTAGTCAAAATGTTTCATGGCTTTTTTTTCCTCAAAATTCACTGGAAAATTTTCAATCGTATTCCTATTCAATGTCAAATAAAATACCAGAAAAATAATAAATTCTTGAAAAAAACCCACAATATTTCTCTTTCATATGTTAAAATCCAGTCTGGTTTAAGTGATCTTGTTCTATCAAAAACTGATTTAAATTAAAATCAATTAGAAGCATAGGATGATATGAGAGAAGCAACAATGCAGCTACCTAACATTGAACTACGTCTCTTTTAACAGTCAGTCCTAAGTCTGGGATCTGAGTAATACAGATGCAATTTTTTTTTCTTCAATTATTTAACCATTCATAAAAATAGATTTGCAGGCAAATTAAAGTTTGGAGACCTGAAAAGACTCATGCAGATGCTTATCTTCCTGATAGACCTTCACTTTTTTTCTTAAATAAGCATGTCCTGAGGTGTCTGGAAGGCTGGAACCCCACTTGTCATCAGTGTGTTATCTATCTTTCAACCCAGGAGCAGGGAAATAATGACTGCATACTGAATGGTCATCAGTACCCAGATTTCTGCTGGTAAAGTCCCCTTAGTGTCAATATTTCTTTTTATAGGAAGGTACAGAACTCCCTCAGTCTTGTTACCATGAAACTGCTCAGGCTCTACTGCAAGCCCATATTCCAGCATGGTTCAAAACACAGGTATTAGCCGGTCTGTATTTCCAGAGCGGCTGAAAGCTATTTTTGGAAAGTGCCCATCCAATTGGAATTCATGCAGAAAAAGAGGAGTAGCGGAGGCAAGAGAAAAAGTTCAATTTCAGATCCCAAAACTTAAAATTTTCCCCTGGGAAATGAGAATTCAGAAGGCACTTGCAAAGGTTTAACACTGATTCTCTGGTAAGATAGTCCAACCCTCATAGAAAAATGCTCTTCAGTATAAATTGCTTTCGAAAGGTACCAGTGGCCTTGTTTCTTGGGGTGACAGGTCACAGAGGGGATTTTCAAAGCCTTGTAACTGCCATTTGTATGTGATATCAGGCCACGTGCTGACCTGGTGTTAGTGGTTTTGAAAATCCCACGTTTTCATTTGCACCTTTTATGGAAAAGAATATTTTAAAAATATATTTAAAAAACATAGTGAAAGAAGAGTAATACTAATCAAAACAGTGCAATGAATACTTTCAATAAGAATTGAAGAATAATTATTCATTCTAGTATTACGATTTGTGAAGATGACTTGGTGGGAAGAATTATTTCCTATCTGTAGTAGGAATCCAAAATGTATTTTCAACCCCAGGAGAAATAACTAATTTCCTGAATCCTGAAAGTCTTCTAGGCTTGACATTTTCAACAAGACACCTCTTCTCTGCAGGATTGAGACTTCCATTTTAATCTTTACCAAGAAAATCTCCCTTAATTCAAAAGTCGCTAGCTGCTAATCAGCAGTTGTGATAAGCTTAATGCCCCCCTCAGAGGAAAGCCCATCCCTGATGGACAGATGTTAGACATTTTAGTCCTGGTTATTATCCAAGCAGCCTTTAGATAATGACCTATAAGTAGCTGCTAGGCCTCTTTTTTCTAAACAGCAAGACCTCATACAAACTCTGACAATTTATTTGGAGCAGCTTGGCCACATTAGTTCTCTAGCTTCAGCACAACGAAAACAACTTACATGATCTGTCAAGCCTTATCATTTGAGTAACTCCTAAATACTTCACCACAGAAAGTAAAACATGGTGATTAATACTCTAACATCTGTTGCACATTGTCATGTATCCTGCAATTGCCAGCCAGCTAAAACGGCAGCACATTTTACAGCCAGATGTCTCAAGCTTTCATCTGCTTCTTCACTGGAATTCTAGGAAATCTAAGATCCTACATCACTTATATTCTAAAAGATAAGGCTTAGAATCAAAAAATCTTCTCTCCAGAGAAGAGATGGTGTGTGCTTTGTCAAGTGTAAAGAGTTGATATCCCGCTTTAAGCTTCTATTCTCTAATTCAAGATTCAGTTTTAGAAAAATTTACTTAGAATAAATGGTTGAGGGGAATGCCTCAAGACGTTCCTACTTAGATGGATTATAAAGTAGAGGTAAAAAGATCAAAAAATCAGACATAATATTTGTTTGGTCTAATGAAATCAGTTTCTTGGAAGGATTTCTACAGTTAATAAGATACGTGATTTTGAACACCCCACCCCCCAGCACCCAACATTTTATGAACTAAAATGATTTTTTAAGAGTAAGATCACAGGTGGCTTTCTTGTCTCAGCCTGATTCTTTATGCTTGAGGTTTGCACATATTATCTCTTGCCAGGGGAGACTTTGTATAGTAATTTCAAAATAAACCAGCTAAGTCCTACTGTCTTACATGAAACCTAAAGAAGAAAATATTCTATTCTATTCTAAAACAGAGTAGATGTTTCTTACTTTATGAAAGTTCTTCCAGCACTTGTTTGCTCTCTCAGAACCAATGAGATAATTTCTGAGAGTCAGACTAGTTGCAGTTCAAATAATTGGGAAGAGTTAATTAATAAAAAATGTTCTATAATACATGTTCACAACAGCAGGGAGCATATGGAAATCTTCATATACCTAAGCTTAGGAGAGCAGCCTAGTGGCATTTACAAAATACCTAAATTAATAAGGTACCTAATTCTCCTTGTCTAGCAGTATGTATTACATGATTAAATGACTTGTCTGCTTACAGCACTTCTATAAACCCTAGGATGTATAAATCTAAATATTGTAGTTCAAATTTATTGGTATTTCTTATTACATACATGTTCCTAATAAAGTTGAATTTTCACACAGGTTCGAAGAAGCCACACAAAAAGCCTCTTCCAGTCATGAGTTATTGTGGAGACCATTTTATACGGAAGCCTTCAGTTTCCTTTTACTACCCCTATGCTTTCTGGTTGACCTCTTCGGAAGTGTAAATAATTCATTAAATTTCAGATGACTGTAGGATTCTTATTTTTGTTTTATCCAAAGTTTATCCACATTAATATACCAGGGATAAGCTATTCTATCACTCCCCCTCCTCAGCTGGAGAGAGGAGAGAAAATATAACAAAAGGCTTGTGGGTCAAGATAAGGACAAGGAGAGATCACTCACCAATTGCTGTAATGGGCAAAACAGACTCAGCTGGGGAAAATTAGTTTAATTTATTGCCAATCATATTGGAGTAGGTTAATGAGAAATAAAACCAAACCTTAAAACACCTGCCCCCGCCCCTCCCTTCTTCCCAGACTCCGCTTAACTCCTGATTTTCTCCACCTCCTCGCCCCCAGCGGTGTAGGGTTATAATTGGTTCATCACAGGTTGTCTCTGCTGCTCCTTCCTCCTCAGGGTGAGGACTCCACACTCTTCCCCTGCTTCAGCGTGGGGTCCCCCCCAGGCTGCAGTCCTTCACAAACTTCTCCAACATGACTCCTTTCCACGGGCTGCAGTTCCTTACAAACTTCCCTGGCATAAGTCCTTTCTGCAGGCTGCAGTCCTTCAGGCACAGCCTGCTCCAGCGTGGGTCCCCCACGGGGTCACAAGTCCTGCCAGAAAACCTGTTCTGTGGGCCTCTCTCTCCACAGATCCTGCCAGGAGCCTGCTCCAGCGTGGGCTTCCCACGGGGTCACCGCCTCCTTCAGGCTTCCCCCTCCTCCAGTGTGGGGTCCTCCCCGGGCTGCAGGTGGGCATCTGCTCCACCGTGGACCTCCATGGACTGCAGGGGGACAACCTGCCTCACCATGGTCTTCATCACGGGCTGCAGGGGAATCTCTGCTCCGGCGCCTGGAGCGTGTCCTCCTCCTCCTTCTTCACTGACCTTGGGGTCTTCAGAGTTGTTTCTCTTACATGTTCTCACTCCTCTCTGGCTGTGGTTTACTGTGCTACCACAACTTTTTCCCTTCTTGAATCTGCTCTCCCAGAGGCGCTACCACTATCTCTGATGGGCTCGGCCTTGGCCAGTGGCAGGTCCATCTTGGAGCTGGCTGGCGTTGGCACAGGGGAAGCTTCCAGCAGCTTTTCACAGAAGCCACCCCTGTACCCCCTTGCTACCAAAACCTTGCCAGGCAAACCCAATACAAAATCTCTCCTCCAATGTCAAATAAGTAGTAACTGACATTTAAGAACATCTAGAATTTTCTTTAGTGATAAAATCAAAATTAGAGAATCCATCTTAAGCAAGGAAAGAAACTTAACTTGTTTTTTACTGATTACTGTTGATCTTGCTTGCAGAGAGCATAAACTGATTTGACACACAGATTATCCCTACTTAAGCTGTGAACACAGAGTGTGGCCCAAGTTGTGACATTTTGGTACAGTTTCAGTGTAAGATCATCTCTAACAGAAGAAATAAAAATGATTGACCTATTCTAAGATTCTTTGTCATGCAAGACTTCTCTTGTCTTAAATGCTTAATGAGGAGGCAAGCCAAAAGCCTCTAAAACCAGATTCTTTTTCAGAGTACCTCCTGTACACTGCTATGCAGGTCTTACATTTTTTTCTAGCAAAGCAGTGCATACTGTGTTGAAACTTGAATTCAATGAGCAAACTAATGCACATTAAATGGGAATAGGTCATAACAAGAACCAACTTTTTGAAATGAATCCACATGAGATGCTTAAGCTTAGTACATCAGAACCTATCTGGCATAACTCAAAATCCAATTTAGGTAGCTGGACTCCCCCAGTACACCATAAGAATTAGGTATCGAAGGGTGAGTTTCATAGAAGTCAGCTACCAGAGCTGCAAGCTGCCTAAGTTTGCTTGTTAGAGGCTCCCTCTTCCTCTAAACTCCCACAGTTTGATCATTCCTGTAGAAAAATGTGTATTACAATTTACAATTCCTAACCCCGTTAATCCTTTCCTAGAGTTAGAAGAACTTGCTCTTATACAACACACAGCCAAGAAAAGAGATTTGAGCCTTACTCGTTAATATACTAGACTGCTAGCACTATTCTGTTCTGACCACAGAATGGTCACTCACTGTCTTTTTGTGGATCACTGTGTATTTAATTATTTATGTTGGAACAGCTTTTATAAAAAAAGAAAAACAAGTGCCTTACTTCAGAATATTCTGTCTGCTACCTAAATGGAGTCTTTTACAGAGCTACTCTGCCCTAGGCAAGGGGGAAACTGGAGAAGAGTATGCTGGGATCTTTCCTTTTGCATTTCATGCAAGGCCTAACCTACAGTCATCTTCTGACAATGCCGATGGATTCAGTATTTCTACGTGAGAGCAGGTGAATTTCAACAGAGCTTTCAAATCAGATGAGTGTAAAGCAGTTCAGGGCTGCCAAGGGTGCAAACACATGGAAGAAAGCAAGCAAAGATATTCAAGCCATCTCAGATACCACGAGCAGCATACACTCGTGAAGTTACTGCTTCATGTGGCTTTGTATATCTATATATCTATATATAGATATATCTTCTCAGCAGTGATAACGACCATTCAGAGCACTGTGCCAATACAGTTCTAATGCTATGGGAAATCAAATGAGTACCTGTAGCGCAAACTCAAATATATTGCCATAGCATTCAGTTGCTCTGCTGATATCCCTGTTTATGCAGAGACATATATAATCTATGTATTTCTAAAAAGTATATTCAGCCTATAGTACGGACTTGGGTTATGAGTATCTCGCAAGTGATCTTAAGAGTGCATCTTGGGAAGGACTATTGCTTTCTCCTGAGCTTAGCCAGCAAGATTTAAGCAGTAACTAAGTTCAGTCACGTGGCAGTGTGTTTTGATGGGTATGAATGGCAGTGCTTTCATTCTTAACCCCTTTTTTAACTGAACCATAGTTTCACAGAATCACAGGTAAGTTAGATAGGGAGGGAATAATCTGGTCTCAGGGCCTGGCTGGGGCCTTGTTCCTTCAGGTTCTGAGTATCATCAAGGCTGGAGCTTCCACAAACTCTTTGAACAACTTAGTGGTGATTTTTTTAATTTATTTTATTTAACAGGAATTTATGGTATTGCAGCTTGTGTCCATTGCCTTTCATCCTATCAATGTGCACCTCCAAAAGAGTCTGTTTCTGTCTTTCTATACTCTCCAGCTAAGTAGTTGAAGACTACTAACATTTCACCTTACCTTTCTTTTCCCTAGGCTGAAAAAAAGTATTTCTTTCAGCTTCTCCTCAGACATCAGGTGGTTCAGCCTCCTAATCACCTTAGCAGCCCTTCATTGGACACAATCCCGTATGTCACAGCATCACAGAATGGTTGAGGTTTGAAGGGACCTCTGGAGACCATCTGGTCCACCCTCCCTGCTCAACCAGGGCCACCTAGAAACAGTTGCCCAGGGCCACATCCAGACAGCTTTTGAATGTCTCCAAGGGTGCAGATGGACATGTCAATATCTGTCTAGTGCTGAGGAGCCCAAACCAGCATAACAGATGCAGTCTCACAAGTGCCAAAAGAGAGAACAGTCAGTACCTACTGCCTGCTGGCTCTACTCTTGCTAATACTGTTCAATATGTAGTTAGTTTTCTTTGCTGCAAGAGCACACTGCTGGATCTTCTGCTTCTTGTCCACCTGGAAGCTCTGGTCCTTTTCTGCAAAGCTGCTTCCTAGGCAGTCAGCTGCCAGCCTCTACTTGTGCATGTGGTTATTCAATCCCAGAGTCAGGATCTTGCATTTGCTGGACTTCATAAACCTCTTTTCTGCCCATTTATATTTCCTGCTAAGCTCTCTCTGAATAGCAGCTCAATTTTCTAGTACATCAACCATTCCCTCACAGTTTGGTATCATCTGCAAACTTGCTGGGAGTACATTCTGCCCCATTGTCCACACTATTAATAGAAATGTTAAACAGTATTGGCTGCTATATTGTCCCTGAGGGACAACACTAGTAATCAGCTGCCGGTTGGATTTCATACTCCTGATCACCTCCCTTGGAGCCCAGCTGTGCAGCCAGTTTTTCACTCATTTATTGTCCGTTTATCCAGTCCATATTCACTAATTTGCATACAAGAAGTACTGTCAGAAATTATGTTGAAAGTCTTGGCAATGTCCACAAGTCACTACTCTCATCTGCTTAGCCATCTCATCATAGAAAGCTACCAGGTTTGTCAAGCATGATTTGCCTTTTGATTAATTTTTGCTAGTTGTTCCCAATTGCGTCCTTGTTCTTCTTTGGCCTGGAAATGGCTTTGTGAAGGATTTACTGCTGTCCTGGTTTCAGCTGGGATAGAACTAATTTTCACAAGAACCTAGGAGGGGACACAGCCAGGGTAGCTGACTTGAACTAGGCAAGGGGATATTCAATGCCATGTGACATCATGCTCAGTGTATAACCTGGGGGAGCTGGCCAGGGAGGAGGTGGGATTGTGGCTTGGGAATGGTCTGGGCATTGGCTGGTGAGCAATTGCATTGTGCATCATTCACTTTGTGTATTCTATTATTATTATTATTATTATTATTATTATTATTATTATTATTATTATTATTATTATTATTATTATTACTATTACTA
>JANZLQ010000008.1:159921-187303 GCA_026212715.1 Elanus axillaris | reverse complement strand
ACTACTTCTTCTCTCCTTGTGCTGTCCTATTAAACTGTCCTTATCTCAACCAATGAGTTTTTACCCGTTCCTTCTGATTCTCCTCCCCATCTCACTGGGGAGGTGGGGAGGAGTGAGCGAACAGCTGTGTGGTGCTTTGTTGTCAGCTGGGCTTAAACTATGACAGTCCATTTTTGTGCCCAATGTGGGGCCCGAAGCATTGAGATAATGACAGATCTGACCTGAGTGTGTTAAAAAAATTTTGTTATATGCATTTCTTTTATTAGTTAAATAGTCACTGGTTACAATGTTGGTTTATTTGTTCACATGATTGTGCTATGTAAATTTTTATATGCACTATGTATATTCCCTGTTCTGATGTTTATCACCTCTGGGAGAAGGATCAGGACTATCATTTTGCTATACTGGGTAATATTGACTTATGATATGATTACATCACTGGTCATGAGGTTAAGCTGGAATTTGTATGTGGCACTGTTGTCATGCCCATACCTTGGGTGCCTTCTCTCAGAATTTATTAGTAATCGCACACAATCTATGGGGAAGACGGAGGGGATATTTTCTTCTGCTCTTTCACCTGCCCTTTTCCCTTCAGGCGAATTACAACAGCTTTTGAGAATTTTTAATATCATTGGGATGTTCAAGCCAGCATGCTGTTATTGAGATGTCTCCTGAATGTATTTCAGGTCTTGTTCAGGGTTACACAAAAAGTTTTTTTAAGGATACCGCCCAGAGATCTGCCCCAACGCTGGATAGTCATGGGTGGCATGGCATGTGGGAGAATATGGGCAGGAATCTAGATAACTTCTCACCTCCAGTGGTTTGGACCTTCACTTCAGAATTACTACAGAACCCTCATGAAGTCGTAGAATATTTGAAAGGAAAATGCGGTGCCTGTTCCAAAGAAGCACAACTTACTGCACTGTGCTGAACCCTGGCCAGTATCTACCAAACACTGCTCGATATTGTGCAGCACCCTCAAAGGGAAGGGAGGGAAAATGGACCGACAGGCACTGTGGCTATTCCAACCCTCGTGACAAGGAGTGCAGCTACCCCAACCCCGGTGACAGGCACTGCAGCTGAACCAGAGAACCAACCTGTGCTGGTGTCAGTTGTCCCTGTACAGAAGAAGAAATACATGGAGAAATCAGTTTGCTTAGTGAGGGATCAAGGTGAACCAGGGTCATCACGAGAACGGGAGGAAGAAGCAGAACCCAAGATAATCACCTGATCCCTATCCCCGAGCGAGCCGCAAGATATGCAAAAGGATTTCGGCCACCACCCAGGTGAGCACATTGTTACCTGGCTGCTCCGCTGCTGGGATAATGAGCCAGTAGCTTGGAATTGGAGGGTAGGGAAGGCAAGCAGCTGGGATCCCTGCCTAGCGAAGGGCCCATTGACAAGGCGACTTGGAAAAAGACACACGCCCTCAGCCTCTGGAGGGGACTGCCAGCCATGAAGGAAAGGTACGGCTTCAAGGAAGATGTTACATGTCACCCAGGCAAGTGGACCACCATGGAGAGATGGTAGGAATATTTGATATATTCATTCCCTACCACATTTTGATTTTACTTTTTTATGGGGACTTTTCTGTACTTATTTTTTCTTTTTTTTAGGCACCCAAAGATCATGGGTAGCTTTATAAGTGAAAGAAAGGGGTGTCATGAGGATTGTTACACAGTGAATCACTGTTTATTCTATCTCTAAAAATGCCTGGAGCCACATAATTTGACTTCAACATTTGCTGTGCTCTACAGTGAATATACTATTATTAGTCATCTTTTGTGTAACACCAGTACCAATTGCTCTGATAAAAATAATACATACAAAAGAGTTATCTGAAACACCTGGATTAACTTTAACCTGTTGCTTGCTGAAGAGAACTTGTATGCCTTCTATAGCATCCCAAAGAGTTGCTGTTTAAATGAGTAGGGCAAGAATAATAATTTTTTCAGGCAACACTCCCTGAGCTTTACTGGAAGATTGTCATTCCTTAGACTTCTTTTTCAAGCAGAATAGAGATTAATACTATTGAGATTGTAATGACAAAGCATGTATGAAGCAAAATTATTTTGCTTGTGCAGCTTATTGTTTATGGGTGAAAGAAATCAGGATTTTGTTTTAGATGTAAATATTACTCCAATTAGTGAGAGATTGTTTGCCTTGATTTTTAAAAAGTTTTCATTTTAAAGCCTCCAGGATATAATCATTATTAACAGATGACTTAGAGTATTCTTAATGTTTTGCAGATGAATTGTTCAGTTTAGCTGTGATAGGATGTATCTGTCAAGTGAAATTGTTTCTGATCTCTAAGCATATGAAAGAAACTGCTAGGAAATGTATTTTGAAACTTAGAAAAGAGTAAAATCTTTATTTTCAGACCATCTAGACCTTGCCTAGAGCATTGTTCCTACAATATTCGGTTATAATGAGATTTATAGGGATAAGTGCAGTGAGCAATTGTTATGTTTCGTCCTCAGATTTAAAGAAAGTTTTGCATGCAGAAGGTGCCTTCACGGCCTTCTGTGGCTCATTTCCCAGCCCCTGGCAAGAAGATTTGAAACTTCTCTTGTCTGTTTAAGACTGTGTAAATCCTAGGTTAGATTTGGCTAGGAACTGTTGTGCTTTGCCATCCCTTAATCTCACACGTAAACACACAAAAGGCAAACTAATTTATTTCCTTGAAGAATTATCTTCACACTTTTAGCTTACAAGAAGCTTAAAGCTAAGCAGGCGAGAGTAGTCATTTCCAGCAAAAGTTCTGCATTTTTAGAGAATTTAAAAGTTAATGACACCAGATTTTACCCTAAATATAAAGCAATTTCCATTGTAAACAATGTAATGTAAATAGTTTTTTTGACTCTGTTACAGATCTAAGTTACTAAATATTTTCAACGCCTGTCACCAATGAAAAAATCCTTTCTTACTGACTCATTTATCAAGTGTTAAGCGAAGACTTGGAGTTTCCAATTGAAAAAAAGGAAAGTATTGTTATGGGTATTTTTCAGAAGCAGAACTTAAAATTCTCTTTCCACAAGCTTCCATAACAGTAAAACTTCATCCAGCTCTAGAGTAAGAGAGTACATTTCCACTATTAAGCACCTAAGTAATATGCTGGGAGAGAACATACTGCTGTTTGTCCAATGAGGTAATTGATTTAATATCAGTAATCTACAGGATCACCATCTCTAAATTAAACCTAAGAGAGTAACTAGTTTCTTACAGCTCTTAAGGGACTCCAAGTCAATAACAGTAATGCCTGACATTTGTATAGCACCAGATTTTGAGATACCGTATAGATGTTAATTATACCTCACAATAACCCTTGTAGCTAGTAATAAATTATGTACCACATTCACTATCTAAAAGTCAACATCATCTACTTCTTTGCTGGTGCTCAATGTATCATAAAATATTTTTTACTTTCTAGTCACATTGACATGAATATTGCATATAGAAAGTGACCACGATATAAAACTAATTGTGCATCTGATAGTAGCTCTGTCTTTGCACCACGAATGTAGTAGACCTGGTAGAACCCGGTTTAATAACACTTGCATTAAACTACAAGATTCAGCTGGGGCCAGGTGCTTCTCCTGCCCCGGCAGGGCCAGCTCTGCTCTGGCTCCGTGCTGCCCAGAGGCCACAGCTGAGCGCACCCATACAGCTCGGAGGTCACTAAATTATCAGAGCTCACACTGCAAGGTCTTAAGAGAAGCAAAAATGGAAACCAGCTTGGCTTAACGTGCCTGCAGACTGCAGGAGGAGTCAGTCTTCGCTCCACTGTCTTGACAGGATGGGCAGCTGTGAGGAGTCAGCTCATCGACTGCCCCCAGCTCAGCTGCCACCTCTTCCAGTCGGGAAGCCAAGCGCTGTGGAGCATCTCGAAGATGAAGGACAGAGGATGCTAACCAGCATAAAATTACAGCAAACATTTGCCAATATTTTTGCTTGTCTATAAAAAGATGTGCTGACTGCTTTCACTGAATAGGTTAATAAACTGTATGCCTAGAGAAAGGATTTCTAGAGGGGAAAAAAAGAGGTGTTTTGTGCAAAGTTTTTAAGCTCCTAAAATCATGCTTTCTTCAAAGAAATTAGTATTTTGCTTTAATGGTTTCCTCCTTCCACATCTTTCTTTTAAAAAATAAGAGAAGAAAAAAATTAAGAAAAGGCAGAAGAGAGAAAGGCAGAATGTAAGGAAGAGCAAGGAATAGAAAACAGTATTTTTCATGTAGATGGAGAGCTTAATGTCATCCATGGAAAACTGTCATATTTTGAAGGCTGATAAACAAAAATTTGGAAATTAAAAAGTAGAAGTGTGTGTCAAACTTTGCATGTTTCCTAGTTAACACTATTTATGAGGTTCTATTACACAGAGATACATTAAATTAGTGTTACCCTGAGAAAAAAACTGTGGACTGCGCCTCTCAACTTTGTGCAAGCACAGAGACCAGGGACTTGATTGCCAAAGAGGCCACTGCCTCCTGCAGATCATTGCCCCCCACTGCAGTGCCCACCTTTCACCTATCTCATCAGTAATGACTAGCAGTACTAGAGCTGGAGTAGGATCCAGGAGACGTAATTTCCTAGTGTCTTACTTGAATCACTGGACTATTCTCTTCTATATGGTCTTTTTTGAGTAAAAAAAAAGTGAGGCATTTTTTTCAAGATGGGCACTTAATTTTAGGACCTTTTCCTGCGTTGCCCCATGAAAGTCCGAGGTAGAAAGTTCTTTATTTATGAATCAGACTAAGAAGCGCCACTTTCTCCTCACATTAGCATTCATTTCATGATTTTTATTTTTTCCCTGACTGGAAGAACTGCCTATACCCTGCTTGCCATGGCAACTGAAGAATCTAGCAGCAGACTCACAGTAGGAAAAACATAAGAAAAAATAAAGCTCGAAAATATCCCCTGATACTAAACCTGGTTTTGTTTTCACAGCAACACACTATGCAATTGCAAGAGAAAGAGAGCTATCTACCTCTATTTCAGTTGGCATAGCCCAGCATGGGAGGAGTACAAAAAAGAGTGTGTATGTTTGCATGTTACAGTCGAGTATGTTAAGGGTAGGTGGCACTTATTTTCAAAGCATATTTTGGCTGCTGAGGGAAGATGAGATGTTGACAATTATATGTTAGTGGATGTTTCTGTGGAAGAGAAGGCATTCATATGGACTGGATGGAAGTCACAGCAATTATGTTTGAAAAGTTTTCTTTCTGTTGCTAAGTTGGTGCAATAAATATAGCTGTTGACAAATATTTATCAGCATGTCTAGACATATGGAAAGAAGCATAATCCAAAGTCTTTCAACCACTGTCAGGATGAAAACAGGCACTGATGCATTTGCTAACAGCATAATAAAATGTTATACAAGGAATATGAGCCTCATAGGTTATAGTCACTTAGAACAACAAAGAATGTAAGTTTATAGAATAATTCTACACAGATTGCTAAAAAAGGCATTTTCAGCATTATCTGGACACAAATTTGAAATCAGTAGTAACTAAAACAATACTAAATTATGTTGTTGCTTTTCTAAGCAGGAAACTACATATATTAGAAATGAGAAAGGAAAAAAACCCCACCATACGTCTCACCTTATTAAAGAGGAAGGAGTCAATATCAAAACCAGTGTGTAAAAAAAGGTCAATGAAAAATTTTTTTCATTTCTGTGCAAAAACCTTTTGATTTATATGAGTAAGGAAGACAGTCTGACATGCATTAATCTAATCACTGCTCTCAAGCTTATTGGAAGTTCTCTTTTCTACCATAAAATTAAGCAGTCTATTTTTCTTAATGAGAGGACAAAAGGTAAAATAACTTTGTTTGCTATCAGTTGCAAATGACTTGTAATTGAGTACAAAAAAAAAAAAGGAACAAATTGACCTCCAACATCATTTCCCGCCACATTTTAAAGGCAAATTACTCCATATAATAAAGAGACCTATTAAGATAAACACTGCTATCTGGAGGCCAGAGCTTACAAACTCCCTGTGTGCTCAGTAGACCCACTGGAGCACTGTGTTTCCCCCCATACACCCACTTCACACATCCCTCATGTAGTAGGAAAGCAGTGGTGACCAGCTCTAGCCCAACACAGGAGAGTTGCAGGCAGGGGATGCGGTTGGATTCAGGAGCCGAAATGCACACCTGTGTCTACAGTGCAGATGACAGACATTGTCAAAACCCTGATGGTCATGGTTTTCTCCTGCACAGAAATTGGAATAAGTGGTTGTCAGGTTTGACAAGCTGGATAGGAATGGGCATGTGCTGAGAAAGATCTGGATGAATTTTTGTTTAGTTTTGTCCACATTCAGCTCACTGCATTTTAATTTCATAAATTAGCTCTCTGTTGCTATTTATTCTCTAATTCTCTGAGTTAGTCTCTCTCAGTGAATGTACGTTGCAGGAGAATGAAGGACAGGATCAACAAAATGCAGAAAGCAGAACTAGTGCTACAAGAAGTGCAGCCAGAGTTGAAGACAATTGAAGGCAATTATGACTAAAATAAAGGAGTGGAAAAGTATGCACTGATAAGGAAAGATCATAGTAAAAATGCTGAGGCGGTGTGGTAAATTAATGATATGAAATATTGGTTAAAAAAAGGAATTACATTCTTTTTTAAAAACCAGAATATTTAGGTTAAAACCACTTGGGGAATGACTGCAAAAGAATTAATCTTCAGGCAGTTTTAGAGCAATGTTCTATACCTCCATGCAAATTCTGCTGTAGTTAGAAGTCCTGAGGGACAAAGGTACTTTCTAGCCCTCAGATGTAGAACCAGCTTTGAATACCAAGTTAAAAGCATTAAACTAGCTAGAGTTTGCATTTCAAGCAATGGGAAAAAAATGTAGAAATGCTCCAGAGACAGTGCATGAAAATCACCCAAAGAAAGACATCACGAGTTAACCAAGAGACAAGGGGGAACTGAAAAAAGGACTCATCAAGGAAGTGTAAGAACGAAGGCAGACATGCCGAGAGTTGAATTATAAAAGTTGCTTTATTTATACAAATAAAAGGACAATAAGGTGTAAGTGGACCCCCCTCTGTGATCATCTTCTTGACATTAAAGATAATCAATGTATAGTACTAAAACTAAACTAATCATTTGCATCTGTGTTCAAGAAACAAGGATGCAAGTAAGACTTGGGGGTGAAGGCAGCATTGGTGATACTGAAATCTATGAAACATTCGTGAAACGTCCTTCCCTGATTATTTACTCCTATGTATACCTGACTTATCTTTTCTACTTCCTTCATCTTTTCCTTTTACTTAATATTTTCAGTTTCTTTTAGTGATAACTTAGTCACGGGAGAATGACTAATCTGGACGTTTTCTCAAATTGCTTTTGTAAACACTAAAGAAGCACTTAAATGGAAGCACTTCGCTACTGTTTCCAAAGGTACTGCTGAATAATCAGCTGGTATCAGTAAGCTTTGCAACATGCATACTTGCCTAGGAAGAACTGGACTTTTTTCTGATTTTCCCATTAGTTACCAAAGAAATGTATCTCCTAATATTCAGTTGCACCCTATTTGTACCATGCCAAAAAGAAACAATTCAATTCCTTATTACCAGACCCTTGTCAGCAATGTAGCCGCAAGTACTTTGGGTAAACTCTCCAGTTTGGCATTCTAGGATGAGTAACGAGAAATAGGAAAATTATTATATTCTTTATTTCCATTCATTTGGTGGTACTTTAACCCACTTCAACTAACTATTTTAATTCAATCTTTTTTCAGTAAAATAAAATTCTCTGGATCGAGAGCTTGAATTTGCCATTGAAAATGAGAGGAAAAATATCTCCAGAAGTATATAGCAAAACTGCCAAAAGAGTACAATTTTTTTGGGGCAAATTTAATGAGAATTTGCCTCTAAAAGAAAGAAAAATATTTGCTGGAAATTTGCATTCATGTTAGTCCCCTTTCATTATGCAAAATGACATATCCAAATGCCTCAGGCAGGCATTTCTAATAGAAACCAAAGGAAGAAAAAGTGGTAAAGAAATTAAAATCTAATAACATATTATGCTAGAATATGTATAAGTGATAAGCAGTGTATTAAGCTGTAAAGAATACTCATCACAGTCAGTCTGGCTGGTTATATTCTCTCCTACAGAACTACCTAACCCAAGGCTAGATTGCTTTGAAATTTGAAAACAGGTTCTGAGTGTTAGACAGTGCATCTGTTACCATAAACAGCTTTAGCATGTGAGTGTGCATATATACTAAATTAAGAAAGGTGCTATCTGCAAGGTTTTTTATTTACAGATACTATTTTCTTCCAGGTTTTGTTTAAATTGTTTTTTAAATGAATGATACTGAGGAAGATGGCTTTAGTACAAATGAACAGTGCAAGTCAGTCCTTACATGGCATGAACCAGAGTAACTGCACTGAGTAACTTAGCACCAACTGAGAATCTACTCAAAACATCAACCTTTTCATTTGTAACAAGGTAATATCCAAAAAACTTTCATCCCAAACCCGGTATCTAAATCACTTACATTTAACCCTTTCACAATACTATTCCTTGTGCCATAGTGAAATCGCATTTCATGAAGACAGATTATTTCAGCATAATACCTTTCTTACAGAAGTAAAGCAGAGCACCAATTCTGTTTCAAAACCACCAGAACAGCTGATATTTTACTAAACAGAACCTGAGTTTGGTCAAAATCTACATGTAGAATTCCTGTATTTTAAAAGGCATTTTCTAAGCATTTGGAAGGGAGAAGGCAAATTTGGTCTGCTGATTGTTTTAATTATACATTTTGGAGTGTGTGTGTGGAAGTCTTTGGCCATACCTTATTCCTAGCCACTGCCCATAAACTAAGAAATTTTAAAAAATGCCAACTTTCTTTTTAAGTTTTTTTTTATTTCTTCTTATAGTTTGAATTACTTAGCATTCAATGGTGGATTTGCAGAAAGTATTTTGCTTAGGTATGGAGTTGCTATTGTAAGATACTCAATTTCAATGTTATTGCTACAAATCGGTCCTGTGCCACATGAAGTTATTGTTTGCCAAAAAGCCAAGGGCACAATAAACCTAGTTTATTTCTGACAGAAAAGCATACCCTCAGCAATCATCAGCCATTGCTGAGAATAGGATTTTGCCTGACATTTGGAATTGTTCAACAAATTTAGTGGGTATCCTGTAAAAAATTTGGCCTGGAGTTTGTCAAGAAGCCTGAAGTGGTACTGAAATATGGGCAGCATCTGATGAGGTTACTCCCAGAAAATCTGAAGGATGTTTTGAAGTACTCACTGTTAGAAAATACGCTTGATACCCAAGGGTTGTCTCAGAAAAAACAAAAAAGACTTGGTGGAAATATGAATTAAACAACCATTTCTCTAGTCTCTCCGAACATGACTAATTTCCAATTCTCTCTTTTCCTTTCACCTAAATTGTTTTCTTATCATCCTGAAACTGGGAGTTCTAGCAGGATGAGTTGCTTAGTTATCCTCTGTTAATAGGCAAAGAGCTCTGTATTGAGGGGAAAACACTAATGAATGAAATATTTGAGAAGAATTCGGGGGTGGGGCGAGGCCTGCCTGATTACTTATGCCAGGTAAAATATGAAATCAGAGACAATTGGAATGATACCTGGTGAAAGAGGTGTGGTTATAAACTGCCATGGATGGCTCTGAGAGCACCCAGGTGCCTACCTGTCCCTGCCCAGCCTCCCCCCGTGCCTCCCCCTCCCCTGCCCATGTCCCGGGACCCCACGTGAGCCCATTCCACGGCCACCAGTCCCTGCCCCAGCGAAGCTCTAGGCCTGCCGGTCTCCAGCTCTGTCCCTGCAAATCCTGACTTGCTCACTGGGCTTCCCAGGCTGACCTTGGACTTGCCTCATTGTTCCACCTTCTCTGTCCAAGGATCTCCTACTACCCCGGCCCTGGCCCTGCGTGGGGTGACGGAGCAAGCCCCGCGCTGGCTCCTCCCTGACAAAAACCCAGGAAAAGTATGCGAAGGGACACCACGAGAGAGTAAGAAACCAGCCCTACAGCTGGGGAACTGGGAGCTAGGCAAAAGGCAGGAGTGTGAAAGGAGTGAAAAAACAAGCAAGTGAGAAAGAAATCCGTTTTCATCTTTATTTCCATAGTTTTTACTGTACTGTTGCTGATACTGGGTCAAGGCTGAATGGTTTCAGAGGCATTTCATCCACAATGACTTGTCTGTGGTTTGTAATTGCTCTTCATAGAGCAGACTTGAATCAAATAACTATTTTGCAAGCTGAAAATACTCCTTAAGTAATATCACAGGCATATAAAACAAAGATGGGAACTAAGTTAATGGGAAAAGAGAAAAGTCTGAGGAAGCAGACTGAGAGCTGGGGTTTCTGGACTAGTTTCTCTGACCAATAAATAACCAAAGAAGGTTGTGAACAGAGGTGCTGAACGATATGTATGCAATATTACTTCAGAGCTCAGCAAAAGCTGAAAAGTCTGAGGAGAACGAGACATAACTCTGTCTCTGCATATAGCAAAGCTGCATCAATGCAATATTCTGTTTAAAATAATTCATAATGGTTTTCATCCTAAACCCAAAAAAACTCTTTACTTTTTCTCCCCAGACAAAGCTGCTTTGTCAGACAATGTGAAATATTAACATGGCCTGGACCAGGAACAACTGGCTTTCTTCTGTGAGATTGTGGTGTGATGGAGCATTCAGCCTAGTCAAGCACTTCATGTTGTCATCACCCAGCCCATCACCTTCTCCAGCTCCTCTGGAGCTGCAGTCGCAGTCACTTCAGTGTTAGTGGAGGTAGCCATATGGTTAGCATCATTTTGGTTGTTTGTGAAACATAAGGATTGCCAATTTGCCCTGCTTGACTAAAGGAAATTTTTTACAGCATTTTGTCATTCTTTGATGGACAGGACTGTATGCAGAGCCAGATCTTCTATAGGAACCAGCATTCAGCTGTTCACCCCGTAGAAACTGTCAGGCAGCCAATACCACATTGAAAACAATGGTGTCCCCAACCTGTGTTTGGAAGTACTGTTATCCAGGTATTTAGGTATGTCACCATCGCCTTCTAAACTGTCATACTAAACTAACCCACACCTCAATTATTCCCTTTCTCTGTCTCTTTTCGAAGCTGAAGTTACTTTGTTTGAAAGTTTGAGGCTTTCTCAACAGTGATTGATTTTTCCTCTTAAAAAAGAGAAGGAAGACATGGTAAATAACTGATGAATACAAAATGGGGGTTTGGTGGAGTTTTTTCTCTACCTTCTGACCCAGCTGATGATATCACTGTTTGAAGCTCAAACGTGGCCAGGAGTTTTTCATAATATCAGGAGAAGTGTGATGAAAGAGATACTGAATCTTAGCAGTCCTAGGCAAAACTTTTAGTCTGATTTAAATCTTTGCAGAAAATATTATGGTCTGGGGTTTGTCTGGCTTTTCTTTAATTCATCTGCAAATAATTTCATAAATCCCTTACATCATCAAAGATTGAAGTGAAAATTTTTTATGCCTAAAATTTAAAAAGGATCCAAACAAATAGAAAGAGTTTTCAGTAAAGGTGTGTGTCTTTTTAGACTTCAAAAAGGAGAATCAAAGGGCAAATCTTCCACCCTTATAGACATTTCTGTGATTCACCTTCCCTGAAGACAGATGCCTTCAGGGGATAACTAACTAACAAAAAGAAATGTCAGTATATATTTGGTTCTACAAGGAAAAGTGATTTCTGTTCAGCTGCAAAACATGTCCAGAGTCAACAGCAACAGTTCTTTGCTGTGTAGTTTTGGGCTTTAAAACATATTGCCACCCCTTTTTATTTTTCATTATTTGGGAAAATTATTTCTTACAAATCTACATTTACATTTCCTTACATGCAGGTAGATATTCTCTCTATAAATAGCAGTAGATATTCATAGACATTATAATGATGAATACACACATACATCCACATAAACTCTCTATTGCTTTTTACATTTTTCTCTGTCTTACCTAATAGAGCAGGTTAAGTACCACCATGAAGTTGCCACACATACAGCACAGCTTGAGATACCTTTTTTCTTTGGGTCTTGTTCATTCTCTCTATAGACCTTACATTTTCAGCAAGTGCCATATGGACAAAACAGTTCCTGGTAAAATTTTGGACAACAATTAACATAAGCACAGCAGGAGAACCCAACTGTTGACCCCTAAAAGGTGGTTAATCAACAGCATATGGGTTTATTTATCCCAGCATGCCCTTTTAATTAACAGTTCTGGAAAGTGTACGTTTTAATGAACACTTTGCTATAATATATTGAGAAAATTCTAAATAGTGTAAATGAAACTCCAGCTTGAAAGAAGATAACATTGTTTATAAGGAAAAAAAACATCTGTCAAGAAGTCAACCCTTGAGAAACACTAATGCTATCCTCAAACAATGCTAGAGTAACAATGTTTGTATCTAGAATCAAATCTGAATTTATAAGAAAACCTCTAAACTGCATAAAATTTGGATTTAGTGTTTAAACTCATGTTTAAAAAATAAATGTACGTTATAAAGTTCATCTTTAAAGTAAAAAATGTCAGTAGGACAGGGAGGAAGGTCTCCAATCCTGTGTTTTGGTTTGAGCCCACCCTCTGAACAATACCATGACATTTACTTTCAAGCTGATGGTAGAAGATACTTGATAATAGAGTAGGTTGAAAGGAAGAGAGGGTACAAAAATAAACAGTGATACCAAACTAGAAAAGAGAAGCAAACACAAACAAGTGCACACACAGCACAGGCTAAGTAAACACAAGAAAAGCAACAAATATCCAGAGTCCTTTTTAATAATACATCTTTATTAATGCACTGCAAATTATTTAAGATAAGCCTTAGATAACCCAAAGCCTAAGGTAAACCAAAATATTTAAGGTAAATTACTGAAGGAGAACAGAAAAACAAATTTTCAGTTGATGTAAATCAAGGTAACTACTTATAGAAAACTGATTTACATGAGTCTTGAAAACATAATCAAGTCTTTCATACTAGGAGAAATTGAGACAACAAACCAAAGAGCCTTTTCTTTATCTTCAATCAACTAAAAAAGAAAAATGTCTTTGATGGTATTGCATCAGCTTATAAAACCTCCTGCTAAGCTTCCTGTAAATTATGTCCCAAAGATGAATGCACTGGGAGCTCTTAAGACATTCACACACCTCTAATTAAGAAGCCATGCAAAATGAAATAACTCCTGAACACCTTGGAGTATACTGACACTTCACCTCTCAGCAAAGAATTCTACCTTTGGTTAACAGCAACTGCTACACTAGAAAAACTATTTTGTATATACTTATTCAGCAACAGAATATGCTCAGTCCTAGGAGGCAGAAACATGAAAGCATTTCACTCTTTTACAGAATTTTGCTAAATTAAAGGCATTTTTCTTCTTAGAAAATAATTTTCCAACACAGAGTATTGGCATCTCCTTAGTTGAGATCTCTGACTGTCTACAGCAAAATGATGCATTGCCTTACAGAAGAATGCAGATTTGAAGTATAGTGAATGTTGGGGTAATTCCAAAATGTTGCTATAGCTACAACCTTCTAAAAATGTTTACCAAAGTATCTCTTAGTCAGCTGAGATCACACTAAGGTGTCACATTTGCCTTCAAAACAAAACAAAACAAAACAAAACAGGTTTCTGCTTTGTCATTGGCTTACTTTGCCACAATGGAAATAAGAAAAAACACAATCAAAATTGTCGGTCATTATCGATCCTGTGTTATGTGCTAATGAAGAGTGAGAAAGCAATCACAATATGAGGAGTCTACTAGAAGGAGTAAAGGTGACATTCTCAGAAGGAACCCGTGTAGGGTTCTCTTGTCTCCTTCTCTGTTGAATACCATACAAGACCAGCTCAGAGCAGCAATTTTTTAGACTGCTAACCCTTGCAGCTCTGTAAAACTACCAAGAGAAGTAACCACACATTACAAAGCTTAGGGTAAATATTAGGGACAGAATGATATCCTGATAGACATATATCCATACTGTCCTCTGTAATACACTTTACCATTTCATGTATTTTTAAATTAGTGGGAGACTTACTTTCAGTAAAGACTTTCTACATTAAGAAGGATTTTTCAGGATTGGCCACTACTAAATAAACATAAAGACTGTAACTTTAATTACAAAATGTTTTTCTTCTAAGATGGATTTGGGACTCCAAGTATCTGATTGTTCTCATTTTGAAAAAACATCATTGTGGAATGCCCTTAAAAAATGGTTAAGCACTGAAAGTGGTTTATAACTTCTGAGTAAACATGGATGTCTTCGGCTCTGCAGATAGCACAGTGAAAGTGTTCTTGAATCTATGTGAAGGAGGAAAGGAAAGAAAGAAAGAAATGTACTGTATAAATTACACCACCTATCAACTTCCAGCACATTGAAGACTAATTCTTGTAAAAAAGATGAAAAAGGGATAGATTAGTCCAGAATTCACCTTAAGTGAACAACTGATTTCATAAAACTGAAGACAGTATCCTATATAAAAATACAGAAAAAAATGAAATCCTTTGTGATGATTAATCTAAGTGATTCGTGCAGAGATGTTGATTTGGTTTTCAAAAGCAAAGCAATGATTAAGCAAATCTTCCATCTTGGATTCTCTCTGTCACTGCTAGTGAAACATTTTATTTGAAAAGATCTTTCACTCCACCAGAAGATAATTCTGGTTTTATTTTTTAAAGTACCAGGGAGTAATAAAACCATACTTATTAAGATAGAATTGTGCTCCATTTGGTGTATTTTAAAGATGTCAGGATTGGTTTGGTTTGTTTTGTTTTTTTTAAATTAACCAATACACACTTGAAATTACATCTAACTTATACATAGGGACTGGTCTCAATAAAAAGCAACTTGAGTCAGCTTTTCATCAGAATGAACTACCTGTTTAGTACCTGCTTAGTCCTGCTGTGCTAACTAGACTACAGTTTAATTTAGATCCCACATTTTCTTTTCAGTCATTTCTAGGAAAAGAAGAAATAGCTAAGAGTTGTTTTGGGTCTGAACACTGTTTCTGATATGTATGAAGTGTTTCTTGTTTATAAGTGTATCCAGTCAGACACATTAAGGAACCTGACATAAATGATTTAAAAGATCCATCCAGTTCTAGTGCACCAAAAGTAAAAATCAGCTGTGAGCCACTTTCAGTCCAGTTATCTCAAGGACTTTGCTACCAAGACTAAAAATGAAGACCTAGGAAATATACTAAACATCTCAATCCTGCAAGCACAATAGAGCACTAAAGGGCTAGATTCAATTTTTGGCACTGTCAAAGGAGCCTCATCCCTAGTCCTTCCTAACTATGTGAACAGCCAGAACAAAGAGATTTGCAAGTTTCTGCTTTAAGAAATGTGTCCCAGTTTAACTGTGTTAGAAATAATACTTCTGAATCTAATGAGTTGTAGCAAAAAATATGACCAAGGTATTACCAGTTACCTTTTGTAATGATGCAGCAAGATACATGTACATACTCTGTTGTATAATACTATATATTTTAGAAAGATAATAATTTGTTACTGATACAGTATTCCTATGGCTCTCTGTTTCTTATATCTTTGTTGAGAAGAAGGGAGAAATAGCATTTCCTTTAATTATGGAGCTTGGGAGTTAGCCAAGTGAAAATTAGTGAGCTTCCACTGTAACTAATTGAAGTTAGATATTGTTTTCATTAAACTCTCATCAACTTCACATTTTGTTTATTTTCAAGTGTAGGTTTCAAGTGTTGCAGATGTGTTGGTTAGGTCTCAGGGAGGGAATATCAGCTGTCACACCTGGTTCATTTGCTATGTTATGCCTTTTTGGTACTGAGCTACCGAACACCCTTTCCTTCTGTAATGCTTGAAAGATTTTTTGGGTGCCTTATAATTCATCTCACTTTCTAGTGGTTAAAAATCAATCTATGGCTAAGTGCTCACATAATTTGAATCAAAGTAGGCAAGCCTGCATGACTGTTAGTACCTATTGTTTGTGATGAAAATCTTTGTACTAATGTAGACTCACACTGTTGATAGTTCATTTTATTTTATTCTCTACATCTTTATGTTTTCAGAATCTGACCAAACTACTTAATGCTTAACAATGAGCATCCTAATATTTTAAAGGAATAATTGCAGTATACAAAAAAGAGAGATGGCTTTTGTCTTTCCAAAGAGAAAGAGATTTATAGGGGTAGGAATATGGTGCCTGGCTGGTAGTAGGGGTCACAGTTATTAGCAAGCCATTGACTGGCAATAAGACATATCAAGTAAATAAATAGTATGCTTCATTCATGTATGTAAACATATTCAGACCTTCTCTTCCTCTAAGTGGGGTCCAGCTTCTTGTGTCGACGGACTGATCTGCTACTGGTTTCAGTAGGGATAGGCTCTGCCATGTTACCAGCACTTTCAGAGGAGCTTGGGTACAGGCGATCTGAATAATTCTCAGAGTTATGCTCAAACTAGAATAAATGTTCCATAACAAACCACGAAATTATACAAATTGGCTTTGAATATTGCTTGCTGTATAATATCATTTTAAGTTAAGCAGATGTTCAAATTCAGCACATACTTGAGTATTTTGCTGAGTATGGGTCTGTTAAGCATAATCCCAGAACCTTTGTTGAGATGAACAAAATGATCGTTACGGATTTTGGTAGTATGATCCAACATTTTACAATATACATATAAAATCATATTTAAGGATTACAATAGAATTTGCCCCAAACCAATATACATCATTTTACCTATTTACAGGAAGATCACATAATACATGTAACCATCAACTTTGGTGCTGAAGCAATTTGTTTAATGAGTTAAATCTATATTTTATATTTAGGTTATAGATTTAAATGTATTACTTAGGCTGAAATCCATCTGGGCTTATTAAAGCGTAGTTCAAAGCCCAAAATGTAGCTAGGAAGGCAATAAATAAGTTAGCCAACTACAATGTGACCAACACAATAACAATACAGCCAGCTGCAAGCTGAATGTAGTAGAAACTTCTCAGCAATTAAAAATCACTATGCATGCACAGATTCTCATCAACTATTTATAACTGCTTCTTTTATTTATATTAGAGAAAATGTAATCATGTCCAGCAGCATTCTATTTTAAAGAACAAGAACTAGTTTAACAGGTAAAATTACAAGAATACAAGCTAGCAAATAACAGACCTTAGTTTTTAAAACAATATCCCACTTGTAGGAGGAAAACTGTCAGGCTCTGCTTGGAGTAAGTAATGGCATTATAGGAAGGTAAGTCAAGAAAGTACTTTATGACACCTAAGGCAAAGTCAAGCATGCCTAAATTGTCTTTACAGATACCCAGTAAAGAACACTATGCAGGGTGTTGCTGGCAAACTAACATGAACAAATCATAGGTTAAGACAAGTTTGGAGGCTGCAACAAACATCTGTGGGTCAGATCTAGGTAGGCAGGGAGAAATATGAATCACCCAGCCAGATGAAGATCAGACGCATGACTTCCGAGAAACCAAGCAGTATAGAAAAAACAGGTGAGATTTTTTTATTTAAAAACCTGACTTCTTCAAACTGCTTCAGCACCTCCCTCTCATTAAACAATGTATTGCAAAGTTTCATGCATGTGTATGGTGGATATTAAGAAAATCTTTATTTTTTAAGGATAAAGTCCATGTTCTTCTGTACTTGTTTCATTGAACAATCCTTCCTACTGAAGTCCCTTCAAGCAGAAATGTTTCATATATCATCATCCTTCTGGCCTCCCTCAGATTTCTTTCTCAAGCTGAATAGAAGGAATTACTTCAACTCTCCCCATCTAACCTTGTAACAATACATGTTCACAAAACAAAAGCTACCTTTGATGTCAATAGGCTTTGTGGGAAATGCTTCAGTTAATAATATTTAGTCATTCAATAGAAACTGCTTGTCCATACTTAAAATTTCAACCCAATTTCATTGAAAATAACCTGAAAAATGTCATTGATATTTTTACTGTAAGATTTTTTTTTTCAAAGCTACTGTTAATTTTAAAAGTGTTAATTTATATTTGAAAAAATGGGAAAAAGCATAGAAAGTTCAAATTTTTTTTTAAATATTACAAACTCATTCCCTTTTTCTTTGTTAATTTTCAAGTTGATTGAATTTGGGTCCTAAAGAAATTCACTTCAAGTTATATTTTCAATTAAATTCTTAGCATAAAACAGCAGCATTTAGAGGTCAGATTTCTGTCTCTAAAACACAAGCCTTTAGAGCTTGTTTTTATATGTTGGAGTGGAAGGATTAGTATCATGGTCAACCATTTCACATGGTGATATAACTTCATCCAGCTGTCCTATTTCATCTTGTGGAGTACAGACATATATGTGTATGTGTGTATCTGTACACATACATATACGTATATATTTCTTAATGAAGATTATACAAAACTGAAATTCACTGAAGCATTCTAGAGGTCCACTATATTAACTTGGGGCATAGTACAGCATCTTGAAATAGCACAGCAGTGACTGTCAGCTAGCCAGACTGCCTAATGTGGAGAATTTCCCTTGTTAGGTATCTTATTAAAGTTCTCAGCAGGGTTTCTGATTCGTCTCAACATCAAATGAATAGGACCAGCCTTTATTCAAGAAAGAGATAACTACAGTCTAACTAGATTATGCCAAATTCCAGAAATGTGCTTTCACAGTTGCCAAATATCTTTTTTTTTCTACTGTGCATATTTCCAAGGGGCCTATCACTATGGACCCTATTCATAGAACTGTTATCCTGGTTTAGCTGCACTACCACACCAATGACAGCAGCTTACTTGCATAAGGTGATTTGAGGTAAGTTATCCTTTGTTTTGGAGTATCCATGCAATTTTTAGTCATTTGGAAGTAGCTACTACAGCAACTAAGATGATGAAAGATCACAGCAGCCTCCCCTGTTCCCTTGTTTTTTTTGAGGATCCTCTTGAAGGACTTGAAAATGCTGCTACTATAACAGTTTTAATGTAATTCTAGGCATCTGTTACCAACTTTTATTAAAAAGTCTCTCATCAAGAGTATTTGAGTAGCGCAGAATCAGATAATACATGGACAGGAAATAAATAGCTGATCTCCAAAGTAAACCTGCAAGTACATTTCTCTATGCCCTATGTTCAGCAAGGAAGTAATCTCTTGATAGATACCCCAAATGAAGTAGAGTTCAAGAGCTTCAACCATTAGAACAAGTGAAACCTTCATTTAACTCCTTGTTCTGTCAGAGTGGGCTGACGAGAGAGCAAGTTACTGTGAATAAGAGCTATTAAAGGACAGAATAACTGTGAAAACTGCCTTTCAGGATCCTGCTCTCAAAGCCCAATGTTAGATACCTGTAATCTCTACACACTATCCAGAGATAGTTAAGTACCTCAGAAAGGCTACTTAAACTTGCTTCAGGGAGAGTGGGAAGGTGCCAGTCCAACAGCAAATGCTACAGACAGTGTCTATAATCCCACTCACATTTGAGGTTTGAGCAGTTTACTAAAGGCTGCAAACAGATGCCTCTATGTCTGCTCAACATCTGCAGGCAGGAATACTGATGGTAGATGACTACAAACCATACTAGCAAAGAGCTAAGTAAGGCTTGTTTTCTTTCACTGGTGGTGGCTGTTAACTCTTCATGTAAGACCTTCATGTATAACCATTCAGGGAGATCTGAGCACCTCTCCCATGTTGATATCTGTTTTCTACCAAACACCTGATTCATACAAAATAACCCCAGGGCCAGGCACTATTTTTGTCCCTCCTATAAAGTTACAGTTAAGCTACTTTTTGACCTCTCTATTCCTAGTCCCAGAAATCTTGCACCGAGGGATGCACCATGACCCAGCTTCAGCAAGATAGATGAAAAGGCTCCCCACCCTACTGAGGCTACTTACAGACTGGCACTTGGCAGATACCTAGAGACATCAATTTGATACTTGCAGAATAAAGACTGAATTCTCTATTTCTGTAGGCTTTGCAAGTGCTCTAGCTCCCTGGAGTAAAAGAATGAGCAAAAGTTTTGTGGAAGCACCACAATCTTTTTAAAAAGAAAATAATCACAACCACATTTTCTGGGAGGTCCAGTATAGCCTGACTGCATACAAAAATCCAGGTATTACGGGAAGTTAAGATGCTGGTTTGCCTAGAACCTAATGCAGGAGCTGGTTATCTAGCTGCTTAGAACACATATAAGCAGACTGGAAGCGTATCAAGATCCTCACACAAATGCTCCAGGCTCCCAGTACCTCCAAGCAAAGAGACCTGGTGAAATCACTACAGAGAGATCTAGTAAACTGCCTCAGAAATGTTTCCCATTTCTTCCTGAAAAACATTACTTTCAGTCAGTCCTCACCATCATGTCATTCTCAGATGTTACTTGCCTGTACTTTCCAATGGACTACTAGTCTCTGGAGTTTATTGTACATCTCTGAAGGTAGCTTTTTATGATTTTGTCACCACATACAAGATTACAGTCAATGGTGGAACCTAAACATGCACACACAAACATCAAGGGGAATGCATTCCTCATTTATAGTTAATGGCTTTCCTGATTAGCTAAAAATAGATCTGATAAAGAAACGAATACTTTAATGCAAAAATATGCATTCATTTGATAAAGTTCAGGGCTGAACAGTGTTTTTCAAGACGGTTAACTGGGCAGTTACGAGTCAATTAAATTTTAACATATCACATCACAGTAACAGTGGAGAAATTGTCCCTTCTAAAGGATCTGAAAAGATTACTAAAGTTGGGGTCATGAAGTACTGAAAAAGCACAGTAGAATATTCCAGTTTTGCTCCCCCACAGAATGCTTTGCTCATATAAATCTTAGTCATCTTAACACAACCTCACACTCAACTTTGACAATTTTAAATCAGCATATAAATCATAGTACATAGTCACTGAATATTGACAATATTGAGTAAAATAAATTAGTTTCTTCAAAGTCAGTTAGCACAGGCAATCCTCTCATCTTTAACACACCTTAAAAGCTTGTGTGGCCTGCAATTTAATTTACTCAGTGTTCTAATAATAGGCTGTTTCGGCAGGGTAATATAAACATTAGCCAGTGAGGTCATTAGGAGCTTCAGACTCCTCCTGAAGGCTTTACTTGAGAGGTTAGTGGGAGGCAGATTGCTCAGACAATCAATTTCTCTTCTTTTAAATTAAATTTCTTTTATAACAGAACAGTTTAGGTTACAGTAAGAGGGAACCAGAGAATGGTTGTAAAGTCTTAGGAAAAACTATTTTTAAAGTAATGGTGGGAACCAGTGTCTGGACTGTAGTGTCCCCACCCCCAAATCATCTGTTCTGTCCTAAACTTCTAATACAACTTACTTGGTGAGGAATTTGCCTGTTAGGATTTAACTTTCAAAAGCAGTTTAAAAGTACATGTGATAAATATTGACAAAGTTTTCCATGTTGAACTTGATCTGATGCTCTTGTTGTATGAAGAATTTAAGAAATTTGGACTAGGCTGTCCCCTATATAAATAAACATATCTCCCCACCTGCCATCCCCAGCCTGGGATGTTGTGTTCAGCATATGATAAACTGGATAAAAACAAACTAGCTCAATGACGAGATTTGGGGTGTAGGGGTGGGGAATACCAGAGTAACATCCTGCAAAATTGTATGGAGAACTGTAGTATAGGTGGTGCAGGCAAAAGGCTTTTAAGAAGCTGGATCATAGTTTCAAAGAAGATTAACATAAGCTGTTACATAAATACAAAACCAGTTCAGATAGTCAGGCTTTCACTTGACTTAGCATCTTGAGAAAGCAAGGAGGAAACAGTGGAATTAAAATCACTACATTTCAGGAAAAAGCTCTTTAATTTTAACCCAACCACCCTGTGGAACTTGCCACCATTATTTATCATTAAATCCAGTATCTTGGATTTAGTGAATTCATCGCAGTTTTTAGCATTTATATAGATAAAAAGATAATTTGTAAGTAAATATGGATAGATTTTTCAGAATAAATTGACCTCCAGACTTCTGCTGTTTCTATTATTTGCTGAAGGCATATTGTACCAGTTACAATAGACAGTGAGAAATCAGACTACTGATCTGAACTTGGAGACAAGTGATGCTTTCAGTGACACTGGTGTTTGTACAACTGGTCATCTCCTGGCTCATTCAAAACCAAATATAAAAGTTATGCAAAGAAGCAACAATTTTCCATTGTTGTTTAAAAAAGGCAATATTGAATGGTCTG
This sequence comes from Elanus axillaris, assembly GCA_026212715.1. Taxonomy (NCBI): domain Eukaryota; kingdom Metazoa; phylum Chordata; class Aves; order Accipitriformes; family Accipitridae; genus Elanus; species Elanus axillaris. Next base: position 165,130 of record JANZLQ010000008.1, on the reverse strand, counting down.
AGCACAAAGAGCTGTTCAGATATAGTCTGTACTACAGAGGAGACATCCAGCGTCTCATCTTCATTGCTTTTTTATGCTCAATATTCACTCTAACTGTGGAAGGATGTTTTCAGACATCAAATAGTCAGAAGAAGCACTGCAAAATGAGTCACACTGGTTCCATTAAAGAAAGCAATAAAACTCTCATTGGACTTCTATAGAAGAAGAATTTGGCCAATGCAGATGACATTTGAATATCTGTGTATATTCATATTTGTTTCTCCTATCTTGCTACATTCTGAAAACCTAGTTATTGTATTCCTTAAACCAGATCCTGCAAAAGCAAAACTCCCACTGCTGCCAATTTTAAAAATACAAAGAAAAGCTTTTGCATAAAGAGCACAGATAGTCTTTTTGTAAGCCAAAGGTTGTACAGTGCCACAGGAATATAACACTCAAACACACACAAAAAAAAGGTTATGTATTTCTGTCAGGAGGTCTCTGGCATCTTGCTTCAACACTAGGTGCACTGCTCATTATCTGTTGGTAGAAGAAGGGTGCTTCTTGTTCAGAACCTGTTACTTATGGCAATTTTGGCTAGATAAGAAAAATAAAGTCAAAATGAGAATTTATCTATAGAAGAGAAAGAAAAACTTATTTCCTTTTGGAGGAAAAGGCAGATGCATTCTAATAGTTACACATAGCAATAATTGTTGGAAGGCATGAGGAAAAAAATTATTAATGAATTCCAACTATGTGATTTCTCAAAGTGTTATCTGTTGAGAAATTCAGAAAATCTCAAGCGAAGGAAAATAAACACCATTTTTCTGAATCTGCAATTTCTGCCAATGTAGGCAGCATACAAATGAATATTAACCTCTTTGACCGTCTTTAATGTATAACATATGGTTTCTGCTGCTGGGCTTGTTGAAGGAGTTAAGCTGAGGGTATGGGGGAAGGAGGGAAAAAGTAAAGATGAGTGATTCTGGTGAGCATTTGCTGTTTGTACTCTAGCTGCAAAAACTGAACATGTTTGCAAGAGGGAAGAAAATTCAGCACTGCTGAAAACGAATGGCCTCACTTAAAGAAAACTGGAGGTGGCTAGGGAAGGGAATTTCTTTACTGAAAACAAATGTATTCTCACTGCACAAAAAAACCCACAACAACAAACAAACAAAATGAACTCAGTATCTCAAGACTGCTTAATACCTAACTGGGAATCTGTTTCTCACTGATTGGAAGAGAAAGGGCAGTAGGAGGGGTTGCCTCGAATTTCTCCCAAATGAAGGATTGTGGGGGTGGACTAGAGGGGGCTGAAGACTGTAACATCAGGAGACACATTTGTTCACTCTACATTGGCATTTCCAAGCTGAAGAATTTGTTTCTGCAAAAAAGGTTAAAAACTGTTCTGTGACTTGGGTTAAATTAATTTCTTTGGCATGAAAAGATAGACTTTTACTTCTCTCTGCTTGGTGCCCAAATCAGAGCAATCTGGTGCCCAAATCAGAGCAATCTTATTTTGTTTCTATTCCCTGTGTTAGTTTGCCAGCATTGTTAGGCTTTCTCTTGTTTGCACAGAAATATTCTGTCACCGAATCTGATTTCTTTCCTGTGTTACACATCCTAATTCACATCTTTATCCCCCATTGGTCCTTCTCGTCTTTCCCACTCTAAATGTGGGAAATTAAATTTTGTTTAAAACTTGTTCAAGTCTTGCTCAGGGCTTGTTTAGTTCTCATTTCTGTCTACTGGAGAGAAAAAAAAGTGTAAATACAAGAAGCTGGAACTTTCCTAAGTTTCAACAGCTCTTGTTGTTTTGGTTTTTTTCTTGCTTGAGGCATTATTTTTAAATGTCCTATTACAGAAGCTGTATTCTGTTACCTGAAACATGTAATTCAACTAACAATGCATGTTTTAAAATATTTCCCCCCCGAGATCATAAGTAGTTAAAAGTATATCCAAAACAAAACTAAGGTCCAAAGAGTCTGCATCATTCTCTGTGAATTCCACTTTTGCTATAGTTATGCTCAATGCCTACATAATGTTCTGACAATGCTTATCTAACCAGTTTTTGAAGACTTCCAATGATGAAGACTCTACAGTCCTCCTAAGGACACCACTTCAATGTATTAATTGCGACAAAATCTCCGGTTCTTTTTTTCCTCATCTCTTCCTAATCTACAACAGTTTCTTGCTGCAATTTAAAATAATTTTTTCCTGTACTCTCTCACACAGATATGAGAATCAGAATATTTCCTTGCTAACAGGCTTTTATGTTCCTGAAAGCTGTCCCCTTTCTCTTATGAGAACCATAATTCTCTACTGGTGAGACTCACAAGATCTATGGGTTTTCCCCTTTGCAATTTGTGTAATACTACTGACATATATTCTGCATATCATCATGAACCTAGACCTGTTTATGAAAAACAACCAAATCTTGATTAAATGCACAATGATAACATAGACTGCATCTTCTAATACTTAGTTTCAAGTGAAAACAAAGGAGTTTTGTTTTGTCTAGCTCTCTTTAACATACACTTTTCTAGTGTTTTGGGCAAAATTCTTGGTAAACCAGTGATAAGAAAGAAAAAACTTACTTCATTTTTAGGTAGCCTGCTGTACATACCTTCAATAAACAAAACAGGGAAAAAAAAACCCCAACAAAACAGCAGGTCAATTGTATGTTCTTTCCAGATATATTTCTTGGTTTGTATTTAGCTATTTCTTTTCTGCCCCAAGCTTTCATCTTTTTCCTGTGGGTGACACCAGATTTATCACTGTCCTTGTGCAACCTCTGCCTCATGCAGGATAGAACACAAAAGAAACTCAAACTGATTCACTGGGGAGCTCTGTAACATGACAACCGCCCCTAATGTTCCATTTAAGTAGACCTGGACTAATTTAATGGTGCGTTGTTTAAGGTCTTCCTTCTTGCAGCCTATGTTTATTATATCAATTTGCATACAGTTGGTAAGTTCTGTGTATTGTTATCATTTTACTTGTATGACTCTGTGCAGTCATCATGACAAAGAATTACTCTTGAGAGGTATTTGAAAGCTTTCCAACTTTTCTCAAGATGACAGGATAGGATGCTGGAAATGATTGAAGTCATGGAATGAAAACCATCATGGGAATATGACTCAGGACAAGTCATCACCACATGGAAAGCTGTCATTAAAAAAACCTCATGTTAGAGTTCAACATACAACTCTGAGTCTTGCAAAGTTGCTGGAAGGCATGTTAACAAACAAGAATCAGGTTCTGGAGGTTTATATCAGTGGTCTTTTTTCAAGGCAAGAGTTTTGTCTTAAAGAAAGAGACCTTCCAAAGTTGGACTTGACTTCTGGAACGGGTTTTCAGAATGAAGTCAAAATGGGCTTCAAAATTCCTCCACACTACCTTGCTTCCCTCTAAGGGGTGCAGGCTATTGCAGGAAGTGAAGCAGCATCTGATATTCCAAATTATGCTGGATAACAACATTTCTGATAACAAAGCAACTGTAGTTAATGTGAGATCACTCTCAAGTCTCTATAATGTTTTCTGCAGTCTTTGGGGCATAAAAAAAAAAACGCACCAGTTGTTCTCCCAAGATTGGACTTTGTGCTCTATTAGCACCCAAAGGATTCCTGAGGATCTGCCCTGAAGTATTTAACCATAGAAACTGGCCAGGAACCATCCTATTCTTTTGTCTATGTTGAATCATACATTACTATTTTAATCTGCTTGAGCATTTAATTTTATCTTTCAAGCAAATGGTTTGAACTCTATTTCACTTTATTTTTTTCTACTTGTACTCTTTGGCCAGTTCAACTCTTCTGGATTCTCTTAGCCCTATTTTTTTATTTTCCCCATTAACCATCATAGTGGCATCTAGCATGCCAAAGTACTCTGAAGTCCAAAAATGTCCCACAGAGAGGTCTTTCAGGATGAGGTCGTACTTAAGTTCGGTATTAAAACATGAAAGAGAATATTGAATGGCCCCTGAATCTACATGAGAAGTACTAAAGGACTTTTTTCTTTAATCTACAGTATTTACTCTCCTTTCTTCCTAATCTGTCATAATTCTTTGAAAGCACATAATTAAACTAAAACTAGAAGCATCAAAACTGCTTTGGTTTTTAGTTATCATTTTTCCTTTTATCTCCGTTCATTTCTAGTTTTCTCATTAGCATAATGGCTGTATTGGCAGTTATTACAAGAATAAGATTATATCATGATGAACGCTTCCACCGTGAAGTACTTAAACTAGGGTGTAAGCTCATTAGGAACTCAATGGCTGTAGTGGGAGCCAAGAATGCTCAACACCAGCTAAAAAATACACAGCATCTTGCAAAATCTGCCCTAACTGTTTCATTCTCAATTCCATTTCATTTCCAGTTATATTTGTTGTTCTTTTTTATCATTTGCTTGTTTTTTTTTTAACTTTTTCCAGAGGACCTCATAGTTTACAATTTAGATCAGCAAACCTGTATCAGTTTGGCAGGAGAATGTGCTCAGCACATCATGAACTGAAGTAATTACAGTGTCCCATCTCTATAGTATTAGGATGCTCCATAAATTTTAAAAATTTTACTTTCATAGGCTGTGCTCAGCACTTCAAATAATCTTCCCCTGAAGATTCTCAAGTTGAGTTATATTCATCATATAACTTCTTAGCTTTACAGTAATTTCTGGTTGAAAATGTAAAGTGCATATAAATTATAAAAGTATTTAATCTTTTTTTATGCAGCTAAAACTAAAAAAGCCACTTTTTTATCCTTAATCCTCTTGATTTATTTGCCCTGTCCATTGATTACTATTTTTTTAGTTATGACCTTATTAAACATAACTATAATTCTGAGGTTTTATTGCATATGTTTGTATTGTTTTATTATACCGCAACCAAGAAAAGAGCCATACACATGATTACACTCAATTCCTAAATGGTATCACACTACATGAAATATACCACCTCAGTGAATGATCTTCCTATTTTCACACTATTTCACACTATTGCACTGGAATTTGTAGAGTAGCAGGAGATATATATATATATATATATATATCTCATCTAATGCAGTTAGGAATAGGTCAACAGGAATCCCTAAACTGCTGACTGCCAGAAGCCTGTAGGGCATTTCAAGGAAGAATATTTAATAGATTCCTTTTAGTTATTGTATTGGGTCTGGCTGAGGTGGAATTAATTCTCCCCATAGCAGCCCTCATAGTGCTGTGTTCTGCATTGGTAGCT
>JANZLQ010000008.1:137813-159821 GCA_026212715.1 Elanus axillaris | reverse complement strand
TTTCACTTATTAAACTGCCCTTATCTTGACCCACAAGCCTGTTGTTATATTTTCTCCCCCCTGTCCAACTGAGGAGGGGAAGTGATAGAGCGGCTTTAGTGGGCACCTGGCGTCCAGCCAGGGTCAACCCATCACAGTTATGTACTTTATTCAAGCATCTCCTACTTGACACTGTTAGAGCAAGGATATTGGACCAGATGGTCCCTTGGGATGACAAAATTTGGCTGTTTCTATGAAGAGAAAAGGCTCTTTTATTTTAGAACAAATAATATTAAAGCAAGATAGTAGTCAGCATGAATGCCAAAAACATTGAACTTTATTGGAGGCTACAACATCAAACTACAGTGATAGTAAGGATGTGCTATTTGACCAAAAGTGTAGTAAGATGACTGGAAATGAGCATAAGATTTCTTACCCAAAAAGGTTCTCAGCTTTGGAGGGCAGTCTTTACAGTGCACTTGCTTCACCCCTGACAGAATATATGGTTTTATGAAGGACCAGTGTAGCAGCCCAAGAACTTAAGTCCTTCACATAATCACAAAGAAGAGCTGGTTTGGGAATTACACTATTGCCTTCCCTGAGATGTTCTGCTAATGCAGAAGCATAGTCTGAAGCCGGGGCTTCTGAGTTGTCTCTTGTCCTCTCCAGAGACCATTTTACGTGAGCTCCAACAGACAAGTTATTGAAAACAGATAACCCTTAAAGGCTTGGATTGTGTGAACTGGTGATCTGTTCTGCGGCCTTTGCAATAAGAAAGCCAATGTTTCTTACTCTGGAGTGTTATATACACACTGTACATACCCTACGTTGACAGGTGCAGCCACAGGTGGCTAACAGACACAGCAGTTTGTGCAGCAGTCTGTGGGTTCTGCTTTGGGAGCTTCTGGATCTTCCGGGAACAAGGTCCAGGATCATTGGGGAATGCCTGGATTTCAAGTCTGAGAAACCTGAAGGTACCTGCTGCTACCAGGTAAGGATGAGGTAAGCTCTATTATCTTCTAAGAGCGCAGTCAGCTGCCCTTAACCTGAAAGTGCCTGAAGCCTTTGTTGAAGCTGTTCCCCGATTGCAGATGGTCAAGCACTGGTTTAGGTATTGCTAGGAAGGGGCTTATAAAAGAGCTAGGCCTAAAGTACAGCTCCCAGATGCAGCAGTGTGTACAGAAGTTGTCACAGCAGGGTACAAAGAGGGGGTCCTCATCTCAGTTCACACCAGCATAAACATTCTCACGTATGGTTGTAATGTGCCACAGTGCACGTTCCCCAGCAGATGCTGGAGCAGCTGTCGCAGCCAGAGTGGAGGCTTTGATGCAGACAGGACTTTGGGTGGTGGATGCAGGCCTCCCAAGTCTGAGACTGCAGATAGTGCCTGGGGCCTCTTGTTGTGGCTGGGAGAGATGGTCTTCTTTGCTGCAGGAGGTGTGCAGGTGTTGAGAAGCCATGTTACCAACTGGAGGAGTCACGGAAGTCCACAGGCTGCACAGCATCAGAGAGGATGAGAGAGAAAGAGACACACAGGATCTTCTCAGAGACTCAACAGCCTGAAGAGCACCAAACCCCAACTGCAGTGGAGACACAGAGTCTACCTCTAGCAGAAGAGTAAGGCCAGCTTGTGGATGAGGGTAAATCGGTGGATACTGTCTACCTAGACTTCAGTGAGGCTTTTGACACTGTCTCCCATAGAATCCTCATAAAGAAGTTGATGAAGTATTGCTAGGATGAGCAGATGGCGAAGTGGATTGAAACTTGGTTCAATAGCCAGGCCCAGAGGGTGGTTTTCAGTGGCACAAAGTCTAGTTGGAGGCCAGTAAGTAGCAGTGTACCATAGGGGACAGTACTGGATCCAATCATGTTCAACAACGTCCTTAATGATCTGGATCATGGGGCAGAGTGTACCCACAGCAAGTTGGCAGATTAAACCAAACTGGGAGGAGTGGTTGATACACCAGAGGGCTGTGCTGCCATCCAGAGGGACCTCGACAGGCTGGAGAAATGGGCAACATAAGAGTCCCATAAAGTTCAACAGATGGAAGTGCAAAGTGCATCTGGGGAAAAATAACTCCAGTAACCAGTACTGGGGCCAGCCAGCTGGAAAGCAGCTTTGTGCAAAAGCACCTGAGGGTCTTAATGGACAACAAGTTTAACATGAGCCAGCAGCATGTCCTTGTGGCAAAGAAGGCCAACAGCCTCCTGGGCTGCATTAGGTAGGGCGTTGCTAGCAGGTTGAGGTTCTCGCTCTTCAGCTCTGGTGAGGCTATACCTGGAATTCTGGGTCAGGCTCTGGGCTCCTCAGTACATGGGCAGGACAAAAGGCAATGGGCACAAACTGAAATACAGGAGGTTCTGCCTGAACATAAAGAAAAACCTTTTCTTTACTGTGAAGGTGACTGAGCACTGGCACAGATTGCCTAGGGAAAATTGCAAGTCTCCCTCCTTGGTGATAATAAGAACCTGTCTGGACATGGTTCTGGGCAACCAGCTTTAGGTGACCCTGCTTAAGTAGGGTAGATGGACAAGATGACCTCCAGAGATCCCTTCCAACCTCTACCCTTCTCTGATAAGTCTAAGGAACGTAATGGTGAAGGCTAACATTGGAATGTTAAAGAATCAGGTCTAATTTAGGTGGAAGTAGTTGCTTACCCCAGACTTCAGCCTTCACCTCTTTAGCCAATACACATGATGAACACAAATGCAGATCTTTGACATATTGCATTTATGCAGAGTAGCCAGAAAGCCACCCTAAATACAAGGTCCTGTACCTGGGTGATGGCAGCCACCAGTATCAATACATATGAAGGGATTGAGAGCAGACCTGAGGAGAACTTGGGAGTACTGGTGGATGAAAAGCTGGACATGAGCCAGCAATGTGCACTTGCAGCCCCAAAAGCCAACCATATCCTGGGCTGCATCAAAAGCAGCGTGGCCAGCAGGTCGAGGGAGGGGATTCTTCCCCTCTAGTCCACTCTGGTGAGACTTCACCTGCAGTACTGCATCCATCTCTGGAGTTCTCAGTACATGAAAGATATGGACCTGTTGGAGCAGGTCCAGAGAAGAGCCACAAAAATGATCAGAGGGATGGAAAACCTCTCCTATGAAGAAAAGCCAAGAGAGTTGGGGCTGTTCAGCCTGGAGAAAAGAAGGTGTTGTGGAGGCTTACAAAATTAAATTAGGCAGGTAATAAGCTCAAAATGAACTTTATTCCAACCCAAATTGTCTAACAGGTGATAAACTAAGAATGAAATTTGTTCTAATCAAATCGCTTAACACTCTGACAAATATTAATAAACCACAGGTCCAAGATGCCAAATGGAATCAATACTACACAACTGACTTAAGAATTCTTAAGCTTTAGAAATTAGGATCCAAAATGCACAATCACTCACCTGTAAGATGAGAATGAGGGCTCTCAACCTGCAGGAGTTACCTTGGGCAGCATTGCAACCCAACGGGAATGTCCCTGACTGCAGACCCCCTGCTCTGAGGAAGACTGGCTCAACTTGCCCTCCAGTGGGGCTCCATTTATATCCTAGTCGAATCTGACCTGTGGTCATATCTGGTCCACAGTCAAGAAGTTTCTTTCGACCGAGGTGTTTCACTGGCTGAGGGCCTTGCCTTTCAACCGAAGTGTGTGACAGTCGACGCAAGGGAGAGCTGTGGTTCAATGAGTGAGAAATCTGTAGTGCTATTGGGGTGGTGCACCTGCCCCAGAAGGCTCTGGGGAGACCTTGTTGCAGCCTTTCAGTACTTAAAGGGGGCTTATAAGAAAGATGGGGACAAACTTTTTTAGCAGGGCCTCTTGCAATAGGACAAGAGGTAATGGTTTTCAATTAAAAGAAGGTAGATTTAGACTAGATAGGAGGAAGAATTTTTTTATGATGACGGTGGTAAAACACTGGCACAGGTTGCCCAGAGAGGTGGTAGATGCCCCATCCCTGGAAATGTTCAAGGTCAGGTTGGATGGGGGTCTGAGCAACCTGGTCTAGTGGAATGTGTCCCTGCTTATTGCAGGGGGTTTGAACTAGAGGACTTTTAAAGGTTTCTTCCAACCCAACCTAGTCTATTATTCCATGATTCTATGATACCTGGAAGAAATTAAGTCAAAGCAGTATACCTCAGTAACATAGATCTGATATTAAATGGAGAATTGCCAACTTAGTAAAAAGTCCATGAAGTACGTTACAAAAAAAAAGATAGAGACCTTTTTTATAGAAGTGGGGTAGAATAGGGTAAGATAACATTAAGTGTCTGCACTCTGAGTATAGGGATCAAACAGGAAAAATTAGTATACTTATAGAAACCATACCATGGCTTGATCAGAAGCAGAGAAAAAAATTAAGGGATAAACTGACTGATATTGGTGTAGAAATGGAGTTTTACTTTAAAAAAAATGAAGAGTGTTACACACATGAGTGCAGCATCTGCTTTGTTTTCTTCTGCTTCAGCATTTGTTGAACAACCTGTATCCTCTCTGTTTTTTTGTAGTTTACAAAGAACTGAGGGAAATATCTGTTGAAAATACATGGTTGAAAACAAAACAGAATAAAACAGGCTTGATTTAACTGTAGGTATTTAATAAACAATTAAATTAAAAGGAGGTGTGGGCTGAAACAAACTGTTTTGTAAATTATTAGGTGAAACAAAGAACAGTAATGGAAGTTTTTGCCACTGTATTTTTTGAGAAAAAATACAGCAGTGTATATTTTTAAAAATAGATTTGAAAAAGTTGAAAGCAACAATTAAGAGCAGCTCTTTTACAGTACATTTTGAATAAGAAGACATTAGCTCACAATGTAGAAAAGCACAATGGATAGAACTGATCACAAAGCAATAGTTTGTGATTTTAAGATGAGGAACAAGTGAGAGCAGTGGAACAATAAAAATCTTCAAACAAATGCAAATTTCAGCATAGAGAATTGCTAGAATAGACCGCAGGCAGGGAAAAAAAGTTCAGAAACAGCTTTAGTTTTCACAAATGTCACTATTAAGTCAAAAGAACAAACTGTTTCAATACAGAGAAAAGATAGGAAATTATATGCCATTACTGCTACAAAATCTTGAAACTAAAAAGATTTGTGTGCAACCTGTCCCTGTCTCTAAGTGAGAAAATGTGTACCCATATAGAGATATAAAACAGAAAAACAGAAGACTGAAAGAAATAACACTTGGTAAGGGACACAAAGTTAGGAAAGCTTTTATAAATGAGACAGACAAAAAGGACAGCAGGAGTTTTCTTACTGGGCAGCAAGCAAACCATAGATGACTCAAAAAAAATTCAGTGTCCACTTTGCTAAGTAAAAAAAATACCACGCTTGAGTATCATTGTTATCTTATGGCAGGCAATTATTTTACATTGCTCCATGCAAGGTAAGCCTAAGCTGGAACACTGTGTCTGGTTTTAGGTACCACACTATGAAAGTTGCCAACAAATTGGAACAAATTGAAAGAACATCAGGTATACGAGGTTTTGTAAACATAACCCAAAAGGAAATATTTAAAAGTAAATTGGATTTGCTTAGAGAAGAATGAAAGGGTATGTAATAGGTGTCTCCAGGTACATATTAAATTATTGTAAAAAGAGATGGATGATTAATATTTCTCGGTTATGTAATCGGCCTAATTTGCAACAAGGAAGATTTAGTTCAGAAAATTCTACCCAACAGCTATTTATAAGGATATTAAGCCAAAGCAATAGCTATTGAGGTTATGAAACCTGATCAATGGTTAGGTCTGTTCATGAAGTGATCAAGCAGTTTTAAAAATAAATTGGATCAACATTCATCAACAGTGTTGTAACCATACCTGGTTCTTCAACATGGATGAAACATTTGCTTACTCTTCTTGCTTTCTTGTATATTACCACACCATTGTGTTCGTTATTTAAAAGTCAATCCTTTTTCTGATTTTTTTTTTCTTATGTTTTATGGTATTGTTATAGGGTTTAAGAGCCCCTTTTCCATTCTCATCCAGTTGCGATTTATCTTGGATGGACTGTGTCAAGACCAATTTCATTCTGCTAATTCTGTAATGGTTTACTGAAATGATTTACAATCAAGTATTTTGCAGCTGAATCAGTAACCTGATTCAGGAGGTGAGCTTCTGGCATCAACTAGTCAAACTTACTTTTTACTGAAAAAATAACGTGCCTGTTTTTCAGTCCTGTATTTCACATGACACTGTGCGGTCCTGTACCTCTTTGTGTGACAATCCTTACAAAGACAAATCCCTATAAAGACAAATACAGTCGCTTTTACTTATCTCACAAATCAAATGTTTCATTTTCCAGTAGCAAAAATCCATTTTGCATTAGGGGCATCTTAGTATTTAGGGCAACAAATGAAGCTGTCATTTGCCTTTTTGGCAACAGTAACTCCTTGAAAAAATCCTTCTAGACTTCTTCTGAAAGCCCTAACCCAGGATCTCTGCTTTCACCTTAGTGGTCCCTGATAAAAAGACCACGTACTGTTTGTCAGTCAGTTTTTTGTTCTCCTGTGTCCTTCTTTATTGTAACACAGTATCTGCATCATTATCAGCAAGTAAAGTTTCTTGCTGCTGCTCTGCTCAGCCTGTTCTTTTCTACAGCAACAGTTTCTTTTGCTCTCTTCCCATCAGCTATTAAATCCGACCATGCTGCTGTGAGTTTTGCTGATTACCTTGTCCCAACTCTCCCTTCTTCAGGCAAGTATGAATTGCCCTCCTTGTACCTTGCAAAGAATGCTTTTATTTGTCCTAACCTGTGGGGTTGCTTTCAGCATGCTTTAATGTAGTGCAATATGGAATGAAAATAATTTAAGATCTGGAAAGAAAGCTAAGAAGTATAGTAGTATAAACCCCTTGAAGGTAAAGCTAGAGGAATTCCAGAGACCAGCTTCCACCAGCTTTCACTTCTAAACCATATACAGTTACAAAACCTTCATAAACAGCACCAACCAACGTTTTCTTTCTATTGGACCCAAAGAATTTATTGACAGAAAAATAACTCTTGTTATACTGAGAAGAAAATTTGTCAGCCATGCCACAGGGTTTTTGCCAGGTCAGTGACTAAGCTTGAAAGATGTACTGCTGTTACTTCACTTGAAGATGGCAGGGGTTAGTGCAAACATTGTAGGTGTTAATTTTTACTCCTTAAGCAAACTTAATATGAGGCTCATGCTGGGATCAGAATGATAGTGCTTATTGAAAATATGCAAAACACAAGGCCTAATCACCTGTAAACCAGTTGGAGCTTGGAGAGTCCTTAAACATGATATCTGGTAATCATCAGTAGCAGATTTACAAAATAGGTAAAGAGATACTACTCTATCCTACAAATTTTACTCTATTCTGGCTCTACCTGGGTCAGGTGGGTAATTTTTATAAATTTTGTATTCAGCCAAAACCAGCATAGTGCCTCCAGCTCTGCTGCCCAGCTAGGCTTGATATCCTCCCACGATGGACTGTGGCTACTCCTGAAGCAGCCCAGAACACAGAGAAGACTGTGATGGCTTTGAAAAACCCCAGAAATGTCACAGGAGGATTTATTAAACTGAATTGTATACATCTATAATGTATGCAATCATCTGACCATCTACATCTGACCATTGATTCTGTAAGGAGCTGGGGAGGAAGAAGCCATTTTGTGTAACAATTCACCTCATCATTTTGTGTCATTATTTCAGGGTGAGATGAATTGTACTTATCTCTCTGCACTGCCTATCAAGGGAGGTGAGCGCGTCTAATTCAGATGTAACTATCTACTCTGTAGAAGTTGAAAGTAATGCAGGATGAAGCCTACTCTACTCGTTTTGAGAAAAGCTTGCTGACAGAGTTCAGACTTTAATCCTCCATATTTGAGAAGACCTGCCATCAATTGTGAACCACTTCCTATTCTTTTTTCAAAACAAAGTTTAAAAATATATATACCATTAGCAGTGGCAGAGTAATTTGGTTTAGAATCCAGTCTTTCCAGACAGATGTAATTTTACATTACTGTGATGAAGTGCTACCTCTTAGAAGAACTTTACAAATATAGGTTAATTTTTACTGTGACACTTCTGGATTTATTCAAAGATACTCCACTTCCATCATCTTTTTACTCCTTTTTCTCTCTCCTGTAGGTTTCTCCTCAAAAAACAAGGACAGCTAATTTCTGGCTTTAGCCAAAGGAATTACTCTATTTTTCCAAAACAAAAGTAGTGGTTTCAAGATGACTTTCATTTCAAAAGTAATCTGAAAAAAAATGTAAAGCATATCACATAAATCCAAAATGAGATCATTTCAGGTTAACTGAAATGCTTGAGGATACTTCTCCCAATTTCCCTCCCCACCATAAAGCATGGAGCTTGTTTTATCGAGGAAGTTTGGAAAGCATGCTTTGGCTAGCTTGCTTTTCCCTAACACAGATCTCCCTTCCTGCTTTCCACCCCTCTATCACACACAAACACCTCCCACCCCAATAACAGACCAACTCTCATAGGCATTCTACTAAGAGCAAACTGATTCCCCTTCTTGTACAGCCACTGTGAGGGCTCTTTGATCTGATTTTGCCTGAATTAATTCAGAGTAAGGGCTGCCACACCATACGCTCCAGTCCGGAGATTTACTGACAGCTATCCAGAAGAGCTGTTTATTACCTGTCCATGAAAACAAATAAAACAAGTAAATAGAGACAAAGGTATAAACCTGATGACAGTCTGCATCCACTTAACAATATCCAACTGTAAACCAAAGAGCAAAACAAAACAAGCTGGCATCTGGCACTCTGGGTGCTGCAGAGTTTGCTGCCAGCCACAGGGGCTTCACAAAATCAAACTTCAGAAAAAGAAAAATCTGTGGGTTAGTGTCTGTATTTTGTAATGTTTACAAGCACTTGGCTAATGACACAGGATGCTGGCAGTATCATGCATATAGCATTGGTAACATTATCTACTTCCTATTTTATATTGTTTCCAGTGGAGATGCATGAATGTATTTGCTCTCACGCTGTTAGGTTAAAATGCCATGCTGTTTTTCACGTTAACTCACTAAAAGCTCTACCAGCATAGAGTGAGTCAAATTTTGCTCAGTATGTGGCACTGAGTGAAGAATGACTGAAAAGAAAGATGAAGCCGCTAGACTTCTGTTTAATGTATTTGGTGGAAAAGCAAGGAAAAACTTCCCCCTGCAGGGAAGTATAAAACTACCTCCCCAAAACCTCATCTAATTTCTGATAGAGGCAGACTTGCCCTCGCTTAGAGGAACTGGAGAATTTTCTTTTTTGTGTCCTCGCTCTCTTTTTTCTTACTGATGAAAATAATTATTATTTAATTATCCAACATGTTACAGTCTCTGTAGTGTTTCCAGGAAGACATAAAAAATCTGTTTGGTTTTTTGTCTTCTAGAAAAGCTTGATTTTGGGAAAGGAAAACTTGCCCCAAGGGCTGAAGCAGGAGATGTTGGTTGTGCCATGCCACAGAGCAAAGCTGTGGGCTAAAATCATCACAGTCGAATTTCATCTCAATTAATTCATCAAATTACCTGTAAATGTGACTTTTCTGTTACATATGATTTCAGTCAGCCTCTCAGTATTTCTTTTCACTTGTGTCATGTGCTTTCTTTATTTTTTATCTTGAAACATCTATTTTTACTTTGACTGTTCCTTTTCAATTCCCTCCCTCACTGAGGCTTCATTAGATAGCTTTCAGATTCGGGGCTTTTTTTAAAATGGGGCAGTTTTTCCTCTGAGAAAAGAATGAACATCTGTGCATATTTATATGTAGATTATTTTTTTTGTAATCAAAATGTATACACAGTATTTGCTGAACTTGAGCAAAGGTGGCAGAAGAGACCAGGAGAAAAAGAAAAAAGAAAAAAAAAAGTCATTGCAGTCTAAGAAAGCCCTAGATATCAGAAAAACAAATGACCCAGATCCTGAAAAAAATCCCTTGAAAGCACAGGGAAGGCTTTCTTTCTGTTTACCCCTTCAAATTCCATCCCAGCTCTCTGTTTGGTCATAAACTTTGGCCTCCTTTTATTTTCATGGTTTTTAACTGTCCAGCTTCACCCCCAAAATTTTGCTTGGGTCAAAAGCCAAGAGAAAACACTGTACTTGCCTTCTGGACTTCTTAAAAGACATATTGTAAATCACAGTTTCTAATGCTTCTTTTCTGCATTATGTCAAGTAGCTGGAATTCCATATTTTCCCCATGTTTTTAATAAATGGACATGTCACCGGGAAGGCACCAGCCTGGCTAAGCAGTTGACTGGTGTCACAAATATTAGTGCTCCACTCGTTTATTTTCACAGCTTCCACATGCTGTACCTTGAGTCCCGCTGCTACCCTATTTAACTTGACATGTTTCTGTTTATGCTAAGCAGGCTGGATCTTATTGCATCCATTTAGGAACACATGTTACTTAGGTTACCCTGCACTCCTCCGTGCTGTCATTTGTCACAGCTCTCTCAGGACTGACTGCAGGTAGTGCACTCTCCTGTCTGTGTCACCCTTCCCACAACAGCTCTTGGAAAGAGAAAGGAAGAAAGATGAGCTTTTAATGTTGTTACAAAGCCATATGCACCCTGCTGCCACCACATCAGAGAGTGTCTTTTCTCCCAGAGTGTTTAATACACCTATTTTGACGCTACAGAAAATTAATTGTGAAGGATACTGCAGTTAGAAAAGTGTTGATTTTTGCCTGGGGAAAAGAAAATCAGAAAAGGCTCTAAAATTCACTGTTCAATATTAACTTAATCACAATACATATTTTAGCAATGTACAGTGTGTTAGTTTTAATGCCGAGCTACAGTTCTGTGCCTATCTCTTTGTCTAGTCTAGCCTGCAGCTCTTGCTGGCTGTGAAAGTTAAGATCTATAGCTATAATATTTGCTATCTGACAATACGTTTCAAAGTTAACAGCTTTGTGGTGGTTTCCCGATCTTGTTGCATATGTTTTTTCACTTGCAACACCCATTAAAGTTTAATAGGAGAATTGTACACATCGTGAACATGAAAATGAGAATATAATTACCCCTCTGTTTTCAGATCACTAAAATCAATCTTCTTGTTTTGTTACAAAGTCTCAGGCTGGCTGTAGTTGAAACTATTTTCACAGAAGTCCTCAGAAAACCTAGTAAGTGTAATGACTACCTACCCTACAAATCAGAATATTTCTTCTTGTGTCTGAAGTTTGAAAGCCATTTATACTCTTCCTATAAAACATTATCCAAACCCAAAATTCACGAAGTATATAAATATGATTCTATTTGTCTGAAGTGATTTCAAAGGAAATGCAAAAATAGTACCAGGAAAATTGCTAAGCAGCCTTAGACCACCTGCTAGACTGCTATGTTTTTTATAAGGGGCAAGGGTTTGTTTTTTCTTTAAATAGCTTTAATTATGCATGTAACTGACATGGAATTCTGTCCTCGGGAAATAATGTGTGCTGGTAACAGACATATTTAACTTGGAAATATGATTCCATAACCATTCCTAGAGTACAACGGCAGTTGCTGAAACTCAGAGAACTCCCAGAACAAATCTGTCAGCTGACTATATGGTCAACAAAGCCTCATCAGCCAAAGCAGCACCTGCAATTGATTTTGCTAGTAAGTCTTCTCTCCTTGAGCAGCATTTGTCCCCAGATAAAGCCTACCCAAAAGCATCACTCAGGTAGGTGGGACCTTGACCACAGCTGCCCAGCCCTAACTGATCCGGTGGTTCTGGTGTGTGCTCAGACAAGAGATGCTCAGATAAATATTGTGGGGATGCCAGACCGAGAGCACTGCAAAATGAGACACGGGCTCATCTGTCCTGCTGTAGTGGTTTAGTTACCTGCAGGAAAGAAATGAGAAAACACAGGCAAGCTATTAGCAGCTTGCTGTCTCTGTAACTTGTTTGGGGCAGGAGGCTGGAAGGTGATGGTAACGCAGGTCCTGAACTGTAATTGGCTCTGGATATGGGGAAAATCACAGACGTCAGCCCGGGGCTGTGTGAGTAGCAAGGCCTTTGGCAGCTTATTCTGACAATCTGTTTTTAAGCAGCAATAAAGAGTGAAACCAGCTGCCCCTCGGGGGACACTCAGTACCCGGGTGTCTGGCAGGCTGTATCAGTCTGGGCTTGAGGTGTAGCTACACACCGGGGCTGGGGCTACCAGCCAGGACCGGGTTGGCATCAGTGTCCTCCTTCCCTGGGTCTGTTGTGCAGGCCTGAGCTGTACCAAAGTCTGGGGGAAACCTGGGGCCGGTGTTGGCATGAGGGTGTAGTGTGCTTGTGTCAAGGTACAGACATCTTAGAATTGGGATCTGAGCACAGAAATCATTATCCCATCTTCCGCGTCAATGAATTTCATGCCACTGAGTGGTACGGTTCTGTTCTTATGGTTATGGCACCCTACACTCCCCCATGATAAGCACTGCAATAAATATTTAGTTCATTCACAGGCAGCAGCTGTTTATCTGGGCTGTTGATTTCAAACTGTCTCACATCAAATTTCCTGAAACCTAGGATTTCTCATGCACCAAGTAATATTTATTGCTGTTGTATTGCAAAACAAAATCCATCATGAAAATTTCACCATTATGGCACAATTTTATTTCTAAATGATATAAATATCTGATTCCTTCCATCCCGCCTTCTTCAAAACCATCTGCAAATTCTTTACTTTTGGCTAGCTGAAAGCATAGAGAAAAGTGCAGAAAATGTTTCATTTGTTTCTCCACAAGTGTTCAGCTTCAAAAAGAATTCTTAATCACCATTTGCTCTTCATGCAAAATATGGTTTCAGAGAAAATTTTGAACTTGAAAAAAAGCTTTTTAAAGAAGTTGTTAAAAATGTATTTCAGTAGTAGATGTTCATATGGTCCTTGCAAACACATACATTTAAAGAAATTTAAAATATCTCATGAAAGAAATCTGTAAAAAACATGATTAGTCTGAGAATCTTCAGTACAGATACTCTGCAATGATAAGTTACTAGATGTAAATAGCAATTATATCTATCACTATATCATCTAGATGTCTTTATCTGGATCAGTCTCCCGAGTACATATGATGGAAAAAAAGACAGTGGATCAGGTTCTCAGCTGGGCTTTCTAAGCACACCTCTACTGACTTTAAAAGACCCTTTTCAAATGAGCCAGTGAAAGATCTTGTCTACTGAATGAAGACTTATGATAGAGTTTACATTTAACCTATTTGGGAGTACCATGTTCAGACTTGTTTGAAACATTCCATTTTGGTAATATTCATTACCAATGTCCCCCTTTTATAGTAAATTACTGTAACCAATTGACTTTTACTTTGTCATTGGAAATGTTTATCAAGGAGTTTCAAAGACTTAATCCAGCTGGTCCAAATTTTTAATCCAGTTGATCATCTGCTGGTTTTTATTCACAGTGTGCTGCTCTTTAATTAAGCCATTAGGTCTTCTGTTGGATCTTTTAATATAGAAGGATTTTGAAGTACAGAGGAAGTACATTTAACTCTTTGTTCCACCATAAGCTTCCCAAAGCTATGTGACAGGTGTCAGTAACTCTTTTTCAGGGTGAATGCCCTCACGCCTCAGTCTGACTCTCGGTTCTGGTCTTTTCTTGCCCCTGGAGTGTGCTATTTGGTAAATGGGCCCTGCACACACCTACCACTCCAGCAGGATGCTAATTCCTGTTCAATACCACCATAGGCACATTAGTGTCAATTCAGCTCCTCACTGAGCTGACTATAATGCGGCTGATGTTGAACCTGGAAGTGAGGTAGGCTGTTTCATGTAGGTACAAACATTTTCTACATCTCTTTCTTCATCTACATCTCCCCTGCCCTGCCTGCCTCCCCAGCTCCTGCCTCTCAGCTCCCCTGCCCATGCAGGGCAGCACCCTGGCTGCTCCCTGGCAGTAACTCCTGGCAGTCAGCATGAAATGGAAATCTGTCAAAGTACATACTACCTCTGTGACTTAATATTGATTTTACCATGATGAACACTGACTCAAGGTCCTGTCAAAAAGCGGATTGATGATTGATACCCTTAACCGCTGGAAGATCGTTTAGAAATGCTTTCCAGCAAAGACCTTTTTCAGAACTCACTTTTGGACTCAGGACTGCAAATATTCTAAGGACCAGCATACAGAGATGACAACAATTTTTGATCCCTGCTGTAATCTTAGGAAGACTATACCTGTTCTTTGAGAAAACATATAAAAGTTTTCAGAATATTGATTAAAGAAAGGTTCCTTCATTGTGACTTGAATTTTGTTTGGCATATTGACTTTTTAAACCAGACAATTTGTCTTTGATATTTTTTTTTAGACTAAAATTTTACAATCTCTTCTAGTATAAACAGGACCTTGTAATAGAGAAGTTTGGAAACAGGATATACAGCATTCTCTCTAAACTTCTGTTTAAAATTCAAGTATCTAGGCAGAAGAGCCTTTAAATTCATACTCTATTTTGTAAACAATGCTATAACTATAAAGGATTTCTAATACCAAAAGAATTAATAGTGTGTTTCATTTTTTCAGTATTTTAATAACTTCTCGTCCTAAGTAAGAAGTTACATGATGTATACTAAATACATGGTGGTTTTGTATAGTACACCTGTTGCTGTAAGTGCAAAAAGAGGTCTTTATTTAATGGATGACCACTGTGCATAGTCATTGCATAACCCAAAAGGGTGAATAATGTCAGGTTTATTTCTTGTTTTGTAACTAAAAAATAGAGTGAAAAGAGAGGCCTGCAAGTAAATCTAACTAGCTTAAAACTGAAGTTAAACATCTTTGCTTTTGTAATCACAAGTTTAATAACAACTTCAACTTTTGGAGGTGAGGAATGGGTTTTGGGAGGGGTTTTTTGATGAGGAAAATGGGCCATCATGAAGATGGTGGCAGTACAAGGCCACCAGTATTAGTAATGTTAACTTTTTGCTTATATTATGAAGCATGTGATATTTAACTTGTAAATACTAGTTCAGAAGAAAAAGAGATGCTTAAGTGCTCTGGGCTGTATGCCAGTATTTCCCCAACTGCACACTAAATCATTCCAAAAAATTATGCTATTGTGAAGATAACCTGCAAGCTTGAACATTGCTTTGTGTGGAGCACCTGCTGACAGAACTGTGCCCTATAGGCTGGGGTACCTCATTAGAATCATCACCAGAAACGCACACGTAGGAGTCTACCTATAAGAGCAAATATTTAAAGACACAAAAGCATACAAATCCTGTTTGCAGAGTGTAGCTGAATAAACATTAGGGAAAGGAAGAAGAAATAATAAAATATATTACACATACAAAATCTATATTAGAAGAACATTATTAAGGCAAAAAAGTCAGAAACAAAAAAGTTAGAAAATACCAGCATGACTACCACTAGTGCAATGCTACTAATCATTCTTTTGCACATATTCCCTAGGATTAGAGATTAATTATTTTTTTCAATTTATTATTTCTGAAAAAATAATTCTGAGTGACTAAAAATACTCATGCATTGATATCAAAGTCGATGAAAGATTTTGAAAGAAACAAGAGGGGAAAAAAATTATTGAACTAGTTATTTTGGACTTTTCCTAGCTGAAACATTTTGGGAATTAAATTCAAAAGGATCCATTCCCAGAATTAGGGAATAGAAATTATATGCTGTGGCTTTTTATGTCCCTCTTTATATCTGGTGCTCAAGATATACATCTATAAGACAGCAGAATAATTTACATAAGGCAGTGAAAAAACAGGTTTAATTCCAAATTTGTTTGTGGTTAAAAAAGATGAGGCCATTAGTTGGCAACTTTAGAGGATCTAGTCTTCTAAAGAGCTAATGTTGCCTAGCCTCCAACAAAAGCAGGATGACAGGATGACATTTGCAGAGGGAGAGGTGGTGATGTGCCTGTGATCAGTCACCCTTATCAAAGAGCCACACTAAGACAATACAGGTTATGTTCTTTGTAGAGATTTACTCATGGATGCTACCACAAGACAGTAGTCTAAAGAGTCTCAAGAGATCAGGGTTTCCCGCTGTGAAGGAGTCCTCAGTTTCAGACTTCGATGGCCAGGGCAAAAGTGATCCTGGTAACTGCGGTTGCAATAA
Organism: Elanus axillaris; assembly: GCA_026212715.1. Taxonomy (NCBI): domain Eukaryota; kingdom Metazoa; phylum Chordata; class Aves; order Accipitriformes; family Accipitridae; genus Elanus; species Elanus axillaris. Next base: position 143,805 of record JANZLQ010000008.1, on the reverse strand, counting down.
ACGAAGTTTCTGTATCTAATTAACTCATAGGCACGTTAGACACCATTCAAGGACACCGAAGGGTAGTGTGGATTTTATGCTTACTGTTATCTAATGGCTGGCTGAAGGGCTTTAGAGGCTGAAAAACCAGTGCATACAAGTAGGGTAATTGAAGTATGAGGTGAGAAGTAGTATTCTCAGGCACTCAAACCAGCCACACTTATCTCAGAATGGAAAGTATAAACAACTGTGAGAAATTTTCCAGAAACAGTTAATCTGAGAGAATTTATATTTTGATTTCCTTTTTATACACACACACACACATATATATATGTAAAAAAATAAATGGCTTGGATTATAAAATTTCAGTATCTATCCACAACCTAAAGTGCACTGAATCTTCTAAGAATGGATGACCTACTAAAGTTTCATATACCAAATTTAATTTTAGCTAATCATGCAGAAAAATTGTCCAGGCCTCTCTGCTTCCTAAACTGAACTTGTAGATTGGCACGATGCATACTAATCATTACATTACCTTTAACAGAGACACTCCTGTCATTCACCAATGGCCCACTTGTAATGCAAATTCCTAATTAACAATACCCCAGATTCTTCTGCTAGGTCTAGCTGTGACTTATTTGAACCACATGTTCTAAGAGAAATGCTACAGAACACTAACCTAAATCAGCTAACTAGCCACTTTTTACAATGTGCTGAGATTTTACTTCCAAGTCAACCATAGTTTTATTAAGGGAAAGTCATACAGGAAAAAAAAAGACACAGTATGATGACTCTTGAATTCTGAAATCAGGCCAGTATCTTGGAATCTGAACAGTAGCCTTGCCCCCTGAAAATGTTCTTCTTTACCAATTATGTCCTAGCCTGAGCAGAGATACAAAAGATATGAATCTATTTCTTTATAACAGATTTATGTTGAATGGTATTGTATCACTTTTCTGTGTGCCTTCTTTTCTTATCCTTCCCCACCTTTTGTTTTATCTGTTGGCCAGCTGTGCTTGTGCACATACATTGCAAGAACTTCAGAACAGAAGCGGCTTCACTGAATGATAGGACTCTATCATCTAACACAGGGAGTCACGGCCTTCAAATGTCACCAAAATGCAAAATGTAATTTGTTACCAAGGTTGGTGGCAAAAGAAAAATTTTATTGAAAATACTATGTAAGATACTCTTCATTAAATGTTTCAAATTTTCTGAAATTAGATCAAACATTTCCAACATAACTTGTGCTCACCATTCTCCATCTAGGGTTTCTTGACCACACTGCCTCTCCCATGGAGCAAGAAATTTTGTTGTTTTACTGTTGAGCTGCTATGGCAGAAGGAAAACTTTCCTGTTCATCTCAATCTTCTTTAAATTTATGAAGGATTAGATTGAAAATGGGTGATATGATGTGTATCTGAACTGCCTGGCATATTATTCTCTGATCCTAAGTATCGGTCACTTAATTTCTGGATGCTGTGTGACTTACTAGCAGCTGTGGCCTGATTTGACCACACATGAAAAATTCCTAAAAATAACACCTAAGTATTCATTACATTTCCTATTTAGTGAGATGGTTAGCTAGTAGCAATTCCTCTCCTAAGATTTAATTTACATTCCTCAAAGAGCTAAGACTGTATTTGTTGTTCTTTACAAGAAGTAATTGGTCCAGAGTTTGGCAATTTGCACTTTCCAGTAGCGGAATACCAAATGTCAGTGTTGATTACAAGATATCTTACATTTTCTAATTGTGGCAGCCTCCTTGCAAATGTAGATATGCACATTTTCATGACAAATTTTGTCTTAATATTCTTCCACATACATTGTGACTGAAATGCTTCAATCTATGCAGTCTTGCAATCTGCTGTACACAGCATGCTCAGCTCCTTACCATAGCCAAAAGGAGTGCACGTGACTTTCTATGCACGCTGCACTAACCTTCAAACCTGCAGCATGTCACCACAGGCAGATTTAATGCTGCCTGAGCAACCGCTCCATTAGCCTCGCATAAAAGATGTTTGCCCACTCTAACGAGTAGAGATAAAAAGTTAAGGTACATAGATGTTACAAAATATAATTTTATGCACCTTGTGCTTAGACAGAGATGCCAGCCTGCTGCCCTGAGACAAGGGTTTATACTCTGCTCTGTGGCAAAATTTCAGGGTATTCCCAGCATTTTCTGTCAGCCAGGTTTAGGTGGTCCTCTGCCCAGTAGTTCTGATTACTCTTTGAATGTTGCTTCTTCCCATGCCTCTAACTTTGGATTTTGGATGTCACTGTAGGAGCAAAACATCTCCAAGTCAAGCACTGCTTTCAAATAGGGAGCTGCAGTTCTCCTTATTGGATTGAACTCCTTGTTTGTGACTGAAAATATTGTAAACTCAACCCTCTACAAGCCTCTGTCAAGGATCTAGTCATCCTGGAAATATGACCACCTTGTATTGCTGAACATAGTCTCATGTTCCAAAGCCTTTATCAATTGAGTGTTTCAGGTAGTCTCTGAGACTGTCAGATGTTTGAATTGTACGAATGCTAAAAATCCAGATTTCTGAGAAATAGTGAGTTTCTAAGCATCTAGTTTCTACTTTATATATTTCTTATCAATTGCTGAAACCATGCCAGAAGTGGGAGATAAAAGATAATTAGAGATGCAATTTTAGATTACACTATCTGATACAGAGTATTCTAAAATACAGTAAAATACTTTTAATGCTCCTGTTTTTATCAGCAGATGGACTTTAATTTTAATGTAACTAAAAACTAGTTCCATTTAACAATTGATAAGGTTTAGTCCAGGATCTACTTTTCCTTGTTATTTTAAATTGCCAGGTATTTTTTTCTTAAGAGAATATCTATACAGGTAAAGCAGTAATTGTAAAAGTAAAATAGTGATTTTACTGAAATACATCCTATTAAATAATTCATTTGCATTTGAATACAGAACTACATTTAACAACAGAAACAATTTACAAGTGGCCATTGAGGCATTTTAAAAATATATTACTGTAGTTTCCCCAAATGGTGCTGCACATATCAAAAGGAATGATCAGAAGGCATTCAGAAATTCTATTAGCAATACTTTCAATAGCTAGAATATAAGACTGTACATGTAGCCTATATATCTTCAATGAAAGAGCTATGAGTTATTTTGTATTCAGGGCTGTTAGTTCAATAACCAACTAAACTAAAGAAAATTACATTAAAATGAGCTAATGATACTTAAAACTTTTCTTGTTTCCCTTGACTCTCAGTTCAATAACTTCCATCTCAACAAATGTTTTCTGCAATATTACTTTAAAATGAGTCTAATATTAGGGGTGTCTAGGCAGCATCCATTTGGCTGGCTGAATTCTTTCTTCCTATCTATTTAAAAAAATACCTTTTTAAAATTCATGGTCCAATATCATCTGAATTTATTTCTCTGTTGGTCCAAACTTTAGCACAACAGGAACAAAAGTAGATCAAAGCAACTGCTGAGAACTCTACATCTATAATAAATGTAATTTGGGAATCTGTAATAAATGTAATTTAAGTTAGTCAGTTCCCTGGACCTGGCCCCCCACAACATGTGATTTGAATCTGCTGGAAGAAGCAATCATTGCCTTGGACCATTATTTTCCCATTAGAGGCTAGAGTGCATTTGGTGAGCACCTGAAGCAGAGTTTCTAATGTCATTATCCCTGAAAGGAGTCTCATTTGTGTGTACCAAAACATCTCTGTGAACCAAACCACTGTTAGGGGGAATCAAGGGATTTGTCTCAGTATTGCATTGCTGCCCCAAACCAAAATGCTAATGTAGACAGAGCCTTAATGTTCCGATTTTTACTACTTTGATTTGGCAGTTCTGCTGTGCTTAACTCTCCCTGGGTTCACTGGGTACTGCTCCATGATCCAGGCATTCCTCCTTATCTGTGTCTCTGAGGCAATGAATTTTTGGGTTTTTTTTTGCAAAATGAAAGAAGTTTAAAAAGAGGTCAACCCAGAACAGCTGCTGGTTAAAGAAACTTCAGTTAAGTATGAAATACATCTCCTTAAGCGAAAGAAGGCATTGAACCCAGGCCTCCCACCTCCACAAACTGGTCAACTCATCCCACTCAAATACCATTTTAATCAGCAGCTTTTTTGAAAGACGTGCCCCAGCCCTCCTTATTTTTCAGAGGAACCCTAGTGACCAGGCTAATGGTCAGGCAGGATAATGTAAATCCCTCCATTCAATCCCAGCTGGGTACTGAAGTCAAAGGAGGAGCTAAATGCACATTGCTCTTCTGCAGTCCCCACCAGCCAGCTTGGGCAGCTCTGTGCTCAGTGCAGGTTTAGCCACCTAACGCATCACCAGGCTGTTTTTTGTTAAAGACAAATAAATGTATCCAGGACTTTCTAAGTCATAAAACATGTCAGTTTATAGCCAGGAGAGCTTACATTTAAAAAACCTCAAAAACGTATTTTATGCAGACATGAAGCAATTGAAGTCTACAAGATGTGAATACCAAAAGTTTATTTAATATTACTGACTTCTTCATTTTAAGGAGTGCAAACACAGCAAGTCACTGGACTAACATAGCATCTCTGCAGGTTCCACCAACTGATCAAAAATACTGAATAAAGGTACAGTAAGGTTGATCCAAGAAATACCGTTTCAGACCTCACAGTCCTGCTAGGAAGTAGAGCAGAACAGGTATGAGAAAAGGAATAGCTGAAGAAAGAATAGTGTGCTTTAGTCCATTTGAAGTTACAATTTCTAAGATGCAGTGTAACTCCCAGTACAGTAGTTATTTGAGTATACCCTTTACAAATATATTAGAGAGGCAGACAGGGCAATAAAAAGTCAGTATATATTCTGTGAAAACATACAGAATCCCAATATGGTTAGCATTGCCATACTTTGGGAGATACAAAGACAAAAAAAATTTACATATATATAGAGGCTTACAAAGATATTGGGACACAGCAGAAAAGACAGTGTTTGCTCTTACGTAGTTCTAGAATTCCACAATACTTGTGCTTTAACAATAGTTGTCATAGATTAGCTTTAGTTATCATCTGCTGCATGAATCAAAGAAAAACTAGGTCAAGCTGTACTAACAAGCATATAATCGCCATTGTTATCTATAGGATAAACCCACCTCCATTTGTGACTCAACTTCACAAAAGCTGCCAGATTGGATCATATCATTAGTCTGTTTTACTCAGTATCCTGTCTCACTGTGGTTACCACCAAATAATTTCAGAAGGACCAAGAAAACATGGGGTCAGGCCCAGCCAGCGTGGGTTCATGAAATGCAGGTCCTGCTTGACCAACCTGATCTCCTTCTATGACCAGGTGACCCGCCTAGTGGATGAGGGGAAGGCTGTGGACGTTGTCTACCTGGACTTCAGCAAGGCCTTTGGCACTGTCTTGTGACACACTCCTTGAGAAGCTGGCGTCTCATGGCTTAGACAAGTGTACTCTTTGCTGGCTTAAAACTGGCTGGATGGACGAGCCCAGAGGGTTGTGGTGAATGAAGTTAAATCTGGTGGCCAGTCACAAGTGGTGTTCCCCAGGGCTCGGTGTTGGGGCCACTTCTGTTTAATATCTTTATCAGTGATCTAGACAAGGGGATTGAGTGCACCCTCAGCAAGTTTGCAGATGACACCAAGTTGGGAGACAGGGTCCATCTGCTTGAGGGTAGGAAGGCTCTGCAGGGGGATCTGGACAGGTTGGATCGATGGGCCGAGGCCAACTGTATGAAGTTCAACAAGGCCAGGTGCTGGGTCCTGCACTTGGGTCACAGCAAACCCATGCAGCGCTACAGCCTTGGGGAAGAGTGGCTGGAAAGCTGCCCAGCAGAGAAAGACCTGGGGGTGGTGGTTAACAGCCAGCTGAATATGAGCCAGCAGTGTGCCCAGATGGCCAAGAAGGCCAACAGCATCCTGGCCTGTATCAGAAATCCCGTGGCCAGCAGGAGCAGGGAGGTGATTGTTCCCCTGTACTGGGCCCTGGTGAGGCCGCACCTCGAGTGCTGGGTTC